>CM029651.1:37314053-37673521 GCA_017311315.1 Dendrocalamus latiflorus | reverse complement strand
CGCACGACATCCTGCAGCCTGCAAACAAAGTGAAGGTTAGCACGGAACGTTCTTACGGCAGCACTAAAACGCTGGCGGAGTGCAAACCTGACTATCCAACGGGGGTCAAGTCTCCAGGCCACGCGAGATGTGCGTGTCCGGACCACTCCCAGCTCAGCTGGCTTGTTCGCGCTCTCCGATGGCGGCACACGACGGGAAGCGCGATGCAGGCGGTCCACGTGCTCGTCCAACAGGGGGTACCGCCAGTCCGAGTCACGACCATCATGAGCCATACCTGCAAAAAGAGTTCAAGTTAGCACTTATAGGGAACCAAAAATATCGCATATAAACTAATAGTAAATAGAACTTGTAAGTAAGTAAACAGAGCAATACTAAGCTACCAGCACAACACCAACTATACTGCAGAAAAAGGGATGTATCATAGCAGTTGTACAAATAGTACATGAAATACACGATACATTTAGTACAACATTTCGCACGTCATAAGTGCGTATTAAATAAACACAGTTTACAATGTAAATTTAGTTCTAGTCTCCAACAACTATTTGTACACGCCATACCTCTCTGCCTACTGGTCAGCTCATGCATTGCATCATCTAGCTGTGGGCCCCTCCTGACCGCATGGCCCGCAACGTGCACCAGATGCTCCGGCTTGCGATTCGTCCATATCATTTCTAATACGTCGGCTCTGTCACCGACCCTTCCCACACTTCAGCATATTAACATCTGAAATCTACATCCTCTCTGCAATGTCCAAGGTGGCGAAGTTTCTGACCACCCTGAACCCTTGGAGCTCCCCACACCACGCATGCAGTACCCTCTCCTTAAAGAAGTACTCCGACATGAAGTTCGAAGGATTCAGGCCCACGGCCCCGCATGCAGTGAGGACATGAGAGCATGGCTTGTGTAACAGTTTCAGCTTGTTGCACGTGTAGCTAGGTTCGTTTGTATGATCTCCAAGGCATACCTTGTGGGTAACAAGGGAACGAGCCGTCCCAAATCCAGCTCTGTCATGGAGTACCACGTCGAAACGATGCTCCCTGTTGCCCATGACCTGCACTGTGTGCAATTGACCCTTCTATGCCTTCGTCTCCATGTATGTTGTAATTTTTGATGAATACAATGCTCGGGGATTTGCCGCATGAAGTGCCGCATTCGCGTGCCTCTCTCTGAAGTATCTGATTGTGCTGTGAAGAACACCTTCCACGATGGCGATAAGGGGTTGTGAACGGAGGCCCCTGAGAACCCAATTTACATCTCTGCAAGGTTCGTCGTCATTATGCCGTACCTTGCACTGTCCATGTCATGCAACAGCGACCACTTTTTCAATGGTTCTCCCATGATTCACTGCGAGAAGCACTTGATGTTTCGTGAGCTCCGCCTTCTTGGACCAGCTGGGTTAGGCTCATCGAGCGCCGCTAAGCATTCCGGTTGTACCGCCCCAGGCATGACCGGCCCCTTGCTCCTGTCATCGACGTGCTTCTTGGTGTGCTCATCCAACAACGTCCACAAAGTATCAAATTTCTTCCGCTAGTTCTGCATAGCCAGTGAATAGCTTCATCAAAGGTTGTTTTGGGAACTACTTGAAAAAGTTTGCCCCTAAGTGACGAATGCGCCACCTATTTCTCATGTCCGGCCAAGAAAAGAGCTCTGTGGGGTCTTCCTAAAGTTTTCTTATAGTCTTTATAATCCGACGTGACGATCATGGATTACGCACACACCAGGATGAGTGCTGACAACTCCAACCCTGATATGTCTGAGAAACCACAACCAGCTTTCATAATTCTTACTTTCCACTAATGCGATGGCCAGCGGCAATATTTGATTGTTGCCGTCGACGCCTATGGCCGTCAGGATCTGCGCCTTGTATTTGTCTGTCAAAAAAGTCCCATCAACTGAGATCACCAGCAACATGTGCTTGAATGCCTCGATGCAAGCACCAAATGCTAACAAGACCCTCTGCAACACCGCATATCCTGGTGGACTTGTGGACGGCTTGTTTTGCACAGCGATATAGTGCCCGGGTTCCTGTCCTGCAATACCTTAAGCATACAAGGAAGATTGTTGTATGCCGCCTCGAAAGACCCGAAACGTTTTTCCAATGCCTTCTGCTTGGCACGCCATGCCTTCGCGTAGCTAATCTTGTACTTGAATTTCTTCTCGATAGCTACCACAATATGCGTGGCCTCCATATCTTTCTTCTCCACTATCTCTCCGTACATCAAATTGGGTATAAAGGCGGACGTTAGGTTACGATGCCTCGTCAAAACACTGTTGAGAATGCAAGAGTGCGGCTCCACCTTTGACATAATCTAGTGAGTCTCATACTTGGGTCTACGTGCGTGCACCCTCCAAGGACAACCAGCCTGCTCGCACTTCACGATGTATTGCTCCTGGCTTGATTTTACGACACAAAATATCCACTGCATTGAAAGGGCCCACAGCTTGATGGCATCCTGCAGTGCTGCCTTGTCAGCAAACATAAAATGCATCTGAACCTCTATTTTATGATATTCCCACACTGATTCATGCTCATCATGTGTGGAAACACCCTCAAACCAGTTCTATTCCTTCGGGATAGGAACTTCATCCTCATCCGAACTATCCTCCTCGTAGTCCTATATAGCTTTCTCTTCAGCCCATGCCCTCTGGTCATCACAGTCCATCTGCTGCACGATGTACTCAATATGCTCCCCTTCATCGGCTTGTCCAGTTCCTTCTCTATGGATTGACCGTTGTAACTCTCCTCCATGTACTGCATCGGCTTCATCACGAGCAACTTGATCATCTTCGCCAACATTCGGTCCGTCCGAGCTGCTTGCACCTCCCGGAGCAAGGGCGGACGCATGACCTTGCACGCTTCTAAAACTATGTTCCCTCAATTATACATAACTACACACTTCTACGGCTGTTAATTTTGTAAAACTACATGTTTAATAAATTTAGTATAACAAATATTTAACTATTTCTATCTAGATCTACACCTACGGTTGCTTCCTCGTCTCCTCTCTGTTTCTACACCTGCTAATTTCCTATAACTACGTTAACTAAATTTTCTATACTAAAAATGTTCCATACTAAAAAATGTATACTAAAAATTTTCTATACTAAAAATTTTACTAAAATTTCTATACTAAATTTTCTACAGTTATAATTTTTACTAACACTAACATTTGATAAAAAAATATACTCCAAATACAATATACTAAAAAAATATCTGGATCTGAGGATCTAAATGGATGGAATAGCTCCCAGTCCTTCCTCCCTCTCCTCTCCTCCTCTCCCTCTCCTCTTCTCCCCATCCTTCTCTTCTTCCCCTCCTTCCTCTCCTCTCCTCTTCTCCCTCTCCTTTCTCTTCTCTTCTCCTCTCCTTTCTTCTCTCGGCACCGAGCGATTGGTAAAAATGAGGCAGGACGGCGGCAGCTGAGCGCACTGTCTTTTTAGCCCCCTATCACCACGGCGTTGGGCGACTGGAGCTCACCTGTTGCCCAGCTGTTGCCATATTGCCCACGTGTCGCCTCCCGGTTAGGCGATTGGCGCCAGTCGCCCCCCCTTTGGGCCACTGGAGCCTATTTTTGTAAAAAAAAATTCTCCTGTGTATATTTCTGTAATTTCAAATAAAAAATAGATTATTCGTACAAAAAATTCTAGGTGATGATGGGAGACATATTCATGTCTCACCTGCACCAAGTGACAGATGGAGTAATTGAGTGAGCAGTATATAATACTTCATGCATTGTTCAATGTTCAGAGTAAACATCTCTTTCAATTACTACAACAACCAGGGAAAACAATTTCAGTTCAAAAAAAATTCGAGACCCTTCGATAAATCCAAAATTCGGAAATTTCAGAATCTTTCAAAAAAATTCAGTCGAAATATTCAATAACAATTTGAATTCAAGAAAAATTTACCAAATACGATGAAGACAATGTCGACCTTGCGCCTCGCTTGGGTTCATGTGCTTCAGCTCCGTCTCCAGCCACTTGTAACGCGGCGTGTACTTGCCAATCGCCGAGTAGGACGACAGAATGATGAAATCGCGACGGCGGCCGCATCCACCGCAAAAGTGACGCCGGCACGGGAGAAGAGGGGGAGGCAGCCGCAGCGGCAGGTGGCATCCGCCACGACGGCGTGGCAGAACGGGCAGGTGGCATGCGACTGAAACCACTAGTCGACGCATTCGGCGTGGAATCGGTGCTCGCACCTCGGTAGGAATCGGCCGGTATCGCAGTCCCTGAGCTCGCTTAAGCGCATAGTGCACTCCACCTTGCCGTCAACGCTGACGCCCTCCTCCACCGACGTGTCGTGAACATACGCTGGCAGCGCCACAAGGTCCTCTTTCCTCAGCCCGATGGCCCAAGGCGACGTGCATGGCGCGCTCGCGCCTTTGTATTGAAGGCGTTGATAGAGCCATCTACTTTGACGTGTTTTGTGGGCCTTCTCAATCCAGGGCACCCCTCTTTTCCCCTCCTCTGTCGAACGCACGAAGATTTCTTTTTTCCTCGCCTTGCTCTCCGCAGCGCGTTCAAATCCCCAACCCATTTGCTCACCCACTCAAATCCATCCATGTCCTCCCCCTCCAAACCCTCTCTTGTTGCTGCTGGCTGTGCCTTGCCGGCGTTGCTGCTGCTGGGTGGAATCGAGGACGCCTCGCGGACGAAAGTGTGTTGTTGTATTGCCGCCGACACTAGGATCACAACCAAGCACCTCTATGGAGCACGGGAGCGCCAATGCTAGAGTTTGGTGAGATGGTGCATTCACCGGTAGCTCTGCCACCATACTCACCTCATGTGGTCCACACGAACAAGCGGTCGGATCATGCGGCGGCGGCGGCTGAGTCCTCGTCCCCGACCTCAAATCCATAGAACTAGTATGATGTGCTCATCCCAATTTCCATTATCTACAGTAGCAAGGATTTGTTGTTGAGGAATTCGGTCTTTGAGCTATTGTGATTGCAATTGTATGAGTTGTGCAACTTGATTGCATTTGCGCTTCATTTTTACTAATATGGATGTCAGCTATGCTGCTTTGTGGTGTTTAGTAGGAGCTTTCGGGCTTCATTTCTGGGTTGAATAGTGCTCCTTTCAGGGTTCAGGAGTGCTCTGTAGGTTTTTAGTAGTAGCTTTAGCCCTGTTCTAAACGGTTTCTGTTTCTGGAATGTTCCAGTTTCTTAATTTTGGTTTTTTTTGCTTTTCGACTTTTTTACCTTTTTGCTTTCCCCTTATTCCTTTGCATTGTTCATAAAGATATAATATTGTTTTTCTTTTTTTCCGACAACAACCACTACAATACATTTTTAGCCACTATAGTTCATTTTAAACCAGAAGCCAACAATTAGAAGCTAGTTGGAGCACTACCTTGAGAAGCTTGCCAAAATGTTGGTATTTCTGTCAAACCACAGCTCATGGCTAGCTTTCGAAGCGCAAGATAGAGAGTAGAATAAACCCAACGGCCTATGTCATCCAACCACGGGGCGACTAGTGCCTAGTAGCTCAATTTGGTTGAGCGACTTAGTCCTTAGTCGTCCAACGATTGGATGATTTAAAACAATAATATTTTTATTTTATTAAGCTAATGAAAATAATTATGGGGAGTAAATGGCAATGTTTGTAGGTAATAGTAGCGGATGATTGGATCAGAGACATCGAAAGGAAATTGAATACTGTGCAGTGTATGGAAAAATAAAAGACTTTGTATGCTTCTCATCAATTTCAAGGTCAAGCCGCTGCCTGGTGGATGAACTATCAAACCATGCGTGAAAACCAAGAGATATCATGGTAAGAATTTGAAGAGTCATTCCGCCAAGCCCACACTCACATTGGAGCAGTAGAAGCAAAGCGACGAGAATTCCTCGCACTCAAACAAAAAGGATGAACAATAATGGAATATCTTCACCAATTTAACCAACTTGCTCGTTATGCCCCAGACGATGTCAAGAATGAAGCAAGGAAGATGGAACGATTCAGGGAGGGATTGCAAAGATCCCTAAAGTATCACATCTCAGCAATGGAATTCAAAGATTTATCTAGTATGGTTAATAAGTTAATTACGTCCGAAGAAGTAAGGAATGAGTTAAGAAATGCCAAAAAAAGAAAGTTAGCGCAAGAAACATTATCATCAAATATACCCAAAAGGAGAATGGTACTATCACCACAAATCAAACAACAACAAAATTGACAAGTGACATCCGCACCAAGATCTCAATACATCGCTATACCAAAATCACAATACAATGCTCCCCAACTCACAACAACACGGTGCCATGTTTGTGGAAAAAGTCATTATCAGCGAAATTGCCCATGCAAGGCAGACGCGTGTCATCACTGTGGACTACTAGGTCATTTTAGAGGTCAATGTCCAAAGAAAGGATTGCCCTCTAAAGTGGCAAAAGCTCAGGTTAAGATTCAAACTCAATCGACTAATCTTCAGTAAACTGCACCTACACCATTACTGACCGGAGCATCAAAAGGATACTTAGCAAAAGACCAAGGACACTTCAAGGAAAAATAAATCACATCTCGAACACAGGAGAAGCAGGAGCCACCAATGTCATCATGGGTATGTTCACTTGAGGCACTCACCAGTTTTAATTGATCTTGGAGTTATGCATTTGTTTCGTTAGCCTTTATTGGGAAAAGAGGTGCCATCCAGAAAGTCCTAGACCTGAAAATGGTAAGAAGATCGTCTTGCGTATATCAACCTTGGGCATGACAGAGAAATAGGATTGCCAAGACTTTCATAGAATCCAATGGCAAAATAACTCAAGTGGATAAAACAGCTTGGAAAAAAGAATTGGATATGCAGCGAAATTTTCCAACCCTTTCCCCGAATCTCGAGGACGAGATTCATTTTTAAGGGGGTAGGTTGAAACAAACCTAATTTTCAAGAAAAATTTTCAATTTCGTTTTGAATTTGCTTCCTTTGATCCCAAGCCTAATCTGCACAAATCTTGACCATCTCAGCCTTCCAATCCACCTCAGCCCGAGAAAATTGATATTATGCCACTTCTTTGGAGTGGCTTCGATAAAATGCCACTCTCTAGATGGTAATTGTTAAAATGTCATCCAATACATGATTAGCTCTATGATTTGCCATTTTTCGGGGTTTTAGCCATTTCTTTTTCATTTTTTATTTTCCCCCCCAAAATTGCATAGCAAATGTCCATAATACCCTCTTGTAGCCATTTCTTTGAACAACCTCCGTTTGATTCATTCCAAGCCGAACGAGAGCTTCGCTGTCGCCGCAGGCACGGGCCGCCGGCGCCGCGCCCGCGCGCACGGAAGCAGTAGTGCCTTAGTATTGTTTTGCCTTTTTAAGCACTGACAACTTCGGTTTATTTTTGCGGCCTCACGGGGTGTTTGGATGAGAGGGATTTGTTTCGAGAATGATGAACTTGCGGCTCCCGCTCCCATGTCCATTCTCATAATTCGATTCATTACCTCTGCGTTGTCTTGGATTCTCCGTTTGCAGATTTAATCGAGACGTTTCCATTATCAGGCAACAATGGTGATCACAATTATGTCCACTCATTGCCGATGCTACTCACTGTAAGTGCAAACCGACCAAAATCGACCTCCCCTCCGTCCCGCAGTCACGCGGGCCGCGGCAGCTGCAAGACAACAAACCTACGTGCCGTCGTGGTGCAGGCACGGGCGCGCGGCAGGAAAAAGCGCACGCTGCCACGCGACTCGGCCACCACCTCCCTCCCAACTCCCCTCGTGGTCTTCTCAGTGAGTCGGATCGGATCGGCGGAGGCGAGCGCGAGATGTGGGGGTCGGTGGCGCTCGCGCTGGCCGGCGCCGCCGGCAACAGCATCGGCAAGGTCCTCCAGAAATACAATCATCGGCACAAATCCAAACTTCTCTTTTCTTTTTATTTTTGTAAGCACTAATTAACTGTGCTCTTTTTGGTAAATGTTAGCACAAAAAATACAATCATAGAAAGTTTCCAAATGTTGTATGCAGTGCCAATCACCAAGCCCTCGTTCGGCGTCTCCAAAGAAAGACTCCAAAGAAATGGCTACAAGAGGGTATTATGGACATTTGCTATGTAATTTTGGGGGAAAAATAAAAAATGAAAAAGAAATGGTTAAAACCCCCAAAAATGGCAAATCATAGAGCTAATCATGTATTGGATGGCATTTTAACAATTGCCATCTAGAGAGTGGTATTTTATCGAAGCCACTCTAAAGGAGTGGCATAATATCAATTTTCTCCCTCAGCCCTGCTTCAACGAAGGAGAGACCGCGCGTACTATTCACTGTCCAGATTTTTCACCGCCGTCCTGACCTTTTGTCGTCGCCCGAACTCTCGCGTTCCCCTTCCCTTGCTAGCTCCCAGAGGTGTGTCAGGCATCGTACGCCCTAGCCTAGCAGCCCTTAACCCTCTCCCTCTACCGTGCATCACCCGCCAGCCAAAAGATCAGCCGCCACCGCCTGTGATATTCAGTTGCCGCCCCCTATATTACCTCTCGGCCGACCAGCCGCACCCTTTGACTGCCGCAACTCATCACCCGAGGCACCAGCTCACCCTACCGACCTGCCTGCCACCCAAGTCGAGGCTCCCCGAAACCTCCCGAGCCAGCTCGAATATGCGACGTCCCTGTCAACCGCCCTAACTCGCCTATAAAAAGCCCCGAGCCCCTCCGTGAAGATGCACAGAAGCCCAGTAAAGCTCCCCATGCCCTCAATTGATCCCTCATCACTCCCATCACCGGCGACCACTAAAATTTCCCACGGTGAGCCCTAAACCAATTTCTTCAATATACCCAATAGAATTCTAATTGCTCTCGCCCACAGCTTCCTCAAGTCCCTAGAAACTTACCCAAACTGTCGCCCTAGCTCGCTGAGCCTTCCCCTTCCCTGCCGCCGAAGACCATCGCCAGCCGCAACCACCTCGCCGTGGCCAACTCACTGTGAGCTTTCCCAGCGTGAGTCACCGCTACTAGGACCTTCCTAAGTGCCCCTAGATGGTTAAACACCCGCCGATTTTAGAAATAGCCGTCCCTAAAGCTCCCAAGCCATCAAAAGCCGTCCCGAGCTTTTGAGCTCGCCGCCGGCGAACGCCGCCTCTCCGGTCGCCGCCAACCCCAAAAATGGGTTCCCAGCATCCCCCTGAATCCGTCCATAGCCTTGGTTTGTGTCGCAAAGCCCTGTAGAACCGCCGGTCGCCGCCGCTTCCTTCCCCTGCTTTCTGTGCGCGCGCGCAAGCAAACGGAGAAGAAGAACAGTGACGGGACGATCACTGTTCCTCCCGACCCGTTAACGCAGAAACCTGAAAACCATGATACCTGCAAGCAACAGTAATCACCTGATAGCATTTAAACCCGCCCGCTGTGAATAGTAACCCGCCCGGTTAGAACAGTAAATACCCACGATGAATAGTAACCAGACCCGTTAAGCCTTTTTGAAGCCCAAAAATACAAAAATATACTCGTTTTGAACCGTTTCGAGCCCGCCGACCCATTTCTTAGCTCCGTTTCACCTTTTAGCCCCTCCAAAAAGCCCAAAACGTATTTTATTTGGATTTCTCAAATTTGATTTCTTTATTTCATTTCTTTATTCCTAGCTCATTTTATTGAAGCGTGGAATTAAATTATTTCTTTGCTTTGCGCTAACACACGACGTCGCGAGTCAACCAAGTCAAGAAGGAGAAACTCAGGATCAAGCTCAAAATCAAGAAATTGAATAATACGAAATTGTCGAAATCATAAATCCGCAAGGCAAGTCACATGTCATTGATCATATTGAACCTAAATTCCTTTAATTATTTATTTATCAGTATTTTTATTATGTTATTTGCGCAATGTTATTTTATGTGCAATGAATGTTTAGAATGACATGATACTAGTTATGTCCTACCACCCGAAAAAGCCCAGTTTAATTTGATGGCCATATTCACCTTGACAAACCCTAGTAAAACTAAGTATGCTATTTAATTAATCGAAGTAGATTGGATGTTCAGATATCTTATACTGCAAGATGATTCGGCTTTGCTGAAAAGTTGTTGGTTGTGGTTGAAAAGTAGTTTCAATAAAAAGCAAGGACTAAAATATTATGCCAAGTAAAGAACATAGTGATCGCCCAACCACGAGCGTTGATTCGTCAAACCTGATTTAGTAGCTGCTCAAATTGATTGAATATCTATAGATCATTGAGGATTCCGAAAAAGGAACATCCCGCGTGTACAAAAGTGGTATGGAAACAGTAAAACCATACTTAACAATGGTAGGATTACACGGGAGTCGGGGTGCGCTTTCTGCATTGGCCAGCGGAATGTCGACTGCTTGTGTTGCCCAGTCCCTATCGGGTAGAGACTACATAAAGAGATGAGCAGTGAAAGGCCTTATTTTCTTAACTGTGTCGCGGGAGTTAAGGGATCTTGTGGGTAAAGCAGAGCAGCTCTGCAGAGTCATGACTAATGGTATTCGAATATGCCGTGATTTCGATAAATGAAGCTGTGTTTAATGCGTGATTCCAACAACGAAGCATAAGTAGGTTTGGAATGGTTTTGGAAAAGTGAAAGTGTGTTAATCAAGTTTGGAACCCCCCCCAATACCTTAAGATTATGATTTGATATTTTATGTTTAAAAGCACAGTGTTGACAAACAAAATTGCACCCACATAAAATAATGAACTGCTATACCCCGTTCCATGGCAATCACTTGCATCTAGTTAAATAGCATTTCCCATGTGACTTGTTGAGTACGGTTGGTTGTACTCACACTTGCTAAAATCATAAATAGAGAATGCTTGTCAAGAAGGTGAAGGAGCCTATGAAGACGATGCAGAATTCTACGATGTAGATGACGCTGAGCGTTAGGGTTTAATTCTACACTCAGGCCTGCCTATGGATTTTCTTTTGGTAATGTACCTTTGGGTTGTACGCCCCTTATATAAAACTTGGCTGCTAAGCCTTACTTCTGCAATAAAGTTTGGTTTTTATGCTTAAGCTTGCTTTGGCAATGGTTTACACTCATCTACAGTACGCGCAGCTGAATAGTCCTAGGCAGTTGCGAGGATAACCTAACGCTCCCAGAAATGGGGGTGTTACACAAGCACCTCTATGGAGCACGGGAGCGCCAATGCTGGAGTTTGGTGAGACGGTGCATTCACCGGTAGCTCCGCCACCTACTCACCTCATGTGGTCCACACGAACAAGCGGTCAGATCATGCGGCGGCGGTGGCTGAGTCCTCGTCCCCGACCTCAAATCCATAGAACTAGTATGATGTGCTCATCCCGATTTCCATTATCTATAGTAGCAAGAGATTTGTTGTGGTGGAATTCGATTCTTTGAGCTAATGTGATTGCAATTGTGTGAGTTGTGCAACTTGATTGGATTTGTGCTTCATTTTTACTAATATGGATGTCAGCTATTCTGCTCTGTGGTGTTTAGTAGGAGCTTTCGGGCTTCATTTCTAGGTTGAATAGTGCTCCTTTCAGGGTTCAGTAGTGCTCTGTAAGTTTTTAGCAGTAGCATTTGGCCCTGTTCTAAAAGGCTTCTGTTTCTGGAATGTTCCAATTTCTTAATTTTGGTTTTTTTTTGCTTTTCAGCTTTTTTACCTTTTTGCTTTTCCCCTTATTCCTTTGCATTGTTCGTGAAGATATAATAGTGATTTTCTTTTTTTCTCGATAACAACCACTGCAGTACATTTTTAGCCGCTATAGTTCGTTTTAAACCAGAAGCCAACAATTAGAAGCTAGTTGGGGCGCTACCTTTGAGTAGCTTGCCAAAATGTTGTTATTTCTGTCAAACCACAGCTCATGGCTAGCTTTGGAGGTGCAAGATAGAGAATAGAATAAACCCAACGGCCTATGTCGCCCAACTACGGGGCGACTAATGCCTAGTAGCTCAATTTGGTTGAGTGACTTAGCCTTAGTCGACCAACGGTTCGGCGATTTAAAACAATAATATTTTTATTTTATTTTATTAAGCTAATGAAAATAATTATGGGGGAGTAAATGGCAATGTTTGTCGGTAATACATTTAGCAAATCTTGTTTGTAGGTTATTTTTTACAATAAAAGGGCAGACAAAGTCGGCTGGTCTATTTGTGATTTTCGTAGATTCCCAAGAGTATGAAATTTGTTAGACTCACAATTACATTTTATGATTGTCGTATGTTGTTGTATTGCGATAAATTCCTGAAGAATTTTATGAGGATGATTGAGATAGTAATGATTAATAAGTAGGAAGGTTAATGATATTATGATACAAAAGGGAATTCATACACGAAGGGGAACTTCGGAAAAATGGCGTAAGGAAAATAACACGTTGGTTGATCCGACAAGGGGGTTACATGGCACGTAAGCTAACAAACCAAGGATGGTGCACGTATGCCTTTAAGGAATTAAAAATATATGGGACATATGGACGAAGAGGGCCGAACTACTGCGTGGAACATGGCCATTTGCCCTTCCTCTAGAGGTCGGCATTGTAGTCCTCACCGGCAGCCCAGCCCTTTGCCACCAGTTCGCAATTTCTCTTGCGCTCCTCCTCACGATCCTCTCACTCCCTGCGCCTACATGCCTCTAGGTGAGCTTGCGTCTCCTGTCGAATACGTTCGCTTCGATCTTCGCTGCGCCGCCGCTCCTCCATCCTCTCGTGTGCCATCTGGGCATCTCACTCCTCACAGTCCAGAGTCCACTGGTCGTGCAAGTGGATATCCTGGTCATCTATTTGCGGTAGGCGCATAGCGGATCCGGAGACTACGGGAAGAGGAGAGTGCTTGTTAGTGTATGCCATATAAGAGAACTGGTAGGGGAATATACTGTAACCCATTCTTACCGACTGCCGGTAGTGAGCCGTGTCCTAACGCCGGTCGGGATAGTCCCATGCGTAGTTACCATAGGCCTAGTAACGTATGCCCAAGCTCAACCACTCCTTGAACTTGAAGAACTTGCATGTGTCCCTATACTAGCAGAGAAGGGCGTCTCCCCAACGAGCAGGTCTTGCAGCGAATTCTCTGTGGGAACGTTGAGGTATGAGTTGGGGTTAGAGGTACGGGGGGCTTTACATTAGGGAGGTGGCCTTCTGGCATGCTCCGCTTGTTCATCCCGGGCTGCAGCAGCCCTTGTGAGTCGGGTGATCTCCTCCCATTGATTCTCTATACTAACGATGTAGTGTTGCAGCCGTGATGCAAAAAAATACACTACATAAAGGATAGTACTTATATGGTAAGCCGACGCGGCGTACGCTTGATAGGTCCAATTCGGTTTGGGAAAATTCGTGTCCATGAGACAGTGGCACGCCAGATGATTTGTGGACTAGCGTAGCATTACGTCACTGCACAAATTTGCCCTGCTTGGTTTTATCGCTGTGTAAGACTATCTCATTTGGTCTTGTCATTACGTAAGGTTGTCTCATTTGGTCTTGTCACTGTGCAAGGCTGTCTCATTTGTTCTTGTCACTGCGTAAGGCTGTCTTGTTCGGTCTTGTCATTGTACGAGGCTGGCAAATAAAATTAAAGTTTGCAAATGATGTTACAACCTGATAGCATTTTTACCCTTAATACCACTACACACACAACAAGAAGTGGTGCTGCACTTTACGGATTGACAGTACAAATGAAGTTAAAAGTTTGCAAATAAAGTTACAATATGATAGCATTTGTACTATTAATACCACTACACACACAACAAGTTGTGCTGCTACTCGTCTGTAGGCGCCTTGCATCTTCACACATTGTGTCCTTCGTGGCCACAACAACCACAATGTCTACCTGCCACTGCAGCTTCCCCTTCGTCCATATTGTTTCTAATATGATGACTTTGCTGATGATCCTTCCCACCCTTCAAAAGGTCCAGATTTGGAATCCAAACCCGTTGTGCAATATCCGACGTGGCAAAGTCACCCACAACCCTAAAGCCTCTTAGCTCACCACACCACGCCTGCAACACCCTCTCCTTAATGAAATATTTCAACATGAAGTTTGATAGCTCCATGTTGATAGTCCCACATGCGGTGAGAACATGAGAGCATAGCTTGTGAAGGAGCTTTGATTTATTGTATGTGCAGTTAGGTTCATTCACATGATCTCTAAGGCACACTTCGTGGATGACAAGAGAGTGAGCAGTCCTAAATCCAGCTTTGTCCTGAATGAGCACATCAAAACGATGCTCCATATTGCAACCATGTGCATCAATCTCCTCAACTTCCACCGAATATCTGTAGCAAACCGACTCCAAAGCCCATGCAGGATGACACTGCACACCTCGGGGTCCAAGGAGAAGCTATGTGTGAGCCAGTACAGGATATCTCCGATTCAAGCATTCTCCTCGTCCGGGAGTACCATACTGACTAGCAGGAAACTGCTCAGGTTAATACTGTATGGACCTTTGTGAATGGTACCAACACTGTAATGCACTTTCAATGTTGTGGGTTCTGACATGCTTGATTTCTCACTGCAAATATTACTATTTGTCAACATGCATTCACTAAATACGTAGCTACATGTTGCCTACATTCGGATAAGAACAAGAACAGATGAGGCTATTACCGTCACGTGAAGACCTTTTCTTCTTATCATGAGCTTCCTTCGTCTTCCTCTCTAACCTCACGAGCTCCTGTCCTCTTCTTCTCTCCTCCCGAGCTGCTCTCCTGAGCTCCTTTCCTCTCTTTCACTGCCTCTCGCTAGCTCCTCTACTTCTCCCCCTCTCCTTCTGTTCCTCTCCCGAGCTTCTTTGCAACCTTCTCCCCCTCTTCACCCCCTCCTCTCCCTCATTTTTTATTCTCTTTCGAGCTCCTCTCGTTTTCTTGCGACAGAAATGGTGAGAGAGCCCACGAGATTATTTAAAAAATTCATATCTCTTTTTAAACACTCATATAACAGTATCTCATATTGTACATGTCCCTTATGTACTGTCCACTAAACCTGAAAGTCGTACTATTTTCTAATAACTTGGCAGGCTCATCTTATGCAAGTTCTCTGTTTTGTTTCGTCTTCCTGCACGCCAGCCGGTCAACCTGTCCACTCCATTAGTACACTATCTAAGGTATTTGTTTGAGGCTTTAAGTTTGCCATTCAAATGTAGAACTAAAATGAAAATTTACTTGTAATAGTTGGCACGAATGGACGTGCCAGCATTACTCTATTTGCTATCAACGCATACTATCATTATTGGATTAAAAAAGTACATTACCTATTGTACTACCAGTGGTAGAGATGGAGCCGTCGCTAATCATGGAATTAAAATTGTTCAGTTGTTGATTAATTCAGTTGTTGATTAAATTTAGTGTTAAACGACAAACACGATGACATGGAGCCCCTCTCTTAGGAGCGGCAATCTCTCCTATGGAGCGGAGCTCCGTGGAGAATTTTCCTCATCACAGGCAAGGGTGATCTCTCCCTATAGGGAAACGGGGACGGCCCTCACCACGCTAGTACGGCAGGGATAGCGTCGTTATTCTAGCGGAGACATGAAAAAAATGAAAAATATATAATAGATTCTAGTTCTTTTAATATGAGAGATTGTTTTTTTAATATTTGGACTAAAACTTAAATCTATATATTAGAATATATTTTTGAAGCTATATTTTTTTTAAAAAAAAGTATGCTTCAATAATTATAAATTATTAAACAAAGTCACATTATTTTTTAAAAAATAATTTATCCTATTTTTAATCCATATAGGGTTGAGTCTCCGCGGGGCAAGAACAAGGACAATCTCCCTCGTAAGCCTAACGGGCTAGGATGGGGCCAGGATAATGGGGATTGAGGCGGGGCGCAAGGGCCTTCCTGGGACTCGGCACCTTTGCCACCCCTACTCTCTTTCTCCCCTGGAAACACAATGCCTTTTAATTAGGCAATCTTGATGGCTTCACAATACAAACATAAGCAATTTGTCGTCACTACAAAACGAAGAAAAATATTTAGACCTTACTCCAAACAGTTTTTAAGCCTTCGGCTTATAGTTTTAACTTAGAACACGTTGGCTTTGTAATTTCTGTTTTTTTCCTTTTCGCTTTTCTTTTTTTTGCCCTTATTGCTTTGCATTGTCTCAAAAGATATAACAGTGTTTTCAACTTTCTCTCTTTTTCACTATTTTTTTCTCATTTGATTCAGAAAAGGCTAACAGCCGCTACAGTGCACTTGGAGCGGCACCTTATGCAAGGAAATAAAAAACTTCACTAGCAACAAATAATCTTTTTCTTTTCTAAGACCAAGGATAGGACTTCTACCATTTATTTCAAAGAGAAGAGAAATGCACTACGTCTGAAAGGGAAATACGAAAGGCACTGACCCTAAGATGTAGCACAACACTGGGAAGGATCCAAAACAACACCTTCAACCAAAACACCAACTACACCCATAAGGCCGGAACTTGTGGAGCAACAACAAGAAACACCACCCCTACAAATACCGAAAACACCAATTGCACCCACACGGTAGGAACTTGTGGAGCAACAACAAGAAACACCACCTCTACAAATACCAAAGCCTAGAGCTAGCTAACCACAAGAAAAAGGACAAAACTGGAGAGGCACAGCTCTTGCCATCAATACCAGAGTGCACACCATGACAACAACCACATCGTGGTTCACCAAGTGAACCACATGACACACCACATCATTCACTGCACCAGCACCAAACTCAACACCTGACGACAACTAGCAAGACAAGACACAATAACTAAAGCACAAGGGATCACAGCTAGCACAATGAGCCACACGACAGCCAGTAAAACAACTTCAGTCAAAGAAAAGGGTGGTTCCTCCGCTCACACCACGACGACGACAACGTATAGACCCTGGCCGATGACAAACTACTCATGCACCTAGGCACCGCAAGCCACACCATGACGCAGAAGTGCTAGCAACGTGACGCCTGAATGCACACCAACCGCACCTCAGGTCGCCAAATTGCTGTGAAACAGTGCCTAGCAACGGCGGCCTGCCTCAATCAAAGATCCAGACCAACTGCATTTGTGGGGGCTCCACCACGATCGGCCTGCTCCATGACATGATCAAGTAAACAAGCACCCGCTCCTCGAGCCTCCTCAACTGCTGGCATGCTCCTTAGGACAACCGCATACAATGAGCACCCTTAACAATGACAGATTGATCAGCCCTTCCCTTGATGCACACCACCACAAGTTATGCTACTTCCACTTAGTGTCGTCCGCAACACACCACCACCACTCGTCGCCCACCAAGTAGCTATCGGGGTGCATAGGACACCGGGTCTAATTTTATTTTTCTATTATATAGCTTATGTAAATTTAGGTACAAAGGGCCTGTTTAGTAGAGCTCCACCAGCTCCAGATCCACCCAGATTCACCAGATCCACCCAAATCCACCGTGGAGCAGCTCCACCGTGGATCTGGGTTTCATCCAAGTGTTTGGTACAGCTCCAACTCTGAGTTTGCTCTCCTCTATCTCACTGACACCTGGGCCCACACGTCAGGTTCCCGGCATCGGACGGATTCGTCCGGCAGTGGGTGCTCCCGGCCGTGGCTCATCCCGGCCGCGAGGGTGACGGGGCCAGCCGGCGGCGGAATGGCCATGGAAGCGCGACGGAACCGACCAAAACGGATTCCAGGGCATCGGCCGCTCCTTGGGGAGAGAGGAATCGGACGGATTCGTCCGGCAGTGACCGGCGGCGAACCAAGCGGCGGCCGAGACAGGGGAGCAAGGGCGCCGGCGGCTCGGGCCATTGGAGTTCGATTCCTTGACAGAGAAGCATCTACGGGCCTTCTTGAACTCACCTAGAGCGCTAGCTGTGGCCGAGGTGGGGCAGGGCGGGTCGGCGGCGAGAGGGGGCTTGGCAGCGAGGGTGAAGACGGCGGCGGCTCGCTGGGGAGAGCGGCGGGGTCCGGCGAGGTTGGGGACGTGCTCAGGGTGCCCTGGTGGTGCTCCGAGTGCGCCTAATTGGATTGAGGTGCGGCGGTTCTCCGGGAGTCCCCAATGCCGGTGTTGGGGAAGAAACAGCCTCGCCGGCGGCCTGCAGAGGAAGAGGGGTCGATTAGCCGAGGAGGAAGGAAGAGGGAGGGAAGGTGAGTGCGACGGTGGGTGGAGGGGGTCCTGAAGTCCACCAGTGGCGCTTGGCGGCGGGGATTGCCGACGGAGCGCTCACGGCAGAGGAGGCGGCGGTGAGAGTTTCTCTGGTGAGCTTCAGTGGAGAATGCGGTGCTTCGGTGCTTCGGTGAGCTCCCGTGGCGGCGCGGCGGCTGGGGGGCGGTGAGGCGGCTGGCCGGAGGCGACGGCGGCCGGCCAAGGGGCGGGCGCGGCCGGCCAGGGGCGGTGCGGCGGCTGGCCGAGCGCGTGCAGCGACGGGAAGAGGACGGGAAAGAACGAACCGTTTTTTTGTGTAATCAGTGGCATGGTGGGTAATTTTCCCCAACTCCACCAACTGGAGTTTGGTGGAGCACCCCTTGAGGTGCTCCACCAATTTGGTGGATCTGGAGCCAGATCCATGGTTTTGGTGGAGCAGATCCACGGTGGAGCTGCTGGAGCTAGAACTGTTTGGCTAGCAAAATTGAATCTGGATCTGTTTTTCGTGGATCTGGAGCTGGTGGAGCTCTCCCAAACAGGCCCAAAGCCTCAACAAAAAATTTGAAGAACACCTGACCAGCCTAAAGATTAAAGCTCTTAGTCTCCTGCCTCCCATTGCTCCACTTGGCGCTCTTGCAGTTGGACCCAAAATGACACCAATCAAAACTCAGGGCATGCAGCCTCACATATGCAAGTGCAATCCAGTTCACACCGCCACCGCGCGCTTGCGCTTATTGTCGCCGCTGTCAGCCATGCAGAACCCCATGAAGCCCGTCGTCGCCTCCTTGGAGATGATCTTGGCGCACTCCGCCACCTCGTCCTGCAGTACCGGCGACACGCACGTCCATCAGTTGTGCACATATATACGCACTCGATGATCACAACAATCACGACGAAGAGTAATTTGATCATCGTACAACAACAAAACAAGCAATAACTGTGCCAACCACTACTGACCTTGGGGGCGTTGATGAGCAACAGGAGCTCGCCGTCGCCGCCGAAGCCGGCCGTCGCGAGCAGTACTGTGGCGGCCCACGCCCACGCCGATCGGTTGAGGAGATCGGACACGCGGCGGCAGCACAGGCGGTGTCGCACGAGCTGCGTAGTGCGGCACCGCTGCATAGAATTTTTTTCCCGCTAGTACTGCACGTCGTTAAAGAGCTCCTAGTTTGCATCTCTGGCTAAGCTAGCTTGTCTTGAGATCGATGGACAGCGGTGGCATTGCTCCCGCGCCGTCGCCGGGCCCGGGCGGGCACATCCCCAGCCCCAGCCGCGCCTCGTCGGCGCTCGCTGCCGTCAGCATCGCCCTCGCCCTGCTCTACCTCTTATGGCGCTTCATCTGGTAGTACAAGAAACACGTGCCGAGAAATAACGACGGCATCGGCGCCGCCGCCGCCAACTCCTCGTCCTCCTTAGCTCAACGGCCGTCCTGCCCGTCGCGGACGGCTTGCATAGCGGGAGAGGCAGCGGTCTGTACACGTGAGACGTCGCCGCTCCCGGTGTTCGTCCACGTGGCCGGTGCGGAGAAGGCGGAGTGCGCGGTGTGCCTGGTGCAGTTCGGGGACGGCGAGGCCGGGCGGCTTGTGCCGGGCTGCGGGCACGGCTTCCACGCGGAGTGCATCGAGACGTGGTTCCGGGTGAACTCGACGTGCCCGCTCTGCCGCGGCGCCGGGGGAGCTCCAAGAATGTAGCGGTTCATCATTTGCACGTGCGGCAGTGACTCGTCGCGTACGTCGGTAAAAAAGGGCGGCAATGATGTACTAGTACAGATCGACTATCATGCATTGTGTATTTGTGCTCTCATTTAGCGACTTGTTAAATGAGGCAGAACACAAGGCAGCCTGTTACTGTTAGTTACAAGTGTTTTTTTATGGAAACAATTCATTGTATGCCACAGAGAGTTCCACTAAAAAAGTCTGTTTCTATGTGCTATCAAGTTTCTTCTTTACACCGCTCCGCACCACCTCCAACAGTTTGCTATAAGAGTAAGTACAATAATGCTGACTAGGTCGCCTCTAGCGAAATCCACGGTAACACAATCCTAAGTGGAAGAGAGAGAAAAGAGGAGAGAGAGGCAAGCTGCCCCTCATGCAAGAGGTGACCTCTAGCACATCATACGAGGAGAAAGAGGCAAGCTACCCCTCATGCAAGAGGTGACCCCTGATATATTTATGCAAGTATTAAATGTTTGAGTGCTTTAGTAGAGGTAACCTCTACTCAACTTATTGTATTAGCTACCTCCACATGAGCCACTTGTACTCTTTTTGCTTATGTGACTAGTCCTAGAAGTGGCAGCCACCTCTTCTATTAAACTTGCTCTAAGTTTCTTGTTAACTTGGATGGGAAAAGACATACTTACCCTTCTCCTTCTGCCTCCTCTTCCTCCTCATTTCTCTTCCTCTTCCTCTTCCTCTTTATCTTCCCACCACTACTGCCATTGGCTGCCCCCAACCTCCCCCTACCAACCGTCATCCCCCACCGACCTCCTCCCCTCCTCCCGTCAACGCTGCCGCATTCCTATCTCCCCTCAGCCTCCTCCCATCAACGCTGCTGCATTCCTATCTCCCCTCGTCTCTCTTCTCCATTTCCTCACTCAACCACCGATCTCACCATCGTCATTCAGCTTCCCTTCCACGTCCCTATGTGAACCTCTCCTCTCCCTTCCCTTCCTCTTCGCGCTCACTGTTGCGCTATCTCTAGATTTGGCTAGATCCGCCTCACTGGAAACAAGACTCGGGCGGATCTGCCTCACCTCAAAGTAGCCGACGACCCCCTTGCCGGCCACCACATGCTTCTACTAGTGTTGCCAGAGCATTCGAATACAAAAGAGAATCTAGTGGCCCCCTTGAAAGCATCTAGGCCCCTAAAAATATTAGTTTTGGTAATTAATGACATTATGTAATCATGGGACTAATTTGTGTATTGAGTGTTTGCAAGAATTAGTCTCAAGGGCAAAGAAGAAGGTACATAAAAAGATGTTGAAGATTCAAAGATCTCAAGGGCGACAAGGTAAATAGTTTATGGAGCTATTTTATTTTTACCGGTCTTGGGGATAGGTTGGAAGATCGGATTATAGGATAGACGCCGTACTATTAAGAGAGATCATGATGATTTGCTTGATCATATGCTAATATGCCCTATGGATCAATCTAGGATCATGCATGCACTTAGAAATTAAAATTCAATCAAAACTGTGCTTTGTCAGAAAATCCGGTAGTATCGGAGTTCTACGGGCGGAACTACCGCATGGCCGGAAGTACCGGGCCTCTGAGCGGATCGTTTATTCCAGAGAGCGCCCGTAGGTTGAGTTAGTCTCTCGGAAATCAGAAGTACCGCAAGTTCAACTGCGGAACTACCACGTGTGCGGAAGTTCCGGAGTCCCGAGCGGAACTTCAATTCCAGAGAGCACCCGGAGTTAAACTTAGCCTCTCGAAAAACGGAAGTATCGCGGTTTGAACTGCGGAACTACCGCAGACTGGTAGTTCCGGACTTGCGAGCGGAACTTCATTTCCAGAGAGCGCCCTGAGTTGGAGTTAACCGCGCTGAAATCGGAAGTACCGGGGCAATGAGCGGAACTTCCGGATTTCCGGAAGTACCGCGATTTTAATGGCGGTAGTACCGCATTCATTGTTCAACGGTTACTTCTGACCGCCTGAAATAGCCGTTCTGTTGCGACGGCGGAAATCCGGAAGTACCGCCCATATAACGGTGGTAGTTCCGGTTTTCCTGAAAATTCAGAATTGTTTATTGCAACGGCTATTTGAGGTTGGTGGGGGTATAAATACACTCCCACCAGAATTTGTAGAAGAAGTTGAACCCATATTGAACATCTTTGAGCCTAGAACAACTTCTCACACCTCTCTTTCACTCTTGTGCATTCAATAGAGGTAGTTGAGCCCAATTTAAGTGCATTGCATTCTAGATTGATCCAATTGGCACTTGTGTGTGATCAAGCCACTGTGGTTCATTTCTCTTGGTGCTTGCCGGCACCTAGACGGCTTGGCGGAGGTTCCGGTGATCTTCTCAAGAAGATTGTGAGAAGGCCCGGAGGATTGTGAAGGCTCGGAGCTCGCCTACCCGGAGAGGGAAAGGGCTACCGCTAGTGATCGAGGTGATTAGGCTCAATTCGTGGAGCCGGTCCGATTTGTTCGGGCTTACCTCAACGTGGACTAGGGAGACCGGCAAGTCTCCGATCACCACGGTAAAAAGTAATTGTGTCAAATTGTGGTTTGCTCTCTTGTATTTACTTTCATTCAAGCAACGTTCTTAATTCATATTAATTGATTGTTTGTCTAGTTAGAGTAGCAACCTTAGACCTAGATTACTTGTTTTTGCTATTGGTCAATTACTTGTGCTAGCATTATCTTGAGCCTTTCTAGGTTGTTTAGGTGTACTATTGTCGACTTGCTCTAATCAATTTATTAAGTTTAAAATTGTCAATTGAAATTAGACGAAAATTTTAAAACCGCCTATTCACCCCCCCTCTAGTCGGCCTCCTCGATCTTACAAGTGGTATCAGAGCTTGGTCTCTCATTTTTAGACTTAACCGTCTAGAGAGAAAAGGATGGCTCGTGAGGGTATAGCAATAGGAAAGGCACCTTTCTTTGATGGCTCAAACTATGCTTATTGGAAAATTAGAATGTCTATTTATTTGAAGGCCATGAGTCCTCAAATTTGGAAAGTCGTAAATGAGGGTTATGTCATGGCTCTTGATCCGGATCACCCAACGGAACAAGACGGGCGTAACGCTCATTTAGACGCCCAAGCTATGAATGCTTTATTTGGAGCCTTGAACGCGGATGAGTTCAATAGAGTGAGCAATCTTGAGACGGCTCACGCTATTTGGACTACCCTTTCGAAAATACACGAAGGGACATCCACGGTCAAGGAGGCCAAATTGCATCGGCTTAGGATCAAATATGAGACATTCACAATGTTGCCCCATGAAGACATCAATGAGATGTACTCAAGGCTCAACAACATTGTGAATGAGCTAAAGGGTCTTGGAACTAACCTTTCCGATCTTGATATTGTTCGAAAGATGCTTAGGGCTTTGCCGGAGAAATATGAAGTGTTGGTGACACTCTTCCTCAACTCACCGGAGTTGGCAAGAATGACGCTAACTCAATTGTTGGGCAACCTCATCACCAACGAGCTCTACAAAAAGGACAAGGAAGAGCTCTTAGAGCAATCCTCCTCCAAGAACAAGAAAATCACCGCCTTCAAGGCCAAAGCGGTGATAAGTGAAGAATCCGAAGATGATGAGGAGGACTCCGAAGAAGAATTGGCACTTCTAGTGAGAAGAATGAAGAAGTTCATGAGGAGACGGCCAAACCGAGGTACAAGCTATGAGAAGAACAAAAAGGGACATTCCTCCTCCAACAAGAGGTATAGCAACATTCGGTGCTATGAGTGTGATGAAAAGGGGCATATCGCCTCTCAATGCCCTACAAAGAAAGATGACAAGGAGAAGTCATCAAAGAAGAAGAATTACAACGGCAAGAAGAAGCTCTTCAAGAAGCTTCACAAGGATGGCAAGAACGAAGCTCATATTGGTGAGTGGGACTCCGAGGAGGAGTATTCCGACTCCGACTCAAGTGAGGACGAATCTCCCAAGAAGAAGGGGCTTGTGGGCATCGCCATCAAGGAGGCTCTATCACTATTCTCCACTCCTACATGCCTTATGGCTAAAGGAGAAAAGGTAAAATCACTTGAGAATGATGAGCCTTCATATGATGACTTGATGGATATGTTAGTTGAATTGAATGAGTTTCTTGGAAAAGAAAAATCAAAGTTTAAGGTCTTGAAGAGAGAACATATTTCTCTTAAAGACTCTTATGAGGAGCTAAAGGAAGCTCACGATTTACTTCTCCAAGAAAATCAAAAATCTAGTACTAGCATTGGAATTACTTGTGATATCTTGAATGAAATGTCTAGTATAGAAATTTCAAAGTCTAGCATATCTACTTGTTGTGATGATTTACTTGCCATGCCTTGATCATCTAGTGTTGACTCTGGAAATGCCTTAAATCTTGTTCATGATAATGTGCTTACTAATGAAAACTAGAATTTAAAGGAACATGTGCTAAAATTGAACAAAAGCTTAGAAAGAGCTTACAAGGGAAAAGAAACTCTTGATAAGTTACTAAGCAATCAAAGATGCTCCTTTAACAAGGAGGGACTTGGATATGTCCCCAAAAAGGGTAAGAAGCCGGTATACAAGCCTCCAAGGTTTGTAAAGGAGAATGGTAAGTTTTGCACAAAATGCCGATGTGTTGGACATACTCAAAATAATTGTTCTAAGAATAACATGCATTCCATTGGTCTATATGATTCTTGTTATATGCTCAAGAAATCTAAGAATGGAAATGTAATTACTCACTTCATTGGCACCTCGATTTTGGGTGCTAAAAAGAAATCCATTTGGGTACCCAAAACCTTGGTCACTAACCTCCAAGGACCCAAACAAATTTGGGTACCTAAAAGAGCTTGATTTTCTTTTGTAGGTGAACTACAAAACCGGCGGAAGGCATTGGGTGTTGGATAGCGGTTGCACTCAACACATGACCGGAGACCGGAAAATGTTCACCACCTTTGAGAATGGAAGCAACGACAAAATCACATATGGAGATAATAGCAAAGGAAAGGTATTAGGTTTGGCTAAAATTTCTATCTCAAACGACCTTTCAATTTCTAATGTGTCTCTAGTTGAAACATTAAATTTCAATTTGCTATCCGTTGCTCAATTATGTGATCTTGGTTTAACATGCTTATTCTCAAAATAAAATGTTGTAATCTCAAAAGAAAATAATAATGAACTTGTCTTTAAAGGTTTTAGATTTGGAAATCTCTATTTAGTAGATTTTTCTTCAAATGAGTCTTGTTTAAAAACTTGTTTAATTGCAAAAACTTCTTTGGGTTGGTTGTGGCATAGAAGACTAGGTCATGTGGGAATGGTTCAACTCAAAAAGCTTTTTAAGCATGACTTAGTGGTTGGCTTGAAGGATGTGAAGTTTGAGAAAAATCGACTTTGTAGTGCTTGTCAAGCCGGAAAACAAGTCGCTAATTCTCATCCTTCCAAAAGTATAATGTCAACTTCTAGGCCATTAGAACTCTTACATATGGATTTGTTCGGGCCAACAACCTATAAGAGCATTGGAGGTAATAGCTATTGTTTAGTCATTGTGGATGATTACTCTAGATATACATGGGTCTTCTTCCTAAATGACAAAAGTGAAACCTCCGGGATTTTCAAAAGTTTTTCAAAAAGGGCCCAAAATGAATTTGATTTTAAAATAAAGAAAATTAGAAGTGACAATGGTTCCGAGTTCAAGAATACAAAAGTTGAAGATTTTTGTGATGAACTTGGAATAAAGCACGAGCTTTCCACAACCTACACTCCGGAGCAAAATGGAGTTGTAGAGAGGAAAAATCGTACATTAATAAAAATGGCAAGGACAATGCTTGATGAATATAATACTTCCAATAAGTTTTGGGCGGAAGCTATTAACACCGCATGTCATGCCATAAATCGTCTCTATTTGCATCGACTTTTGAAAAAGACTTCCTATGAGCTTCTCGTTGGAAGAAAACCGAACATCTCTTACTTTAGGGTATTTGGTTGCAAATGCTATATACTAAGAAAAGGTGTTCGGCTCTCCAAATTTCAAAGTCGGTGTAATGAAGGCTTTCTTTTAGGATATTCTTCAAATAGCAAAGCTTATAGGGTCTTTAATAAAAATTCGGGGTTAGTAGAAGAATCTTGTGATGTCCAATTTGATGAAACTAACGGCTCTCAAGAAAAGCATGAGAACTTGGATGATGTAGGAGATGAAGGTCTTCGAAAAGCAATGGAGAACATGCAAATTGGAGACATTAGGCCAAAGGAAGATCAAATGTCACCAAACTCATCAAGACAAGTGGAGCATCCCTCTTCATCTACAACAAATGACGTTCAAGTTATAGAAGATGAAGAAAAGGATCAACCTCTAAATACCTTCAAGATTCACAATGTAATAGCCAAGGATCATCCAATAGATCAAATATTGGGTAACGTGCGTAAGGGTGTTCAAACTCGCTCTAGAGTAGCTTCATTTTATGAACACTATTCTTTTGTATCTTCACTTGAACCTAAGCGTGTAGAAGAAGCTTTAGATGACCCGGATTGGATAAATGCTATGCATGAAGAGTTGAACAATTTTGCTCAAAATGACGTTTGGACTTTGGTGGAGAGACTCAAGGAGCACAATGTTATTGGCACAAAATGGGTCTACCGGAACAAACAAGATGAGAACGGAATTGTGGTAAGAAATAAAGCAAGATTAGTAGCTCAAGGTTATACTCAAGTCGAGGGACTAGATTATGATGAGACATTTGCACCCGTTGCTAGACTTGAATCAATTAGAATCTTGCTTGCTTTTGTATCATGCTTTGATATTAAATTGTTTCAAATGGATGTCAAAAGTATATTTCTTAATGGAACTATTTCCGAATTAGTATTTGTAGAACAACCCCCGGGATTTGAAGATGCTAAATATCCTAATCATGTGTATAAATTATCAAAGGCACTATATGGTTTAAAACAAGCTCCTAGAGCTTGGTATGAACGCCTTCGCAACTTTCTTGTGTCAAAAGGCTTTAAAATTGGTAAAGTAGATACAACTCTATTTACAAAAATTATTGAAGATGATTTCTTTGTATGTCAAATCTATGTTGATGATATTATATTTGGTTCTACTAATCAAGACTTTTGCAAAGAGTTTGGTGAGACGATGTCTAGGGAATTTGAGATGTCAATGATTGGTGAGCTAAGCTACTTCCTTGGACTTCAAATCAAGCAACTTAAAGATGGGACATTTATAAGTCAAACGAAGTATGTCAAAAATATACTCAAGAAATTTGGAATGGAAGAAGCAAAACCTATAAAGACACCCATGGCAACAAACGGGCATCTAGACCTCAACGAAG
Source organism: Dendrocalamus latiflorus (assembly GCA_017311315.1). Classification (NCBI taxonomy): domain Eukaryota; kingdom Viridiplantae; phylum Streptophyta; class Magnoliopsida; order Poales; family Poaceae; genus Dendrocalamus; species Dendrocalamus latiflorus. Next base: position 37,646,563 of record CM029651.1, on the reverse strand, counting down.
GAGGTAAGTCGGTAGATTTAAAGCTTTATAGATCCATGATTGGTAGTTTACTCTATCTTACCGCATCTAGGCCCGATATTATGTTTAGTGTTTGCATGTGTGCACGTTTTCAAGCTTCTCCAAAAGAGTGCCATTTAGTGGCCGTAAAGAGGATTCTAAGATATTTAAAGCATTCCTCAAATATAGGGCTTTGGTTTCCCAAAGGTGCAAAATTTGAGTTAATTGGATATTCGGATTCCGATTATGCGGGTTGCAAAGTGGATAAAAAAAGCATCTCGGGTAGTTGCCAATTGCTAGGAAGGTCTTTAGTATGTTGGTCATCCAAAAAACAAAATTCCGTAGCCCTTTCAACCGCCGAAGCCGAATATATTTCCGCGGGTAGTTGTTGTGCTCAATTACTTTGGATGAGGCAAATATTGTTGGATTATGAGATTAAATTTGATAAAATGCCTCTTTTGTGTGATAATGATAGTGCCATCAAAATATCCAACAATCCCGTTCAACACTCAAGAACCAAGCATATAGATATACGCCACCATTTCTTGAGAGATCATGTGAGCAAGGGAGACATTGAAATTAGCCACGTCCGAACCGAAGATCAACTAGCGGACATTTTCACCAAACCATTAGATAAAGCCGTTTTTGCAAATTGAGGAATGAATTAAATGTCATAGACTACTCAAATGTAGCTTGAAATCAAATTTCATTCTTTTCTGCTCATTTGATGCACTTGTGTGGAATTTCAATGATTTTTTCCTTATTTTTGATCAAAAATGTGATCTTTTTCATAAAAACTAATTTCAACGTATAGCAATAGCTCAATTGATGCATAATGATCCTAAATGACTTTTATTGAGTGCAAAACTAGGGATCATTTGCATAATTCCAAGTTCTAAAGTTCAAATTCTGTGAAGTCCCAGAAATTCCGGAACTACCGCCGTGTATACTGCGGTACTTCCGTTCCTGACAGAAAATCTGGAACTACCGCCGTTGTTTGTGCGGTACTTCCGATTTTTCTGAGAAAACGGAACTACCGGCGTGTTAAGCACGGAAGTACCGTTTTCTGCGGGATTTATTGCGGTTTCCAAAAACCGCCGACCTCCCTGCCGTTACTCCTCCCTCTCTTTACTCCCTTTCCTCTCTCTCTCACCTCTTCCTCTCCAGAACCGCGTCCTCTCTCTTCTTCCTCTCCTCCACCCTCTCTCTCTCCCTAGAACCTCCCTCCTCTCCCGATCTTTGAATCCGAGGGGAGTCCTTCGTTTTTGGGTAATTCCTTGCACAACTGGGGTTCTCCTCCTTCGTCTCCACAAGGTAAATTGGATCAAAATCCTCTTTTTATCTTGTTCTTGGAACCCTAGGTTGAGTTTAGACTAATTTGAAATTGTGATGATGTTTGCTGGAAGATCTTAGGGCAAATTAGTATATTTGGGGTATTACCATGTTTATTCATACATGCATTGAATTCAAACCAAAAATACCCCAAAAAGATTGAAGTTTGAACTTGCCCTAAAATTGCTCAGAAAATTCGGAACTACCGCCCGAGCGGGCGGAACTACCGTGGTTCCGGAAGTTCCGCATGTTTAACGCCGGAACTACCGGATTTTCCGGAAGTTCCGCAGGTTAGCCGCCGGTACTTCCGATTTTCCTGACACAACAAACAGTCAGTTGCTCTTTCAAATCTAGCTTATTCCTTTTGCATCCTTTATCTCTCCTCATTGTTGTATCACCTGTTTGAAGATGCCGAGGATGAAGAATGTCTCCCACAAGACTTATGGAGGAACTGCAGGACAATCCTCGTCCTCGACTCCCGCCCTTCTGACAGCAGAGCATGAGGATAGGGGTAAGGGGCACGCCTCCCACTCCGAGAGTGAGTCAGAGGGCTCCCATGAGAGCGGATCTGAGGCCTCGCATGAAAGCGAGGAGTATGAGGCTTCAGATGAAGAGATGCATGCGGCAGCTGCAGATGAAGAAATAGACCTTTCAAAGATCACCAGTGATGACTATGCCATCTTGCGTCGCCGCAGTCAGTATGTCCGCCCTCGCAATTCTCAGAACCCGAAGTTCCATACCAAGTTTCAGGAGCAAGTATATAATGAGATGTATGGGCCTTCTCGTAAGTTTGCTGCACACAAATATATGGACTGGGATCACTTGTCACAGATTGACAAGTTTGATGGTGCATATCGACTTTTTCAGCGAGCCGGGATCCATCACCTTGTCGCTTTCAAGTGCAGCTACATGGAGGAGATGATACGGCAGTTTTATGCTACTTTGTATATCTCTCCCAATTATGAGAATCTATGTTGGATGACTAGAACGCAGGCCATTGAGTGCACCAAGCATGAGTTCGAGCTAGCACTTGGTACCGAATCCAGCTCTTATGAGAAGGTGTTCAGTAGACCGGTGCTTCCCATTGCTGCGTATACTGATTACTATGACCAGGCAGCTAATCGGGTGCCAGGGACGATAATTGGACTGCTGCCCATTCCTAGTCTTGTCAACAGGATCATCAACCACACCATTCTTCCAAAGAGTGGAAATTAGGACGCTATCCGTGGACACGCTTGGAATGTGATTGACTACATCATGCGTGGTGAGAAGTTTGACGTGGTGGATCTCATTGTCCGGGACATTGATGCAAATAAGAATGACAGGCAGAAGAGAATTAACTTTGCACCATTCATTATGGCCCTGATCATTCGCACGACCGGGTACAGAGGAGCACTTTGCACCGTGCACAAGCCATACAAGCCTCGTGCAGAGGCCCCGGTTCCTGCTCCTGCTCGTCCTCGTGGTCAGCATCAGCCTCAGGCAGCCGCTGATCCTCCTCCTCACCAGGGCGAGGGTGATGTGACACTGTCCCAGATCTACTCCGCCATTCTCAAGCTTGAGGAGCGCCAGATTGAGACTTCGGGACAGGTTGCCACCTTGATCACATCTGTTTCTTCTCTCGGGGATCGCGTCTCATCTCTTGAGCATGCTGTGGCTCCGACTCACTCCTCTCGCCGCACTCGTCGCCGCAGTTCTCCTTCTCCGCCTGCAGCTCAGGATTAGCTCTTCTTTTTGGTACTTCGATGCCAAAGGGGGAGAAAAATGAAGCAAGGAGAAGAAGTTTAAGTCTTTTATCTATCTATTTGGCCATGTATTAAAATATGGTGTAATGAACCATATGATGGATGTTTAGCATTTTAATTTCCTATGCATTGTGATGAACTATGTTTGGATCTTATGCCCTAATTGCAATGATATTTACTTGTCTATGCGTATCCTTGAATTTTGATAGTGTGCTTTAATATTATGATTGTGATCATGCTTGCTCAATAGAATTCATGCAAATCTTCATAAAATTGGATGCACATGTTTAGGGGGAGCTCTTTCTTATTAGTTTCTAAATTGCGAAAATTCCCCATGTTCTCAATTGTCAACATTTCAAAATCTTGATATACAACTTGCAAACAAGGAGTATATCCAAATCTTAAATTCCTCTCAAAACTTGCTCATGTTGTCATCAATTACCAAAAAGGGGGAGATTGAAAGCATCTAGGCCCCTAAAAATATTAGTTTTGGTAATTAATGACATTATGTAATCATGGGACTAATTTGTGTACTGAGTGTTTGCAAGAATTAGTCTCAAGGGCAAAGAAGAAGGTACATAAAAAGATGTTGAAGATTTAAAGATCTCAAGGGCGACAAGGTAAATAGTTTATGGAGCTATTTTATTTTTACCGGTCTTGGAGATAGGTTGGAAGATCGGATTATAGGATAGACGCCGTACTATTAAGAGGGATCATAGTGATTTGCTTGATCATATGCTAATATGCCCTATGGATCAATCTAGGATCATGCATGCACTTAGAAATTAAAATTCAATCAAAAATGTGCTTTGTCAGAAAATCCGGTAGTACCGGCGTTCTACGGGCGGAACTACCGCATGGCCAGAAGTACCGGGCCTCTGAGCGGATCGTTTATTCCAGAGAGCGCCCGTAGGTTGAGTTAGTCTCTCGGAAATCAGAAGTACCGCAAGTTCAACTGCGGAACTACCGCGTGTGCGGAAGTTCCGGAGTCCCGAGCGGAACTTCAATTCCAGAGAGCACCCGGAGTTAAACTTAGCCTCTCGGAAAACGGAAGTACCGCGGTTTGAACTGCAGAACTACCGCAGACCGGTAGTTCCGGACTTGCGAGCGGAACTTCATTTCCAGAGAGCGCCCTGAGTTGGAGTTAACCGCGCTGAAATCGGAAGTACCGGGGCAATGAGCGGAACTTCCGGATTTTTGGAAGTACCGCGATTTTAATGGCAGTAGTACCGCACTCATTGTTCAACGGTTACTTCTGACCGCCTGAAATAGCCGTTCTGTTGCGACGACGGAAATCCGGAAGTACCGCCCATATAACGGCGGTAGTTCCGGTTTTCCTGAAAATTCAGAATTGTTTATTGCAACGCTATTTGAGGTTGGTGGGGGTATAAATACACTCCCACCAGAATTTGTAGAAGAAGTTGAACCCATATTGAACATCTTTGAGCCTAGAACAACATCTCACACCTCTCTTTCACTCTTGTGCATTCAATAGAGGTAGTTGAGCCCAATTCAAGTGCATTGCATTCTAGATTGATCCAATTGGCACTTGTGTGTGATCAAGCCGTTGTGGTTCATTTCTCTTGGTGCTTGCCGGCACCTAGACGGCTTGGCGGAGGTTCCGGTGATCTTCTCAAGAAGATTGTGAGAAGGCCCGGAGGATTGTGAAGGCTCGGAGCTCGCCTACCCGGAGAGGGAAAGGGCTACCGCTAGTGATCGAGGTGATTAGGCTCAATTCGTGGAGCCGGTCCGATTTGTTCGGGCTTACCTCAACGTGGACTAGGGGAGACTGGCAAGTCTCCGATCACCACGGTAAAAAGTAATTGTGTCAAATTGTGGTTTGCTCTCTTGTATTTACTTTCATTCAAGCAACGTTCTTAATTCATATTAATTGATTGCTTGTCTAGTTAGAGTAGCAACCTTAGACCTAGATTACTTGTTTTTGCTATTGGTCAATTACTTGTGCTAGCATTATCTTGAGCCTTTCTAGGTTGTTTAGGTGTACTGTTGTCGACTTGCTCTAGTCAATTTATTAAGTTTAAAATTGTCAATTGAAATTAGATGAAAATTTTAAAACCGCCTATTCACCCCCCCCCTCTAGTCGGCCTCCTCGATCTTACACCCCTGGCCACCAATGTGAGCTTTGAAAGATTGGGCTTGACACCATCGTTGTTGTTCATTGGTATGTTCTCTGTTTGAATTGGTAAGTCATGACATGAGATTTTGGACTGTTGAAAATATGAATGGTAATTTGCACAATATGAATATTTTTTGTGAGGCAGTACAAAGATGTTGCTCTATTGTAAATAATTAGTAATAAATTCTCTTAGTTGATGAGTAGGAATGAATTTGGTTTAGGAACAAGTTTTTTTGTTGTATGAGCAGGGCATTGCTCTGCTTTACTTCTCGAAATTTTAGTTTTAAAATGTCTTCCAAGTCTCTGTTTATCGTTCCAATAAGGGAGATGTTAGATTGGGATCCTTGTAGCTAAGATTTACTATTGAGTAATGCAAATTTCTTCATACTATAACTTCAGTGGGCATTATTATCTTTTTCATCAAGCCATGGGCCATGACATGCACTAATCCAAACTATAGAAAAAATGCAGTAAAACAATTCGATGCAGTGATTTTTTAAAAAAAGTGAACTTCTTTACACTATGTAATCTGATGTCTGGATCTATGGAATAGAGTAAGTTCATTGGTATATCAACAGTTTTTTTTTGTTTGAGCAATGTCGGGCCCCCGGATTATCAAACCCGGACCCTCTGTGTATTACAGCACTAGTCCCAGATCAAAGCTAGTGCACACAGTCAAACAGAATGGAAAACATCACCATCAACGATTGATTACAATAAATAAGAGTACTGACCACAGGGTCACATTATTACAAAGGAGGTTTAAGACCTCGCACACAAGAAATAAAGCGAAAGCAAATAAAACTCGAGGACGACCCATCAATTCGCCACAGGCAATTGACTGGGGAAGCGCGACCTAGTCCTCCGGGGAGAATCCATCACAGCCACAAGCGAAGCAGTAGTCGTAGGCACCTTCTTGAGCTTCAACTTCCTCTGAGATTTATTTTTTTAAGTGTAGCATGTGAGTACATAAAGTACTCCGCAAGTCTTGGGAAAAATGCATAGATGCAAGGCTTAACAAAGGAAGGCCATATGGTTCTTTTGCACAAAGCAATATTTGAAATCTCAATTACTACTGATTATTTTCGAAGGCATCAATTTAATGAAGTAAATGTTTTAACAGAATTAACTTTCTAGTGAAGGTTCCAACTACCAACACTAGCTAACCAATTATCATTGGTCAAGTTTTAAACTGCGGGTTCCATCCACCCTCTCTGGCTCCATCCGCCAGGATTCCCTTCCGAGAGTTCCCTCCACTCTCGGAATACAAAATTTTCATTTTAAAATCAAAACCAGAAATCTACCATGTGAATGCATTCCTTGCCCGCCCTTGACCGTGGGCACGGCTATTCGAATAGTTTTACACTCTGCAGAGGTTGTACAACTTTACCCACAAGAGATAAATTATCCTAAAAGTCACACGCTTCCTTTGGCATGAGACCCAGATAAAATATCACAAAGCCTTTACCTTACTCTAATCTAGCTAGACACCACCCGCTGAGGTTTCACCGCAGAAGGGTTAAATCCGCCCAATCTGAAGCCCCCTCTTGCGCCATATGAGTACAGTAAATCCATGTCCCTCACTGTGGATAACCAGTCCATCCCTGGCACCCACTTTCCACTGGTGGCACCTAAACTAGACTATCATAAGTTAGTCAGCTAGGTCATACCCATATAGACTTGTGGCTGTACGGTTAATGCTCAGTTTGGACAAACACAAGCGTCGGTCCTTAATTGACTAGGGTGGAACATACACTTAACAAGTTCTCGTGCTTACTGCACCAACCCAAACAGTCATCCACCCTAATCTAAACCAACTTTCACATTTTTATTTTATTTTAAAAGGGTCAGTGGCAACTCCAATTACCACTACATTTATAAACACAAGGGTCCAGTCATAATTTCCCATTTTCAAGATTTTCCAAAGGTATTAGATAGCATGACTAAGCATTATTCTACCATTCTAATATTCACAAAGATTAATAGTAATCTCATTACTGAGACAAAGGAAATTCTAGGGTGACAAGGTACATGGCAATCAATGTCAAATGAGGGCATAACAAAGTTGGAATAACTAATTCCTAAAGATTTGAACTAGTGATTTTATGTAAATAGCAATGCACATAATTTAAAATATTTAAAACATTTCAAAAGCATAGGTTCAAGATGATCAAAGGAGACTTGCCTTCTTGCAGGGTTTCTGGGTCTTCTTGTTGCTGTGAAGAGGGATCGTCAACAACGTTGGAATCTACGCGAGGAAAGACGAAGCAAACAAAGCAAATAAATACAAACGAAAATTCAAATAAAATCCAAAAATTCAACAGAGGCCATAGTTGGATAGATTATGATTTTAGATGAATTTAGAAATTTGAATGGCTGGATTTGGAGTTAAAATGAGAAAGTTATGCTCATTTGAAAATCTCAGATTTGAATAAATCTAGAAATTCCCAAATTTCTGACAGGTGGGGCCCACTGGAATATTAGATTTTAAATTCTATTTTTATTCCGAGGGACTGACAGGTGGGGCCCACTGAACAGTAACCACTGGCGGTCACTGACATGTGGGACCCACTGGACAGTGAGCCCACTGATTCGACCTCTGACACATGGGACCCACTGGACTCCGGGCCCACTTGTCAGAGTCTAGCACAGAGGGGTGGGGCCCAGGCGGCAGTGGCCAGCGCAGACCGGCGGCCGCTGACGTGTGGGGACCACTTGTCAGTCGCGGATAAATAACGAAAACTAAACCTCAGCGTGCGGAGCCGAGGGCTCGAACGCGCACCGAGGGAGTCGGGGGAGGGGAGAGCGAGCGGTGATAGCCAAGTGAGCGGGGAGGCGTTGCCTACCCCTAATGGGTAGGTAATCCCTTTGAGGGTTACCTGCTGGAGTGGTCCGGCAGCCGTGGACGGAGGCAAGGTCGTCGGCGGCGATGGAGGGTCGGAGGGGTGTGGTTGACGCGTGAAATGCAATCCTTGAGCGGAGGGGGTTCGGTTGGAGGGTTCGACGAGGTGCGGCGACGAGCGGAGAAGGCCGGCGGCGAGGGGGGTGGCGGAGCTGGCTCGGGTCCTCCGGCGCGACGGCGCTCCGGCGGCGGGGAGGGGCGGCTGAGGTGTCGAGGAGGTTCGCCCGGGCGCGAGGGAGCTCGAGGTGGCGACGGCGGGCTCCGGGGATGACCGAGGCGGCGGCGAAGGCTCGCCGGAGTACTTACCGTGGGCGCACGGGGAACTCGCGGTGCGACGGCGCTCGGGGCTTAGGGAGAGAGGTGGAGCGCTCTGGGAGGTGGTGCGGGAGGAGGCGAAGCCGAGGGAGGTATTTATAGGGGCAGAGGAGGGGACACGGGTGCGGGATTGCTCGCCGGTGTGTCGGCCGGAAAAAGGAAGGAAAGGGGGAGAAAATGGAAAGAGGGGGCGCCGATGGAAGGGGAGCACGGGAGATCGGGGATTCGGTCGCGGTGTCATCCGGGGCTTCCAAAACCGGGGAGAAGACGGAGGGAAAGGCCGGATTCGGCTCGGGTACGGTCGACCGGCGCAAAAAGGAAAGAGGGGAGGAAGAAAGGAAAGAGGCGGCTCCGCGGGGACGACGGGCCTGACAGGCGGGACCGGGTGGCAGCGGGAGCGGAGCGCGTGCGGCTGACGGGCGGGGCCCGCGGGTCAGAGAGAAGAGAGAAGCGGGGTGCGGACGGCTGGATGGCCCGCACGGGCGACGCGGCGCGCATCGGACCGGCCAGATGTCGGCCCTAGGGATGAGGAAGGCGGGGTGGCTGACGGGCCGGGCCCGGGAGGCAGCGAGGGAGAGGGGAGAGGCGGCCTGGAAGGGCCGAGCGGCGACGTGGATGGATCTGGGCCGTCCACGCGTCGGCTGGAGGGAGGGGAAGGAGTTTTATTTTTTTAGAATTTGATTTAGATTTTCAGAAAAGGCTAGAAAATTATTTAGGCCTCAGAAAAATATGAAAATACCTCCAAAAATTCTAGAAAAATTCACAGAAGCTCCTGGAGATATTTTGGATTTAATAAAATTATTTCCAACTACTGTTGATATTTAATTTTCATATTTTGAATTACTTTTTAAGTTCTAAAAATAGGTTTTTAAATTCCAGAAAATCCAGAAAGGCAAATAAAAGCCAAGTAAAATCCAATTACCTTAAAATAATTAATTTGAATTTGAATTTTTCAAAAAGCCAAATTTTGGGATGTGACAAACCTACCCCCCTTAGAAAGAATCTCGACCCCGAGATTCGGACGGACTGGGAAAAAGGTCGGGGAACTCTTCTTTTAGATCCACTTCACGTTCCCAAGTCGCTTCCGATTCTGAATGGTTGCTCCACTGCACTTTACAGAACTTGATAACCTTGCTGCGCGTACGGCGCTCTGCTTCCTCCAATATCTTGACTGGATACTCTGGATAGGTGAGGTCCTCCTTCACGTTTATTTCATCTAGAGGCATCTGCTCTTCTGGAACTCTGAGACACTTTCTTAGCTGAGACACATGGAAGACGTCATGCACCTTTGACAGTTGTGGTGGAAGCTCCAACTGGTAAGCAACTTCTCCTCGTTTCGCCACCATAGGAAAGGGTCCAATGAATCTGGGAGCTAGCTTTCCACTGACTCCAAAACGTCTCATTCCTTTGAGGGGTGACACCTTCAAATAAACATGATCCCCAGGTACAAATTCTAAACTTCTACGTCGATTATCCGCATAGCTCTTCTGTCTGGTTTGTGATGTTTTTAATCTGTCCTGGATTAGACGAACTTGGTCTTCTGCTTGTTTCAACACATCTGGTCCAAATACTTGTCCTTCTCCTATTTCCTTCCAATACAATGGAGTCCTACACTTTCTGCCGTATAGGGCTTCGAACGGAGACATTTGCAAACTGGATTGATAACTGTTGTTATAGGAAAACTCCGCATAGGGTAGACTTTGATCCCAGTTAGCCTTGTTTGCTAGAACACATGCCCTCAACATATCTTTCAGAATTTGATTTACTCTTTCTGTTTGTCCATCTGTCTGTGGATGATAAGCTGTACTGAAGCTTAAGTTTGTACCCAAAAGTTCATGTAGCTTTTGCCAAAATCTTGAAGTGAATTGGGTCCCTCGATCTGACACAATCTTCTTTGGGATCCCATGCAAGCACACAATTCTTGACATGTACAACTCTGCAAGTCTATCCCCGGAGTATGTGGTCTTTACTGGGATGAAATGGGCGACTTTAGTCAGACGATCCACAATAACCCAAATCGAATCATACCCTGTTTTGGTTCTTGGTAATCCAGTTATGAAGTCCATTCCAATTTCTTCCCATTTCCACTCAGGTATCTGCAAAGGTTGTAGAAGCCCAGCGGGTCTCTGATGTTCCGCTTTAATTCGCTGGCACACATCGCACAAAGCTACATATTCTGCAATTTCCCTTTTCATGCTTGACCACCAATACCTTTCCTTGAGATCTTGGTACATCTTGGTACTCCCAGGGTGAATTGAATATCCAGCTTCATGTGCTTCTTTCAGAATCAACTCCTTTATCTCTTTCTTTTCGGGTACCATAATTCTTTTCCCAAACCACAGGGTACCTTCTTCATCCTCTAAAAATTCTGGTGCCTTTCCTTTCTTCATGTTTTCTTTGATTTCCTTAACGTGCTTATCCTCTACTTGAGCTGCCTTGATTTGGTCCTGTAGCGTGGGTTGAACCTCTAGAGTAGCCAGGAACCCTTCCTCTACCACTTCCAAGTTGAGCCGCTTAAATTCTTCTTGAAGGGCAGGCATACTGTCCTTAATCCACAGCTTGGTACAGTAACTCTTTCTGCTCAAGGCATCCGCTACCACATTAGCCTTTCCTGGGTGATAATGTATTCCAATATTATAATCCTTTATTAACTCAAGCCATCTCCTTTGCCTCATGTTAAGATCGGGTTGAGTAAATATGTACTTCAGGCTTTTGTGATCCGTGTAAATCTCGCAGCGGTTACCAATCAAGTAATGCCTCCATATTTTCAGTGCATGCACTACGGCAGCAAGCTCTAAATCATTAGTTGGGTAATTTCCTTCATAGGGTCGCAGCTGCCTCGAGGCATATGCTACTACCTTTCTTTCTTGCATCAGTACACAGCCTAGTCCCTGCCTTGATGCATCACAGAAGACTTCGAAATCCTTCCTAATGTCCGGAAGCGTCAACACTGGTGCAGAAGTTAACCTCTTCTTCAACTCTTGGAAACTATCCTCACATGGTTTACTCCATTCAAACTTCTTTTCCTTCTTCAGCAACTGGGTGAGAGGTCTTGCGAGCTTGGAGAAGCCTTCAATAAATCGACGATAGTAACCAGCCAATCCAAGAAAACTTCTGATCTCGGATACTGACTTTGGTTGTGTCCAATTGAGCACATCATTTACTTTCTCAGGGTCTACGGACACTCCCCCTGCTGAAATCACGTGGCCCAAGAAAGCTACTTTCTTCAACCAAAATTCACACTTACTGAACTTGGCATACAACTGATTCTCTCTGAGCTTTTCCAAAACTATCCTCAAATGTTCTGCGTGCTCTTCCTCATTCTTGGAGTATATCAGAATATCATCGATAAACACAACCACAAACTTATCCAAATATTCCATGAACACCTTATTCATCAGATTCATGAAATATGCGGGGGCATTGGTTAGACCGAAAGACATCACTGTATACTCGTATAATCCATAACGAGTAGCAAATGTTGTCTTGGGTATGTCTTCTGGTCTTATCTTCAATTGGTGATAACCTGATCGAAGATCAATCTTAGAGAAGACACATGATCCTTTCAACTGATCAAACAGATCATCTATTCTGGGCAAAGGGTACTTGTTCTTGATCGTCACATCATTCAAGGATCGATAGTCCACACACATGCGAAGACTTCCGTCCTTCTTCTTCACTAACAGTACTGGTGCTCCCCAAGGTGACGAGCTTGGCCTTACAAATCCTTTATCCTGCAGCTCTTCTATTTGTTTCTTAACTTCCGCCAAATCATTTGCGGACATCCGATAAGGTCTCTTGGAAATTGGAGCTGTACCAGGTGCCAGATTTATAACAAATTCAATCTCTCTATCTGGTGGCATTCCTGGCAAATCTTCAGGAAATACATCTGGGTATTCACTTGCTATAGGCACTGTTTCCAAGGTTATTACCTTCAAACTGGTTAACTTACTCTTCTTCTGGGAAGGTGCATTGGACTGGAACCTTACTTGAATCCCTTCAGAATTGGTAAGAGTAACAGCTCGGTCGGCACAATCTATCTGCCCTTTATACTTGGTTAACCAATCCATACCAAGTATTACATCTAAACCCTTGGAGTCTATTATAATAAGATTCGCTAAGAACTTAACTCCATTTATATCTACAGTTGCGTCAGGGCAAACTGTGTTAGTCCTCATTTCCTTTCCAGGGGACTGGACTAGCATGGGGTTCTGTAGTTTACTCACATCCCAATTATACCTTTCAACCACATCTTTTGACACAAAAGAATGCGAAGCTCCAGAATCAAATAAGGCTGATGCAAATACTGAGTTGACAAGAAACTTACCCAGAACTACGTCGGGTGCATCCTGGGCTGCTTCCGCGGTCACATGGTTGAGATGCCCTCTGCTCACCACTTGTGGAGACCTTGGGGTCTGAGGTGTCCCACGGCCTTGTCCTGCATTTGGAGCTCGTGCTGGTGTAGTCCCTAGATTGAAACGAACTGGGGTCATTGCTGGGCGTTTCTGGGGACAGTTGCTGGCATAGTGCCCCATGTTCTTGCAGTTAAAACACTGCACTCCTGCTGCTGAAGTCTTGTTCTGTTGGGGTTGGCCACCGTTGCTTGCCCGGGGAGTTTGTGGATTTGGGCGAGGTCCTGAAAAGGGAGTCCTTGGTATGCTTGACTCTGAAGGTTTGTGAAAGTGAGGTGCGTTGGGGCGGAATCGAGAGCTGCTTGCTCCTTGCTGGGCTTGAAATTTCCTCTTCCGAGTTTCGTATAGCTGACGCTGAGCATCTTCTTGGACAAAGGCCTTGTTCACTAGGTGCTGGAAGGTCGGGAAATCATTGGACACCAGCTGCACCTTGAGATTGGGGTCAAGTCCCTGTGTGAACCTCCAAATCTTGGTCGCCTCTGATGTGACCTCTTCAGATGCATACCTGGACAGTTGGGTGAACTTATTCAGGTATTCGGAAACACTGAGGTTTCCCTGCTGAAGTTGGTAGAATTCTCTTTTCTTCATTTCCATTATCCCAGTAGGGATATGGGCAGTGCGGAAAGCTTCAACAAACTCATCCCAAGTGATGGCTTGTGCATTTTGATGGGCGGCGCGGTAGTTATCCCACCAGTTAGCAGCGATTCCCTTGAGCTGGTGAGCAGCATACAGCACCTTCTCATTATCGTTGCACTGAGCTAGGACCAATTTCCTTTCCACATCCTTGATCCAATCATCTGCCTACAGGGGATCCACTGATCCAGCAAAAGTGGGAGGCCTTGTCCTCATGAATTCTCCCAACTTAGACTGGGGTGCCTGGTTGGGTGCCTGCTGGGCTGGCTGCACTTGGTTTTGTGCTAAAGCTTGAAGAAGCTGAAGTTGCATGGCCATCATATGTTCCATGTTGGGGGCCTGAGCAGGAGGTGGTGGAATGTTGTCCTCTGGCTGATTGTTGGCGTCACGGCTGTTGCCAGGGTTGCTCCTCGTGTTCACCATCTGAAGCGGTTTAGGTTAGCAGAAGGTAAGAGGGAAATAGCAAAGGTAAGAGATTAGGGGAACTAAATCACATCCCAAGCCAACACACAAGAAAGAACTAGCAACCACTAGGGAAAACTTTATTTAAAATCAAGATAACTCCAAGGATGGCTGTACCACAAGTGCACATTGGCCTGGTACAGTCCATCTAGCACACCAAAACATAGCAATAAGCGTTCTAAGGACGCGGACATTTTATTTGGGTACTACGGACTCAAAAGACTACTAATCCTCTCCAAAGATGCGCTCCTCAGGGTCCTCTTCCGGGTCCTCTTCTGGATCCTCCTCCGGGTCTTCCTGGCGCTCTCTCACGTGGTGTCGTGAACAGTCACACTCGGCCGAGGCACGGTTACGACTGGAGGTAGTCGACTGAGAACGAGAAGGCTTGCGCTTCTTGAGGGTAATGACCGGCGGCGGACTGGGGCGTCACACCTTCTTGCGTGCTGTAAGTCTGATGTGGAGTCCTAAAAGTCGAGCTGGTGCCGGGTTGTTGGGGATGACAGCTGGTACTGGAGAAGACGGCGTGTAATCAACTACGGGTGAAGACGGCGTGTAGTCAGCTACGGCCCTTAGACGTCCCAGCTCAAACTCAGCTGCCTGGCTCCGGAGAAGCTGTGCGCGAAGCGTGTCGGAGTGCTGATAGCTGGAAGTGAGAAGCATCCGGAGTTGTCCAATCTCCTCCTGAGCTCTAGCATAAGTGACTGCCATCGCCTGGGTGAGCTGCACCTGATGTGACAGTCGAGGATCGTCAGCTGGAATATCGAAGGGATCTGGATACCTCTGTCCTACCCTGGGGTTGATGAAGAAGCAAAAAGGGGACTGATGTACAGCATCCTTGTGCAGGTGGCACAACTCGTCAATGGCGAGGCGTTCTGCGTCCTGGACAGCGTCGAAACAGCGGGACCGAGGGTGCTTGATGGGGTATGTGTGGGAGTTGAATTCCTCTTCCCGTGCATACAGGAATACCTCCATCGTCCAAGAGTCTCGATCCAGGATCCGCGTCTTCCGACCCCTGAAAATGGGCGGCTGACGGTACTCCAAACACTGCATCAGCTGCCGGAGAAGGCTAGCGAATGCTCCAGCATCCTCTCCATGTGAGTAGTAGTCCCACGGGGCAGCGGAGGATGAACCAGCCATCTACAAAGTTGAGTGAAAGAAAAGATTAGTAAAAGTTTTTAACAAATGGAGTTGGAGACAAGAACGAGATTCTAAGTAGGAAGAGAGTAGAAGCAAAGAAGCTTATATATTTTTAATATACTTTTTTTATAAATATAAGTCCTTATGGTTTGCCATTCTTAATCTAGGTCACGTCCTACAGTCAAATTGGCTCTGATACCATCTCTGTCGGGCCCCCGGATTATCAAACCCGGACCCTCTGTGTATCACAGCACTAGTCCCAGATCAAAGCTAGTGCACACAGTCAAACAGAATGGAAAACATCACCATCAACGATTGATTACAATAAATAAGAGTACTGACCACAGGGTCACATTATTACAAAGGAGGTTTAAGACCTCGCACACAAGAAATAAAGCGAAAGCAAATAAAACTCGAGGACGACCCATCAATTCGCCACAGACAATTGACTGGGGAAGCGCGACCTAGTCCTCCGGGGAGAATCCATCACAGCCACAAGCGAAGCAGTAGTCGTAGGCACCTTCTTGAGCTTCAACTTCCTCTGAGATTTATTTTTTTAAGTGTAGCATGTGAGTACATAAAGTACTCCGCAAGTCTTGGGAAAAATGCATAGATGCAAGGCTTAACAAAGGAAGGCCATATGGTTCTTTTGCACAAAGCAATATTTGAAATCTCAATTACTACTGATTATTTTCGAAGGCATCAATTTAATGAAGTAAATGTTTTAACAGAATTAACTTTCTAGTGAAGGTTCCAACTACCAACACTAGCTAACCAATTATCATTGGTCAAGTTTTAAACTGCGGGTTCCATCCACCCTCTCTGGCTCCACCCGCTGAGGTTTCACCGCAGAAGGGTTAAATCCGCCCAATCTGAAGCCCCCTCTTGCGCCATATGAGTACAATAAATCCCTGTCCCTCACTGTGAATAACCAGTCCATCCCTGGCACCCACTTTCCACTGGTGGCACCTAAACTAGACTGTCATAAGTTAGTCAGCTAGGTCGTACCCATATAGACTTGTGGCTGTACGGTTAATGCTCAGTTTGGACAAACACAAGCGTCGGTCCTTAATTGACTAGGGTGGAACATACACTTAACAAGTTCTCGTGCTTACTGCACCAACCCAAACAGCCATCCACCCTAATCTAAACCAACTTTCACATTTTTATTTTATTTTAAAAGGGTCAGTGGCAACTCCAATTACCACTACATTTGTAAACACAAGGTTCCAGTCATAATTTCCCATTTTCAAGATTTTCCAAAGGTATTAGATAGCATGACTAAGCATTATTCTACCATTCTAATATTCACAAAGATTAATAGTAATCTCATTACTGAGACAAAGGAAATTCTAGGGTGACAAGGTACATGGCAATCAATGTCAAATGAGGGCATAACAAAGTTGGAATAACTAATTCCTAAAGATTTGAACTAGTGATTTTATGTAAATAGCAATGCACATAATTTAAAATATTTAGAACATTTCAAAAGCATAGGTTCAAGATGATCAAAGAAGACTTGCCTTCTTGCAGGGTTTCTGGGTCTTCTTGTTGCTGTGAAGAGGGATCGTCAACAACGTTGAAATCTACGCGAGGAAAGACGAAGCAAACAAAGCAAATAAATACAAACGAAAATTCAAATAAAATCCAAAAATTCAACAGAGGCCATAGTTGGATAGATTATGATTTTAGATGAATTTAGAAATTTGAATGGCTAGATTTGGAGTTAAAATGAGAAAGTTATGCTCATTTGAAAATCTCAGATTTGAATAAATGTAGAAATTCCCAAATTTCTGACAGGTGGGGCCCACTGGAATATTAGATTTTAAATTCTATTTTTATTCCGAGGGACTGACAGGTGGGGCCCACTGAACAGTAACCACTGGCGGTCACTGACATGTGGGACCCACTGGACAGTGAGCCCACTGATTCGACCTCTGACACATGGGACCCACTGGACTCCGGGCCCACTTGTCAGAGTCTAGCACAGAGGGGTGGGGCCCAGGCGGCAGTGGCCAGCGCAGACCGGCGGCCGCTGACGTGTGGGGACCACTTGTCAGTCGCGGATAAATAACGAAAACTCAACCTCAGCGTGCGGAGCCGAGGGCTCGAACGCGCGCCGAGGGAGTCGGGGGAGGGGAGAGCGAGCGGTGATAGCCAAGTGAGCGGGGAGGCGTTGCCTACCCCTAATGGGTTGGTAATCCCTTTGAGGGTTACCTGCTGGAGTGGTCCGGCAGCCGTGGACGGAGGCAAGGTTGTCGGCGGCGAGGGAGGGTCGGAGGGGTGTGGTTGACGCGTGAAATGCAATCCTTGAGCGGAGGGGGTTCGGTTGGAGGGTTCGACGAGGTGCGGCGACGAGCGGAGAAGGCCGGCGGCGAGGGGGGTGGCGGAGCTGGCTCGGGTCCTCCGGCGCGACGGCGCTCCGGCGGCGGCGAGGGGCGGCTGAGGTGTCGAGGAGGTTCGCCCGGGCGCGAGGGAGCTCGAGGTGGCGACGGCGGGCTCCGGGGATGACCGAGGCGGCGGCGAAGGCTCGCCGGAGTACTTACCGTGGGCGCACGGGGAACTCGCGGTGCGACGGCGCTCGGGGCTTAGGGAGAGAGGTGGAGCGCTCTGGGAGGTGGTGCGGGAGGAGGCAAAGCCGAGGGAGGTATTTATAGGGGCGGAGGAGGGGACACGGGCGCGGGATTGCTCGCCAGTGTGTCGGCCGGAAAAAGGAAGGAAAGGGGGAGAAAATGGAAAGAGGGGGCGCCGATGGAAGGGGAGCACGGGAGATCGGGGATTCGGTCGCGGTGTCGTCCGGGGCTTCCAAAACCGGGGAGAAGACGGAGGGAAAGGCCGGATTCGGCTCGGGTACGGTCGGCCGGCGCAAAAAGGAAAGAGGGGAGGAAGAAAGGAAAGAGGCGGCTCCGCGGGGACGACGGGCCTGACAGGCGGGACCGGGTGGCAGCGGGAGCGGAGCGCGTGCGGCTGACGGGCGGGGCCCGCGGGTCAGAGAGAAGAGAGAAGCGGGGTGCGGACGGCTGGATGGCCCGCACAGGCGACGCGGCGCGCATCGGACCGGCCAGATGTCGGCCCTAGGGATGAGGAAGGCGGGGTGGCTGACGGGCCGGGCCCGGGAGGCAGCGAGGGAGAGGGGAGAGGCGGCCTGGATGGGCCGAGCGGCGACGTGGATGGATCTGGGCCGTCCACGCGTCGGCTGGAGGGAGGGGAAGGAGTTTTATTTTTTTAGAATTTGATTTAGATTTTCAGAAAAGGCTAGAAAATTATTTAGGCCTCAGAAAAATATGAAAATACCTCCAAAAATTCTAGAAAAATTCACAGAAGCTCCTGGAGATATTTTGGATTTAATAAAATTATTTCCAACTACTGTTGATATTTAATTTTCATATTTTGAATTACTTTTTAAGTTCTAAAAATAGGTTTTTAAATTCCAGAAAATCCAGAAAGGCAAATAAAAGCCAAGTAAAATCCAATTACCTTAAAATAATTAATTTGAATTTAAATTTTTCAAAAAGCCAAATTTTGGGATGTGACAGCAATTACTAATTAGGAGCCATCCCTTGTTGGTGCTACTTTGTGTTTACTTTGGTTATGTGGTGTACTCTGCCACTCAACAATTTATTTTTATGCATAATTATGGCTGTGTGCAAAGTAATCCAGAATTCTACCTACTGCCCCAACTTCATTGCATTATTTTGTGTCTGCCTCTTTTGCATTGTCATTATATTGTAGTATGATAGAAGCACTAGTATTTTGGTTGATATATCCTCTAAACAAACTGTATACTATATTCTTTCTTTCCGTAGTGCTAAGCGTGTGGGTCCTATTCTTGCCTTTGGGAAAATTTATGAATGAGAGGTTCAAGTATAGCAAGAATGTTTGATAAAGGTACTATGTAGTTCAATCATGTCGCCTGGTTGCTAACTCCTGTGGAGCCGTCGGTCATGCCTGGTTGCTGTCGGCCTCGCCCATCTCCTACCACAGCACCACCATCCGATCGCCACCTTGATTCCCCACCGGCTAGATCCACTCCATTAGACATTGGTTCCAAAATCGGTCACAGGGATTCTAATCCTTTCACTATTTCCCCCAATCTACCCCTTCTGCCTTGACTTAACTTTGATTTGTAGTTTTTATTTGTGGATTTTAACTCTTTTAACTTGCTTGTGCTTTGTGGGGATGAGTACATGCTCGGGGTTGGCATGTCGCGGCGGGGCTTGGGACCTCCTATGCGCCGGGAGCATGCTGGGGTTGTCGAGTGCACATAAGTGACTGAAGACTAGCATGGTAGTGCCATTGTGACTCTCCCTCTAGTGTATCCTACTCTCCCTATTCATCCCTTCCTCTACTCTATTTTTTATTTGTGGATGCTACTTGCACTATGTACGGTGCATGTGCATTTGAGGTTGCATGTGCATGTGGTCCTGCAACAGTGATGGCTATGATGGAACAGGAATGTGGCAATACCTTGGGTTGATGTTGTCGGCTCGATTTAGGTGATACCAGTGTTCCCTTCCTCCTCTTCTTCTGGTCCCCAGTCTCCTTGTCCTTCCATAGGGCCTTCTCCTCCTGGTTCCACTCTCCTCTTCGATGCTGCCTCCCCATTCTATGTCAGCTGCCGCCTTCTTTGGTTCGGCCACCGTGACTCACTCCATCCCTTCTCCTTTGCAGCAATGGGTTGGAGATTTGGGGGAAGTGAGGCTAGATCTGGTAGTGTTTTGCTTGCTCTGGGTGGTGTTGTGGCTGTAGGTGAATACTGATCTCTTCTCACTCATCCCTGTGTGGAAGGGATCTAGAAGGGAGATGGAGTGGGAGTTGAGGCAAGGTGCATCACTTCAGCAACAACTCTAGGGCCGTTACTTTTGGTTTTAGTCTATACATAATAATAGCTTGTAGACACTTTGTGCAATTGTAACCGATATAAATAAAGTTACTACAATATATATTATAATCAACTAGTAAACTCCACCTTAAAAAGATAATCCGTTTGAAAACAAGATATCGTAGAAAAATTATTTACTATAGAAAATTAGTTTTTAGAAACTAATACGATGAAAACCTTTAAAGACCACAAACAACAGTACAGTGCAGTGTGCCAACAAGAGAGCATCAACCATTTTGTCCACGTAACCAAGACGTACAACAAATCTAGTTACGGAGACACCAAGTTCGCCACAAGATAAGACGGACGCAGAAGCACATCTTATTAGCTATCGTCCACCGCACCTTATTCCCTGACCTCACCTCTGATAATATTTTAGAGTTTCCCCACATATATAAGCACACGGTAACAGTTCAGCAAGCTATGGGCACCGAGAACCGAGCAGTCAGTGTGCCTCATCAACTGCAAGCGGCACAGTCTTCACCTGCATGAAGGGAAAACAGAAGCCAATCAAAATGCACTTCTTGCAGGTGCTTCTCTATTTTTCAAAAAAAAAATTGTGCTTCTAGGTAGATTTCTACCCTGCCTGTCTTTTTTTCCCCCAGAACGGAACTACCCAGCCTGTCTAATTTTGGCTAATGACCACATATTTAATTCTGACATGCTGTAACACGGTTCATCTGGTAATTGTTTCTGTGAGCAAAGTGGGTTGAAACTAATGCGTACCAGCTCACGGAACTTCAATATGTAGAACATTTCGAGGTAACGCCTTGTCTCACGCCTCTCAAGCTTCGAGACATACTTCCAGAAGCCATAAACCCCAGCCAGTGTCATCAACCTCTCAGAGTATATCTTCCATGTATATCTATACATCACAAAGAAATCAATATCACACCAGAGATCATGAAAAACACCAATATTCAGCCATTTAAGAGAGGGTTGGCAGTACTAACTTTTCGTAAATACGTTGAAGGCCTCCATCAGATATTTTAACCCAATGATTGGGGTCTTGTTTGCATTGTTCGAAGAAGTCAGCCATCAGATTGGCAGCCTGATCAGGATGATAAGGATCTATGTGGAAACCTGAGATTCCATGCTCTATAATCTCGGCAGGCCCTCCATGGAGTGTTGCAAAAGTAGGAAGACCACAAGTCATGGCCTCCACAACAGTGAGACCAAATGCTTCGTAAAAAGCTGGCTGTAGTTCATAAGACAAGTTATAAAATCAGTATGTAAATCGCTTGGGCCACCCATGTGTCGTCTACAGAACCACCAAGTTACAACTTACAACCATACCTGCACAAAGGCACCATGGGTATCAGCTATGTAGCGATAGAGCTCGCCGTTGCGAGCCCTGTTCGTCTGGGCAGAGATCCAACGAAACTGGCCAAACAAGTTATATGTCTTAATAAGTTCATGCATCTTCTCTATCTCCGCAATTTCTTCTCTGTCCTTGGATTTCTTGACATCGTTATAGCCAGCGACCACCACAAGATTTACCAGCTCCCTTAGCTTAGTGTTTTTAGCATAGGCTTCGACCAGTCCTGTTATGTTCTTAACCCGGTCAAGTCTTGCCATGGAGAAGAGAATGGGCTTTGATCGGTCATCCAGATGTCCACTGCAAACAAGAACAGTAGCTATCATAAGAAACAATAGAGTCAACAAGTCATCACTATCTAGTATTTACAGTTGCATACATACTATTAGTATCACTAAAATTGTGTCAAAAAAGACACTCTCCCACCATTCATGCTAAGTGAAATCTAAAAACGGCACAACTGGTACCATATAATCAGCAGGGGCAGGGGCTTCAAACTAGAAGAGAATATTGTGAAGGACATCCAACCTAAGTCCAAAGTACAACAAAAAAAAACAACAGAGTACTCACATGTGTTCATCATTTTGCTCTGGGTTGTAAATCAACTTTTCAATTGAACCATGAAGAGAAGTGAGTCGCTTGGCCTTTTCAGTGTATGGAAAATATATGGACATGTCTGCTCCAGGAGAGGCTATATTGAACTTGGGATCAAAAACATCAATCCCATGGACAACGCGATACAGACCAGGAAGAGTAAAAGCAGTATGGCTCTCATACTGTCCAACTGTGTTTTTGCTGAGAAAGAGGAAAAGGATTAGTTATAAGCATCTTCTAAGAAATGCCCATGTATGATCAGTACACATGCAAGATTTATTCATGAAATGCAACAATTGCACATGTTACCCTGTTAACAATCAACATTATATCTTAACAGCGACATATGACTTCCATGCACACCTAAATAACATGCTTCAAGATGTTACTTTATGTGAGCAATTTAACTGGCCAATGCTGAAATCATAGGGGGAAAATTTTAATGGCCAACAAGGCAGAAGAGAAGAAACCTTCCAGCAATTTCTTGATATGTGCTCGTGATTATAAAATCGGCATTGTTCATAGCGATTATATCAGCTGTGAACTGACAAGAGAAATGATACTTCTCGTCGAACTTCTTCCAGTATATGTCTGAATCTGGGTATTTAGTCTTTTCCAAAGCATGAGCAATATTGCACTGCAAAGAACATGCTGACATAATCAGCAAAGAAAAGAGTGCAGATTTCAAGTATAATATAAGTATTTAACAAGGCATACCTGGGTAATTCCCATCTTGTAAGATAGCAATGATGCCACAAGATTTCCATCGCTGTAGTTTCCAATTATGAAGTCTGGAGTGCCTTGTAATTCTGCAGCAATTTCACCAGCTGCATCCTGTATAACAATAAGAATACTGTATTACTGCCTTCTCGTCAAATAAAAAGATAAAAGCACGGTATTATAATAGCAAACGTCAGATGATACTACATACAAATTCACACACAGAATTGAAGTAGCTAATGCAGAAAATGGTCCTCCAAAGTTATTGATCTGCATAAAGGAACTACACTGGAAACAACTTGAATTTAACCCTTCAACTCCCATCCCTTGCTTCAATAGTTGTATGATAAAAAAATCCCACCAGATAATTCACATTTTACACTATTGTCATACAAGCACAGAGATTATTTTAAGAGTTTTTCATTAAAAGAAAAAAAACAGTTCAGGGCCACCTCAGGAATTTCTACAAGCAAAGAAGCATCAATTATATTGACCTCTGAAAATTTCTCCAGGTAGGGCCACACATCAAATCTTGATATCCATTTCCTTAGTATCCCATTTTCATTTCTAAAGGGCACTCGTAATATGTAAGTATGCTGTGTTCCACTTATTCTCTCAAGCCGCTGATTGCACGATGTGCCTTTTGCATCTGGTATCAGCCGAGTAACCTTAATCACATAAAAACAAATGATTAGCAGTGCTCCTTTTCCCACAAAAGTCACAACGAGGACTTATAGCTACCATATATATGCAAGAGGGCGTGAAAATAGTAGAATGTCTCAGCAAAACAAAGAAACAGGAGCATGTACTGAGAGAACATAACATTCTAACAGGTGCCAAAATTGAGAGAAGGGATAAAGGAAAATACACTTACAATGAGAATTTTAGGGGTAACATCGAGGCCTTGTTTCTTTAACCTAAGAACCATCTCATTCTCCAATGCACGAACTTGGTCCAGTATATAGACAATCTGGACAGAAGCAATGTAAACCAAGGACAAAGACTTAAAAGAAAAGATGATGAAAAATGTAAAGAAATAAAAGGCAAGGAAAAAAGCACATTATGTCCTTCACAAGCTAAAGATCACTGTCCATGTCATCAATTGGTACCTGTCCTCCAGTATCTGGTAAGCCCAACACATTAGCTTGGCCGAAGTATCCATGAGGGGATACTACCACAACATTGAAGATCATTGGGATCCTCCCCAAGAAAGTCTCTAGTGTAGATGGATCAGGTGCTTGAAGCACATCCAGGAGGAGATGTATCATTTCCAAGACATGTTCAGCTGTATCACCCCAACCTTTTTCCAAGCCCCATTCTTGAAACCTTAATGTTACCAAAAAAATTAGCTTTAAAGCTGTACTGTTCTTCTAGAATGCGATTTGTTCCATAAAAGTTGCACTATATTACACATCGTTGAATAGCGTGAAATAGCTATCATATATCATACAGCATTTATCAGTAAATTCACACATGCAAAACTGGTCAAAGGCGTCACACTCTTTAACATTACTGACATATATTAAGGGTTCCACCTAATCTTATAGTTATTAATAGTTCATTTCCCTCCAAAAGGCCATTTCTATAGGTGCTTCTCGGAAAATCCCAAATTGAAAAGCTAAAAATGACTATTGGAAATATGAAGTTTATGCAGAAACTCAAGCCCCTCCAAGTGTACACTACAGAGGCCAAGCTACTTCCTTTGACCGGTAAAGAGAAGTACTAAGCACAATGTGATAGGCCAAACTTACTGATAAGCGAATTGTGAGTATGGTGTGTCAGCTGGAAGCTTCGACAAGTACTCCTCAGCTTTGGTCAGCACAGACTGAAGCCTTCCCAGACTCTGTATCCTATCGTTTAGCATCATCACCTGCAACCACACATGCAGAGCTACCAAAATTAACACCAAACGTAAAATTAGGCCAAAGTTTCGCCCAAAATTTTCACAGCTGCAGCACAACTCACATGCCCCTTGTGCCGGTGCCCCCGGAGAAAATCCAACAGGGGCTCCAGGCAATCCTTGTTCCGGAACATGATCGAAGACAAGTGCCGGTTGAGAAACTGCACACCATTACCAATTGACGATGACCTATTCGGGCGTGGGACTGAGGCATTGAATGGCCCAAAGTCAAGCTCTAGAATGTACGGATCGTTGTACCTGCCATTTTCAATCCAGATTAAAATTATGGAGATAAGAAAACTCAAAACAGGGCCATTTAAGTGAGAACTAGTATGTACGGATCGTTGTACCTGCCATTTTCAATCCAGATTAAAATTATGGAGATAAGAAAACTCAAACAGGGCCATTTAAGTGACAACGACATAGTTTCCCAAAGTGAGACTAACAGGAAAATATGGACAAAAGCTGCTTATAATATATCAGCACGGTCCGGAAGTCCGAAACCAAAGCTCTAGCAGAGAGCAATCCTGAAATAGATTGCATATCAATCTAAAAGCAACTTGGTTAAGTTTTTAATAGATTGTATCGTTCTAAAAGGGACAAGAAATTTGCCATGTTCACCACCCAATTGGAGTGTTAATATGACTGCAATCGTGAACAGATAGCTAAGCAAACGATCAACAACTCAGGAAACAGAGTTTCACCGCTCCAATCCAAGTTGATTCCGTGATGGCGCACTCTCAAAGACTACGATTAACCGCCCAATTAATTGCCCCCATGCCCCTCCCACTAAAAATTCACCACAACAAAGGTAAAATAAGCAACCAGTAAATCTCACTGGACACGAGAGCCCAAACCCCGGGACAGCATCTAGAGGTAAACCCCTTGCTGTGTAACACCCTAAACCAACCACAAAAATTCCCGCGAGAGCAGAGAGAGGGTAGGGGCAGGGGAGGAGCACAAACTGGCAGACGAGCTCCTCCTTGAAGCGGAGGTACTCCGGCACAGTGAGCTGCTCGACACTGAGCTCGTGCACGTTGGCGCGGACGTACTCCCACACCCCCGGCCGCGGCCGCACAGCGATCGCCACGAACGGCGGCAGCACGATCGCCTCCTGCGCAAAAACACACGTGCATATACAAGTTGAGGGCAACCTCCACAAAACCGCCACGGGCCGAGTGTCGCGATGCGACGGCGCAGCGCACCTGGGCGGAGCGAAGGACGTCGAGGAAGGGGCCCTCGGCGAGGGCGCGGGCGCCGGAGCCCTGGACATCGTCGAGCGCGTCGAGGATGTGGTGCGGCTGCAGGATGCACTTGCCCTGGCTCACGTACCTGCCACAACCAACAGAATCAAAGAATTAGAGGTCGGTGAGGCAGTGGAACAAACAGGCATGGTGGTCAGGGCGGCGCGGCCGCGAACGCTCACTTGGAGAGGAGGGCGACGAGCTCGTTGCGGTGGGCATGGAGGGTGTCCTCCACGCGGTCGCGGATGCTCGGGGTGCGGTCCAGCTTCGGAGCGGACATGGCTGCCGGCTCGTGTGCGCTCCCGCGAGCGTGCTGCGGTGCGGAGCGTGGTGGTGGCGGCGAGGAGGAAGAAGGCGAAAGAGGAGATGAGATGCCCAACTTTATAAGATGCAACGCAACGCAAGCTGGGAACCGCACAGTGTAGCGTCTCGTGGACGCGTAGCGGAACCGGTTACGAACGTTGGGTTAGTGCTCCTACTGAACCGCGGGGTCCACGCGTACGTGGGGTCCACATGCTAGTGCTAGGGTGGCTGTAGTCTGGTTTTCTCCTACGGGAGAAGGCAGAGACAGTTGCGGACTTGCGGGACGTCTAGTAAGAGCTCTAGGCTTCGTTACTCGTTACACCGAGTGGGGTTGTGCTGTCAGTTGCTTGGAGGGATGCTGCTTAGCCGCGTGGCCTTTGTGGACAAAAGGTGGCCGACTGGTGGAGCCCACCTCAAAAGTACAACTTTATTACCAGTGCTAATGACGACAGACATGAAAAAGCCTATTATATCACCGTTGCACAGCTCAGGATATATAAGAGTAGGTACAATAAGGCTTAGTCAGCAGGCTATATCAAATATAATATCAATCAAATCTTACGTGGCAGAGAGAGAAAGGAAGAGAGAAGGAAGCTGGCTACTAAATTACAGCTAGCTATAGCACGTAAAAATATGCATTTCACTCTCTTACACGTGGGGCCAAATAGTTATTGTAATAGCTACCTTATTGCATGAACTATTTTTTTAAGGCTATAGATGAAATGGACAAGTGTTATAGCCACTAGTTGGCTATACTATTGTACTTGCTCTAACAAACCAACCAACGTCTAACATGTGGCATGTAGCACTGTAGCATGCACTGTAGCATGTGAGAACAGCAAAAAAGGACTGCTACAGTGTTGCTACATTACACTATAGTGCGATTGTGCCACGTGTCAGACGCTGGTTGGCTTGTTACATATTCTGGGCTGTGCAATGGTGATACAATAGAATTTTTCGACAGATAGACTCTGTTCCAAGCTGCGGCCGCTTTCCTAAGATATTTAATTAAAAAAATAAAAATTTACTATTACAAAATGATTTGTCAGGGATAATACAAATAAAAAGAGAAGAAAGAAATAATCCACATTAAGAAACTAACCTGTTCAAAATATTTTTAGTTTTTAAAAATTTAGAAGCTTTCTCTATTTGAAACAGTTATCTTACAGGTCGGCGCCCTGGGTTTTGTCAGTGCAAACCAATCGCATCCAAACCACCAGATGGTTCCTCGCTTCTTTTATCCTTTATTTTGCCTCGCAGAAAGCTGCTTTTGTTTTGTACGGTTCCTGGGCAGGAACCGGAGGAGGCCACGACCAGATAGTTCTCAGAAGAAAACAAAACCGAAAGGGATGTCCAAGAGGGTGGTTACATCATGTCCTTGCGCCACCTGGCGGATAATGGATGGCACCGTACTTGTTTGACTCGGGAAAGGCGACGAGCTCACGCGTCCTTCCTCAATTCTTCTCGCCGGAAGGACACTGAACACGTATGTGTATATACTGCTCAGCGACCAGCCTACGTCCCAGAATCCGTGACACGGCGTGTTTTGCAGCCACGCGTGTGTACAGCAGCTCAACGAAATATATGCATACTCACGTCGGTATATTAAACCGCACTCCAAAGCTTAAGCGGATAAATAAATATAAGCTATGGTCGCAAGTATATGTAATTATGTGATGTATACAGTTAATTTTTTAAAATTTTAATTATTGATATTTTTTATGTTTAGATTAATGTATGAAAATTGTATGCATAGATTTTGTTTTGAAAAATACCTTTATAATATTATAATTTTATTAGATTTATAAATATATTATAATGTAACTTAATAATTAAGAAAAAATTGATCATATACCCTCCATTTAGATGGAAATTGAGGATTTACCCTCCTGGCCCACATGTCAGTGACTTATAATGATCCCACGTGTCATTGAGATGTGGAGGATAAATCCTCAATTTTCCAACTAAAGAGAGGGTATATGATCCAATCTCCCAATAATTAAACCACGTCAAAGAAAAATGCGCACTTACGACTCGAGGGAGTAGTTCATAGCATAGCTCTGATGTAAGCACACGCAGGACCACGGGAAAACATGTGGCAAGTGATTAATTCGTCGTGCTGCCGTATAACTCGAGATTTGTACTTCGGTTTTCGACAGGCAAGTGAGAGATTTAAGGGGCTGCTCCATGCAGCTGCTAGATGCGACTTCTATCGGTTGACTGAATTACATTGCAACATCAGTTAGTTTTTTAATAAAAAAATGAAAACACAACATATCTCAGTAGACAATGCAAAAAAAAACCAAAAAAAGGGGGGAAAAGCTCAAATTAAAAATTGATATGTTCTAAGTGGCTTCTAGCTTTGAGTTACCGACTGTTCCAACCGGCTGCTAGCTATTAGTTCAAATTACACTGTAGCGGTTGCTAGCTTTTTCAATGAAAAAAATAAAAATATCGTTATATCTTCACGGATAATTAAAAAAGTAAAAGCAAAAGTAAAAAAATCCAAAAATTAAAAGGCTAAATTAAAAGTTAATATATTTTAAATGATATCAAGCTTAAAATGGTCATAAGACAGAAGAGGGCAGAAATGGAAGCAGGTTGGAGCGGGCCTTCAACTCGTCCATGTATGTAGTTACCATTTCGAGCGAAGCTCGCTCACATGATGCTATAGAATTCACTGCACATGCTTCCCGTCCATCCTGTAATGCCCCCATTTTTGGAAACAGGAACATCATTGCCTTCCGTAACAACCTAGGAGTTCAGTTACGGATAGAAGAAGTATATATCATGTCTGCTCACAAATATTTAAAAGGAGTTAATTTGATTAAAATAAGACTTAACAGTCAATTTTAACAATTTTAAGAGCGTCCAGACCCAAGACTTATCTTACAATCAGAATAACAAAAAAAAACTCCACAGGAACGCTTGAGTGCGATCGTAACCCTAGCACGAAAACTTGTAACATCATGTTCTCTTCTGATCTCTGTGTTGGGGGGAAAAATAAAGCAAGACTAAGTGCAATCAACCGTACTCAACAAGTCACATAGGAAGATGCTAATATAACAACTTGCTAGGGTTTCCAAAAGATGGGAGTATATTGGTCTTATTAAAGTATTTGTGGATGCAATCTTATTTGTAAACACTTTGTTTTTAAACACAAGATAATAAATCATAAAATTCTTAAGAAATTTGGGGTTCCAAAACTTGATTACCAAACTTCCACATTTCCAAAACATTTCCAAATCTATTTATGTTGTGCTACTGGAATCACCCATTAAACACAGCTTCATATACCGGAAGCACGGTGTATTTGAATACCATTTGTAAATGACTCTGTAGAGTTGCCCAATTTTACCCACAAGATTCCTCAACCCACATGACTGAGTTGAGAAAACAAGGTTGTTTCACTGCTCATCTCTTTATGTAGCCTCTACCCGATAGACTATGGACCCCCTGTCACGGAAAACGACGGCCTGACAGGGCGGAGCCTATCGTTGTGAAAGTATGGTTTTACCGTTTCCATACCACATTCTTTACGATGGTTGTTCCCTCTCCTGGAACAGTATATTATATCCTTATAGTAGATATTCAATCGATTTGAGCATCTACTAAACCAGATTTGACAAGTTAACGCTTGTGATTGAGCGATTACTATGCTCTTTACTTGGCATAAGGTTTTAGTCATTGCTTTTCACCGAAACAATTTTCAACCACAACCAACAACTTTTCGGCAAAAGCCGGATCATCTTGTAGTATGAGATATTTGAACATCTAATCTACCTAAATTATTTAAGTAGATATTCAGTATTACTAGGGTTTGTCAAGGTGAGTATAGCCATCAAATTAAACTGGGCTTTTTTGGGTGGTAGGACATAACTAGTATCATGTCGTTGTAAACATTCATTGTACATAAAATAACAGTGTGTAAATAACATAACGGAAGTACTGATAAATAATAATTAACGGAATGTAGGCTCAAAATGATCAAAGACATGTGACTTGCCTCTTTATCCATAGCCTCTGGTTATCTTTACTGTAGTTTTTGGATTGGATACCAACTTCTTTAATTGCTCTTGTAGTCTTTCTGTTGACCAACTAGTGTGGTCCGAGTACTAGTGTGGAAGACGAATACAAATAAGTTCCTGCTTTGCAGAACGCAAGCTAGGAACAAAACACAATTAAATAACAAAAAGACATAAAGAAGGTAGGTGGTGTGATTAGGGTTTAGGCGGTGGGTGGTTCGGCTCAACGGGATTGAAATTAGGTTAGATGGGTTTGAGATGGGCGAAAATGTATTTAGACATTGTATGGATTTCGGTGAACAGCTGAAGGTGTGGTTGGTATCGGATTTTAGGGTTGGAATATTTATCTAGATTGTTTAGAGCTTTACCAGAGTCTAAGGTGGTAGAGCGAGGTTGGAAAGATGTAGACGGATTCAAGATGATGAAAAGGGCATATGTGTTCAGCGAACGATAAGGGTTCGGACCGTATTAGGGTTAGGGTTTGGAAATGTGTTTGTGGTTTTGAGTGTTATCGATATTCGGTATGGGAAAATGGAGTTGAGAATTGGGTTGAGGGGTTCAAAATAATCAAAATAGATGTATTTTGTATTTTTGGGTATGGATGAACAGTAACAAATGTGTACTGTTCATTTTGGGTCTGGCACTATTCATTCCAGGTCGGTTATTGTTCATAATGGGTCGGTTGCTATATTACCGAATCTGGTTACTGTTCCTTAACGGGTTAGTGCTACAGTACCGAACACGTACTGTTTATCTCCTTCCTCCCGATCGTCACTGTATCAGCCGACACAAAGCATTTTTGTGACGGCGATTCCCAACGCTATGGCTAACTTCAGAGAAAACCAAGGGCATGGATGGACTCCTGGGACTAAGGAGAACCCATTTTGGGGGTTTGCAGTGGCCGGTGAGCAACGAACGGTCGACAGCGAGGTGGTTTCTTCTCGTGGCATTTGGATGGCACAGGAGCTATAGGAAGGTTATTTCTTCCAATTGGCTGCTTTTTAACCACCTATGGGTGGTCACGATGGTTTAGGTGGCTGTGGTTTGGGTCGTGGAGGTCTGTGGTGACTTGCCCACAGCGAGGTTGTTTCGGTCGGCGGAAGAGAAGGTGACTGAGGAGCCACGGTGCCTGGCGAGCTATGACGGTGTTTTGGTTGTACTACTATGGGCTTGAGGATGCTATAGGAGTGAGGAATTGACATGAAATAGACCGAATGAGAAGAATTGAACTTTGGGTTTACTTGGGGATTTTTGAAGGTCGACGGCAATGCAACGATCACCGGAGCAATTGGGGGTGTGGGTGGCTTACCCGGGCATCGGTGCATCCCAACGGAGGGGCTTGGGGGCTTTTTATAGAGGCTGTGAGGCAGTTTGGCACAGTGAGTGCCCTACTCAGGTTAACTCGGGGCTTCGGGGAGGCTTGTCCTTGGTGGTGGGGAGGTCGGCAGGTTGAGCTGGCACCTCGGGTGCTGTGTTGCGGCAGTCAGACGCACAGGATTGCGGCTTGTCGGTTGAGAGACAGAAGGGGAGCAGCGGCCAAAATATCCAAGGGGACGGCGAAATTGAGCTTGGATTCGTCCGGCGCTGGTCAGGGACCTTTGAGAGGTGTCAGACAAGTTGCAGAAGAATGGCAGCAGCGAGAAGGCGCAGGAATGCGTGAAAGCGAGTGAGAGAGCTCGGGCGGCGGCAAAAACAGGCGACGACGATGAAAAAATCTGACCTTGAATAGTGCCAACGCAAAGTTCAACCATTGAGGCAATGCAGCACAGATCTTGAAGCTTGGATGGCTAAGGTTTGAGTTGGATTAGGCTAAGGATCAAAATAAATCAAAATCAAAATAAAATTGAGATTTTTCTCCAAAATTCGGTTTCGGTTCACATCCATCCAACGCGCCGCGCCGCGCGCAGAGTCGGACGGCGACCGTTCGGCTCGGCCGGCGAAAGGTAATGTGTAGGCGGCTCGTTCTTGCCACTGGGACTTCACTGGACAGCGCATCCTTCTGGAGCCCACATAATAATTCGAAAACCTTTTGGTCGGTCGTGTCACGCCCACGCCTCTCCTCGGTCGAGGGGAACCCGTACTTGCTGTTTAAATCTGGCTCACGAGGCATCACGGTAGAATAATTCGTCATCCCATGGCTTTTCAGATTTGGTCTGTAAACTTTTCAAGTTTGTGCAAGTCAATCCCATATGCTCTAGTGATCTACAGCGACAATAGGATTGCTGGGGAAGGTGACTTAAGACTATATAAAGCCTATATGATTATTCTTTTAAGTTATAGCTTATGATTTTTTATTATATTTTATTAGTCTAATAAATAGTCATCGCTAGAAATCAAAAACCATTAAAAAACAATAGGATTTAGTTTGAGAAAATCTAACCCAACAAATAGGCAATCTCATTTAAAGCAAGGGAGAAGCAATTAGGATTGTTGCCTCCCTGCTGGTTCCAAAGGAGGTCCTTTCAATTTGTTAAACACCAGTTACAACAGTTATGCCCAATGTAAAGGTGTCTTCATGCACAGATGCCTATTCATACAGACACCTTATTTGCCACTCCTTCATCATCTATAAATGATTGTACAGACCTTCAGAATTAAATGAATGAATCAATAGTTCTTTCTCTACACTTGTTGTCAATCTCTTGCAATACGTTATCAGACACGTTTCTCTCCAAATCGAGCAACACATACAGAAAAAAGAAAGGTATGATACTATGTTCTTGCTCGCTGCTTGAAGCACTGCATGGTTTCACCGCATGCGCCTGCATCCGACTTGGCTCCTGTGCACGCGCGCGCCCGGCCTGCAGCCACAGCCAGCGCCCGCGGTGGCGCCCGGCGCACAGTCGGCCTGGCCCGACGTGGCGGCGGCGCCCACGGCCCGTTGGGCGACAGTGGCGACGCGGCCGGCACGGCGCGCGGAGGCGCGCGGCCCGCACGGCGCGGCGGCGCAGCCCGGCCAGAGCAGGTGAGGCGCGGCCAGCGGGGGCGCGCGCGACGCCCGGGGATGACCGGTGCGGCGGAGCCCACGGTCGGCGCGGCGGCGCCCGAGCCCAAAGCACGGCCGGCGGCGCCCAAGCCCGAGGCGGCTCACGGCCGGCGGCGCCCGAGCCCGGCGACGCCCACATGGCGGCGAGGCGAAGAGGCGCGGCCCACCCGGCACGGTGGCACGGCCGGTGGCGCGCGGCGCAGCCCGGCCCGAGGAAATGGAGGCGGTCGGCAGTGGTTATGGCCGGCGACCGCCGGCCGGCAGCGGCTCCCCGAGGCGGCGGCGGCTCTCCATGGGCGGCGGCCTGCGCCCGGTGGCGGCGGCAGCGCCGGCTTCACACGCCAGTGGCTGCGCCCAACGGCGTGGCGGCGGCGGCCGACAGCCAGGCGGCGGCGGCCCAATGGAGGCAGCGGCAGCTGTATTAGGGTTAGGGGGAAACCCTAACCTACCTCCCCCCATTCATTTATATAAGCTGCCTTTAAATGGGTTGTGGCCCAATAGCCTCCACCTCCCCACTTGGGCTAAAAGGCCAAAAGGGCTGAGGCCCAGGTTTTCGAAAACTTTGCACATTTCCCCCTTGGAAAATGCAGAATTTTTTTTAAAATACATTTCTATTGTAGTATTTTGCAGTATGGTCCTTATGCTTATTTATAATTGTACCCGTTAGTTTGTACTTTTATAAATTAGCATTTCAGTCCCTACAGGATCTGAAAATTATGTAATTGTTCAAATAAATGTGCATGCACATTTCTATAACTTTTACATATATAGGATTATTAGTTTATTGCAATTTACTTACAATATTAATTGCGACCATATTTAAATTTGCTTTCGCTAGCAAATTTAAAATTTAAAATTCCCGCTTAGTGAGTACCATTGTACTTAATAAATTGGAATTTTTGCAAAATATTATACCTACAATAGATACCGTAAAATCATAATTTATGGCACTTTGCTACATGTATATGTACGCTATGCCATACAATAAATTGGTATTCACCACCAATGTTGTGATTATACGGTATTATAAATATAACCTCATGTTATATTTAATTTAGGTGTACATTCTTTTGGATTACAATACTCATATTGTTTTCCACATATTTTGCATGTTATTACAACATTACCATACACATTAATTTACCTCATGTAAATTAATCATATATGGTGTACTTTTCATGTAGGTTTTAAATGGCTACCAAAGATTGTGAGCCCCTCGCTCTCGATGGTTCCAATTACCCTACATAGGCTATGGACTTAAAAATCAACCTAACCACACGTGGGTTGCAAATGGTGATATTTGATCCTCCAGATAATCAAATTCCTCCGGATATTGTGAAATATTCCGTTTTAAGCATAATTCGGAATCACATACATCCAGATTTAAAGGCGGAATATCTATATGAGGAAAATCCACTTACACTTGGTTAGCCCTCAAAAATAGATATGAACAGCAGAAAGTTATTATCTTAATTGAGGCTAATCATGAATGGGCACACCTTCGACTCCAAGACTTCAAAACTGTTGGAGACTATAATCATGCCCTTCATGCTATTTGCTCCAAGTTGCGGTTTTGTGAAAAGGAACCAACAGATGCGAATAAAATAGAGAAGACTCTCTCTACTATACTCCCATCTGACAGGGTCCTCCAGCAGCAATGGTGAGCTGCAAATTACCAAACTTATTTTGATCTTATGCATATCATGCTTCAGACAGAAAAGCATGTTGAACTTCTTTTAAAGAATAATCAGCAACGTCCCATTGGGGGCTGCTCCACTTCCTGAAGTTCATGCTAATCAAAATAACAATAAGTTCCGTGGTTTAAAAGACCACTCAAAGAACTTTAAAGGTAAACACAAGCGCAACATGAAGCAAAAATCGAGTGGATTCAAGAAAGGTAAAGGCAATTCTGGTAAGAGAGTTGACAACACTGAAATTTGTCAAAAATGTGGTTGCTACAACCATCCTACCAAGAAATGCCGCACCCCGAAGCATCTTGTGAACCTCTACCTTCAGTCTTTGGCTCAAGGCAAGAATGCTCACGAGAAGAGATTTGAAGCGCACTTCAATCTCACATCCAACAAAGATGAAGCCGGATGCTCTCAAAAGTTCCTTCAAGAACTCAAAGACACTTGTGCTTCTCCAAAGAAGGATGATCTCATATACACCGAGGACACACTTGAAGAATTTCATTCTCAAGACATGTTTGGAGATCTCAATTAGACTCTTTGTTCCATAGATAATAAGTACTATAGTGTTGTAAAATAAATAATGTTGTCATTTATATTGTAAGCTTGTATGCTACAATTATATATCGAACACATTCGATATTATCAATAAAGTTTGTATGTATTCTATATATACTCCTATAAGAATTTCATTAAATTCTTCTACGTGTATATAGATTTTTGGAGTCAATCCAATGGAGGAAGAATTATGCCTTTTGGATAGTGGTACCACAAACTCTATACTTAGGGACACAAAATATTTCCTAACTCTTACTAGGAGGAAAGGAAATATTTTAACTATCGTTAGACGCGATGCAACAATAGTAGGCTCTGGTCGCGCCTTTATTACTCTCCCTATGGGTACACAATTGGAAATTGAGGATGCACTCTTGTATCCCGATTCAACACGTACCCTACTCAGTTATAGAGATATCTGTCAGAATGGTTTCCATGTTGAAACCCGAAATGACAACAAAGAGGAATATCTCCTCTTAACCAAACACAACGGATATAGCAAACAAGTACTAGAAAAATTCCATCTTTAAACTTCGGATTGTACTATACATACATCAAACCCATTCAACATATTGCGTACAAAGTAATTTTCCAAAATACTAACACATTCCAAACATGGCATGATCACCTTGGCCATCCAGGCATTGGAATGATGAGGAAAAATTATTAGCAATTCAATTGGTCATACATACCATAAAACAAAATTTCCGGAATCCTCAGATTTTGTGTGTACTTCATGTGCCACCGGAAAATTTATTTTAAGACCCTCTTATCTTAAAATCAGAGCTGAACCACTTAAATTCCTTGAACGCATTCAAGGAGATATATGTGGTCCTATACAACCATTGTGTGGACCGTTCAGGTACTTCATGGTTCTAATTGAGGCATCTACTAGATGGTCACACGTGTGTCTTTTATCCACACGAAACCATGCATTTGCTAAGTTAATTGGTCAAATTATCCAATTACGAGTACATTACCCTGAATATCGAATTCAATCAATTCGAATGGATAATGCTGCTGAATTTTCATACCATGCCTTCAATGACGATTGTATGGCTCTTTGGATACAAGTTCAACACTTTGTTCCATATGTCCATACACAAAATGGTTTATCAGAATCTCTTATCAAAAGAATCAAGCTCATTGCAAGACCATTACTACAGAATTGCAACTTACCAACATCATGTTGGGGTCACGCAGTTTTACACGCTGCTGACTTAATACAATTGCGTCCAACCGCATATCATAGCACTTCCCCGCTACAATTAGTACGTGGAAATCCACCAGATATTTCCCATCTGCGAAAGTTCGGTAGCGCTACATACGTACCGATCTCACCACCGCAGCGTACCTCAATGGGACCGCGCAGGAAACTTGGGATCTATGCTGGGTATAAATCTCCGTCAATTATAAAATACCTCGAGCCCCTAACAGGGGACCTGTTTACGGCCCGGTACGCTGATTGCATATTTAATGAGGAACATTTCCCGGCATTAGGGGGAGACAATAAGTACCAAACTGAATGCCAGGAAATTAATTGGAATGTACAAGGCATTCCTGCCTCAGACCCACGTACCAGAGAGACTGAACTTCAAGTTCAGAAACTCATTCATTTGCAAAACATTGCAAATAACCTGCCAGATGCATTTACTGATTATAAGGGTG
The DNA here is from genome assembly GCA_017311315.1 of Dendrocalamus latiflorus. Taxonomy (NCBI): domain Eukaryota; kingdom Viridiplantae; phylum Streptophyta; class Magnoliopsida; order Poales; family Poaceae; genus Dendrocalamus; species Dendrocalamus latiflorus. Next base: position 37,609,608 of record CM029651.1, on the reverse strand, counting down.
TCACAAAATCCTATAATCCTGCCAGAAATGTACCTGAAAGAGTGGAGGTATCGCAAAATACCACTCAACTCCCAGTTCAAAATAAGAGGGGGAGAAGTACGGTACAAACGGCGGATACAACTTCTAACAAGCGACAAAGGAAACAAAAGAATGTAAATGCAGATCAACCTCAAGTTGATAGACACCAAAGGATCCTTGAACCCAGATCAACAGTGCACTCAAATACTGATCTGGGACATCGGAATGCCCCGACTCAAATGTTTTGGGAAATAACATTGAGTCATTAGGGGTCCAAGAAATTTCCACAAACTATACTGATTCTGGAGAATCATACGATCGTAAGACTATAATTGTCGACATTTATTTCTCCACAACAATTGCAAACAACCTTCAAAATGATCCAGATCCCAAGACCATGGCAGAGTGCAAACAGCGCTCGGACTGGACTCAATGGAAGGATGCAATTCAAGAGGAGTTAACATCGCTCAAGAAAAGAAATGTATTCACCAATGTGATACATACACCTCCCAAAGTATTCCCTGTCGGTTTCAAATGGGTTTTCGTCCGCAAATGGAATGAAAACAATGAGGTGGTGAGATACAAGCAAGGCTTGTAGCACAAGGGTTCACGCAGAGACCCGACATTGATTTCAATGAAATTTATTCTCCAGTAATGAGTGGAATAACATTCCGATACTTAATCTCATTGGCAGTACAAAATCATCTATCTTTTCAGTTGATGGATGTAGTGACCGCATATCTTTATGGGTCACTTGATTCGGACATATACATGATAGTTCTCGATGGAATTTCAATTCCGAATCCAAACGCAAATCGCAACATGTATTGTGTAAAACTGAACAAGTCTTTATACGGCTTGAAACAGTCGGGTAGAATTTGGTACAACCGACTAAGTGAGTTCCTAACCAAAAGGGGATACTCCAACAACGATGATTGCCCATGCGTGTTTGTCAAAAGATCCTCAACAGGATTTTGCATTATATCTGTTTATGTTGATGATCTTAATATCATTGGTAACACACAAGATATAGATAAAGCACGTAATCATTTTATGACGGAATTTGAAATGAAGGATTTGGATAAAACCAAATTTTGCTTAGGTATACAACTTGAGCACCTTCATACATGCATCATAGTGCACCAATCAGCCTATGTCCAGAAAATATTGGAGAAATTCAATATGGACAAAGCATATCCATCGAAAACCCCCATGGTTGTTCGATCTCTAGACAGGGACAAAGATCCATTTAGACCCCGAGATGACAATGAAGAGCTATTGGGACCCAAGGTTCTATATCTCAGTGCTATCGGAGCGCTAATGTACCTTGCAAATTGCACCCAGCCGGATATCGCATTTGTAGTAAATCTACTTGCTAGATATAGCGCTGCTCCAACCAAAAGACATTGCGTAGGAGTGAAGCATATTCTTAGATATCTTCAAGGCACTAAAGATAATCTATTCTTTCAGAAGAATAACAATGTGGATTTAATAGGATATACAGATGCTGGCTATTTATGAGATCCCCATAATGCCAGATCTCAAACATGCTTTATATTTTTACACGGTGGAAAGCCATCTCTTGAAAGTCTTCGAAACAGACTCTAGTGGCTACATCCACTAATCATTCTGAAATAATTTCATTATATGAAGCATCACGTGAATGTGTATGGCTTCGCAGAATGATTAACCACATACAACAATCATGTGGTATAGGTGCCATTACAACACCTACCATTATCTACGAAGATAATGCTGCTTGCGTTGTTCAAATGCAAACGGGTTACATAAAGAGCAATATCACAAAACATATTGCACCTAAACTATTTTACCCACATGAATTGCAAGAGAGTGGGGAAATAAATATTCTGCAAACTAAGTCTTGTGATAATCTCGCAGACTTATTCACCAAGTCATTACCAACCTCCACATTCCAAAAATGTGTTCATGGAATTGGTATGCGAAGACTACGTGATTTGCAGATGTCAGGGGGGGAAATCTCCTAAGACTTAACCCGTTCAATACAAATATTGTACTCTTTTTCCCTTTATGAGTTTTCCCTCTAAGGTTTCTCATCAAGGTTTTTAATGAGGCAATATGACAACGTAATCATAAATATATCTCTCTTTTCCCCCACATGGGTTTTTAGGAGATATAATCAAATATATGATATATCATTTTTCTCCTTAAAATTTTCCCATTGGGTTTTAAAGGAGTTTTTCATGGCATATCTACTCTATCGGTTCTCCTCATATTTTTCCCTACAGGGTTTTGGAGGAGTTTTTCCAAGATGATGAAGATGATCATATGAAGACACATTAGTCAAGGGGGAGTGTTAAACACCAGTTACAACAGTTATGCCCAATGTAAAGGTGTCTTCATGCACAGATGCCTATTCATACAGACACCTTATTTGCCACTCCTTCATCATCTATAAATGATTGTACAGACCTTCAGAATCAAATGAATGAATCAATAGTTCTTTCTCTACACTTGTTGTCAATCTCTTGCAATACAATTGACGGTTGGAAGATGACTTGTTTGAGCGACGCCACTTGCCGGTCCAGCTATCCAATGGCTGCCAGACGGCTCATGCCAAGCGATGCCACCTGTTAACCAGTAGGGTCAGGCCAGCCGTTTTAATACGGGCCTGTTTGACAACGGCTGCGGCTTATGACTTTTGGCTGAAATTTTTGAATTTTGACTGTTTACGGTACAGATTACGGAGAGATAGATACTCACTTGCGATTTTGGATGGTACAGATGTTGGGCTTTTAACGTGTACATCGTTTAACTTGTAGACCCCGTCTTAAGAAAATACTTCGTTTGAAAGTTAGGTACTGTAGCAAAAGCCAAAAGCCGCTAGCTTCGGAGGAAAAGAACAAGCCTCTCAGAAGGTCCGTGCTGGCCGCTATCTATTATCTCCGGCGACCTTTGCTCAAGGTAGACACCGACCTCATCTACCATCCTCGATGAATTCGACCACGAAGTCCATGGCGACGAACTCAGGGAGCATCGGTATCTACGTGTACGCAGGGCTGTGTTGTAATTTTTGTTTTTTATGGGCTTTACTGTAAAACTCATCACCACATACTGTTTGTGGTTTAGGCCCTGTTTGTTGGTTTTTGACTGAAATAGCATTGTAGCGGCTGGAACCAACCGTGACTGAAAGTAGAGGTGTTCAATTCAACTTGTGGCTGAGATGATCTAGAAAAGAGAAAAAGGTGAAAATTAAAAAGGATTAAATAGGTATGGAAGAAACAAAGAAAGATTTTGAAAGAAAAAGAGAAATAAAGGAACGAAATCAAGCTTGCCGGGTGGGAGTGGCGAAGGTGGTAGGGGCGGGGGAGGAGGGAAGGGAGGGCAGAGGCAGTGGATGGAGACAAGGTGGATAGAGGTAGACGGGTGGAGATGGTAGGGATCATAGGCGGACCCAATTGAATTCATGGGTATTCAATCGAATACCCAAAATTTTTACAAAAAAACACTATATACAAGATATAATACATATGTATATTAATAGTTAGACTAAATTTATTTTATTCACACCCAGTTAGCCTAAATTGATGTCATACTCTTTTGGCCTATTTCCCCTCCCATCGACACTGGCTTAGACCCACTGTCATCCTGTTTATACTTAGTTATGAGACCGTGTCTCACTCAGTCTCTCCTCTCTTTATCTAGCGTCTAATCGTCTCTCCATCTCTCAGCACTCGGCTAGCGCCTAGCGGCGGTGGGTGTCCGTGCCCCTGGTTCTAGTCTTCTGGAGGCGGCATAGGTGGCAAGGGGGTTGGAGATTGTGCAGGTGGCAGGAGCGCTGGAGGCCGGAGTGGCCACCAGCCAAGCAGGCACTGCCGCACTACGGGTCTGCAACACTGGGGCAGGTTTGTCCTCTCCGACCCAGCGATCCCCATATTGCAGAATCTAGATGCGTAGATGGTAGATCTGTTCTGCTTGTGTGCCCCTAGAATTTATAGTTTTGTACTTTCGAGCTAAGTGGATGATAGATTTGTGGATGACTGATGGGTGTGGATTTGACATATGTTTCTTCTTTGTTTCACTTTCGGTGCTTAGATCTTGTTTAGATGTGGTGGATTACTGTATTTGGCTCAGTTATCTATAAATTAGTGGTTATGCCTTATGAATTGAAATCTTTGTTCTTCACATCGTTAAATCTGTGTAGCCTATATCTGTATGCCAAGTATTTCAGAGATGTTAGCTACTGAGTTTCATGTCATACCTTCATCTAAGCACTTTGTTGTGAATCTGTGAAATAAGATCCTTAGCAGTAGACAAATTATTGTTTATGAATTATTGAAATACATATTCTCTACTTCTTACCTGTGATTCTGTGAACAAATACCAAGTATTTCACAAGTGCGAACAAATAGTTTTATAAGTCGATTTTCACTATCCTAATGTGAATAGTAAATATAGATAGTTTTAGAAGGGATAATAGGAGCTAAGTGGAATTGCATATTAGTGAAACTAATTGTAATCTTTCAATTGGTTCTAAGGCACAAAGAATCGTCGAGTTAATTTGTGATTTTTTTAATTTCTTTATATTATTTGAGATGTTGTCTCTAGTATGCACTGGCGGAGCTACAGGGTGGTCCCTGTGGGCCGCGGACCACCCTGCGCTCGGATAATGAGGCTTTCATGTATTTGATCATAATGCAAAAACTTGTTGAATCACAACTACATTTTACCTCCCGCTAAATCATTTAATTTGCTCTATATGTGTCAAGTTAATGACACACAACTTGGGAATCTAGATGCACAGTAAAATCGTTGGCTAGCTTGGCATCTAGATGTACAATAAAATCGATGACTCGCTTGGCATGTTCATATTGAACGACAGTTGATGGTTTTTAGCTAAAATAAATAGTAATGACTAAAAAAAGCTTTTAGTGGGAGGATACGAGTGGTGGGGAAAATAAAAAAGAGATGCGTGTGCGAGACAGGAACGAGAAGAGTGAGGTAGTGATATGTCTGTATCCCATAACTTATTTTCAGGATGAGAGAAATAGAGAAATTATTTTAGAAAGTTAAATATTTATATTACCTTCTTTCTTCTGTGAACAGAAGTCGGTGTAAACGGTCTCGTAAATTTGCCGAGGTAGGTATTTGTTGTCTTAGCTTGCGTTTGCTCCAAATGCGGCTTTCAGGAAGTTACCCATGCAAGCAAACTCTTCTGATCTACTCCTTTATAAAATGTATTTTTTAAATAGCTTTGTCCATAAATATAGAATGTATTTAATGTTCTAATATAAAATTAATGTGATGTTCTCTTTATATCCTGACAAGAAGAAGAAGTAGTGACGTACTGTTCTTCAACTACTATGGGTATGTAATATTTCAATTCTATGTTAAGAAAGCTATATTTGTCTATTTTATGAAGGTCGTATGTCCTTTTTCCCTTAATTGCATTTCGTAATTCATATATTTGTGTACCGACATGTTAAATTTATAGCGGTTAAATAAATTTTAGACAATGGACCACTATAGCTACAAATCCTGGCTACGCCACTGCTAGTATGAATATTTCTACTTTAATTTTCACTATTGTAGACTTTTATATTTTCTATTGGACAATATTTTTGTAATTTTGAATACCCATTCTGAAATTTTTGGATCCGTCCCTGGTAGGGATGGCAAGAAAGAAAGGGGCGGTAGACGCTAGCAGCTTGCTAGCTGCTTCCTAACAGTGGCTCGACTAACAAGTCGAGTTGTGTCAACCTGTGTCCGGTTTCCCGAAACCGAAAGTTAGAAGCGGACGTGAGTTGAAACGGGACCTTAATGGTAATCGGAGGTTAGGCCATGAAGGGGGCACTTGAAAAAATAGCAGTAGCTCCATCAACGTGTCAAAACGAGCAATAATAAATTGCACTAGGCGCCCCCTAAACACAACAGACTACCCCTAAGATGGACACCGATACCCTGCCTTTCGGTAGTACTCAAAATATTTACACAATAATATCAACTGCTTAGATGTTCAAAAATACATTTCTTCATGAGGTCGATGCGATCTGCAAGACTTGTGACTAACGAGTTCAACCATAATACTCCTACACCTACATTAGCAAAGATATACCATGCAAACATTTTGCTTTTGTAAATTTGCCACTACTACTTACATATAACCAATCTAGATAATGTTACCTACATTAGTAGCAAACGTTTGAAAAGTATGACTTACGCCATCTGCACCGACTTACGTTAAATCGAGAGGAGTTAATGCAACCGGGATTGAGGTCGTGCAGAAGTTCGCAACGTCGATGGTCAGTGGGAGAGAATCCGGCCGGCTAAAAACAGTTTAAGTTGGGGATATGCAGAAGAAGATGGAACTGCCGCCTGTCGAGCCGGGGATGTCAAATTTGTGCCCGTTCGAGTGAACAGGCTGCACACACGTACGATCCACTTTATAACAAACGAATAAGGTACAGATACATAGCATAAAACACCGTTGCAATACTGTTTGATACTGTAGCAAACACTGTATCAGCTTTGTAGCACATAGAAACACAGCCGAAATCACAAAAGACATGTTTTGCCACAGTATTTTCCCCTGTGCTAAGTACTTGCTAGTTGCTACCGTGTTTTGACACATGTATGTGTTCCGATGGCTCGTTCTACAGATAGATTTGTGTCACCGTTACACAATAGAATTTCTCCTCATCTAGGGATGCAAACGGGCGAGTCTAGACCGGCTTGGACCTGGACCTCACGGCCCACTAGAAAAAAGGGTAAGGGGTGACCCCAATCATCTCTTCGACTCGGAACTGTGTTACCTATAGGGCCCATGAGTCGGCCCATGTGGGAGGGCTGGGAAGTAATGGTAATGTATCGGGTCAGTGAAAACAATGGTTTTCTTCTTTTTAGCTACTAAAAGTTGTTTTTCGGTTTTTCTACAGTAACTAGCTTTCTAACGAAGTGACTTTTCAAGGTGGGGTCTACAAGTTGATTATAGTATATACTGTATCGACTTCATTTATATCAGTCAAAACCGCACATGAATTTTTGTTACTTTACATTCTCTCTCACAAGCAGTCTAAAAGCCATAAGTCATAGGCTATAAGAACATGCAAGTTCTAAAGCATCGTGCAGCACCTCTCTCTCAAAAAAGGCACTATGTATCATCACCCAGCGAGCTCCCTCTACCACCAGGCCTCTTGAACCGTTGGGCGCTAGCTCCGCTGTCCTTTCTGCCGATGAGCTCGCCGCCGGAGATTGCAACTCACTACTGCCTTCTCTGCTCCTCTACAATTCACTCTAATACGCGCTTGCCCTGATTCCACATCTCTCACCACCATGGCTCGGCTCGCCGTGACCTCATCGCCGGTGAGTACTCTTACTCCATGGTGCCTTCAAACTCCATTCCACGCGCTTCCAATTTTCATGGGTTTAAAAAGGCCCTAGATGTTCTAGTCTTCTATTGCTGCTACTAGTTTTTTTTTGAATTTTTGCTAGATTTATAGATCCCCAATCTATATGGTTTCTTTGTTGCAATTTTTCAGGTCCCGTGCAAAATACTCTAGAGGAACAAGGATGCAAGTCGTTGGTGTTGGGTTGATCTCTCGGCTAACTACCCCGAGTATTCAGGGAGACAACCTCTCCACCCGCGCCATGATCGGAAGCGCCACCAACAACCCTTGGTTTCAGTCCCGGACACCCAGCGCCATATAAAAACGAGGATTTCAGCAGGGCTAGTTTGTGTGAGTCGAGCTAGGCCACGAAAAACCCTAACAAGACCCGATCTCTAACGGCGCGCTACGGTGAACGAAGGTCGAAGCTCTTCCCGTCCATGGCGACAACCGCAACCTCGGCCGACCTCTTTCACCGACGCCGGCCACCTCTACATCTGCACCACTGAGCACTGACCCCATGGCCTCCTCAAGTTCAGGTACGTCTACTAAAGCTTCCGCACTAAGGTTAGTCATGTGTTCTAGTTAGACCTAGGGTTAATCTTAATGTTAATGTTTCATGATTAGACTTAGTTCAACATTACATTTGGTATCAGAGCTTCCCCTAGGATCAACTAGAACCCTAATTAAGCCACCCGAACATTGGATTTGGAATTAAAGGCTCGGATTTATGTTTAAAGGCTTGGATCTAAGTTTAATCGGTGGGTTTAGCATTTAGAAGGAGGGGGAAATCCTAAGATCCGAATGAAAAACCCTCAAACCCAAATAAACTCGAATAGAAACTTAGATTGGTGGCAAACAAAAAAACTAGATCGGGAACTTACGGCTTTTTGCGCGCCGTCGTTCCATGCGGGCGCCGCCGCTCCATGCGGGCGTCGCCGCCGTTGCTCTCAGTTCCGGCGCCGCCGCTTCGCGAGCGCGCTGCCGCCGTCGCACCGCGCTCCGCTCAGGCGTCACCGGTGCCGCGCGCTGTGCGCTCCGCTCGGGCGTCGCCGGAGCCGCCGTGCAGCCGCTCCGCGCGCCGCGTACGCCGCCGCCGCATCGCCCCTCCCGTGTGCGCCATGATTTTCGGGAGGAGACAGTGAAATGTTTAGGGTTAGGGTTTCGGCCCTCCTTTTAAGGCGCGTGTGGAGAGTTTTTTTTAGCCGCCCGATGAGATTCGACGGCGACTGTGCGTTCGCGTTTTTGTGGGGCGCACTCTCGGCCGTCTGATGGAGATCCGACGGCGTGCGGGATTTAATTGGGCCGCACGCGTTTTAACTGGGCCGCGCGCGCGTGCGCATTTTCTGGGCCGGAAGCGCGTGCACGGTTTTCGGGCCGCGCCGGCGACTTGGGCCGTACCGGTTTTTTTGGTCGCGCGCGTGCGCAATTTTCCTGGTGGGCTGCGCGCCCGGTTTTAGGCCCCGTGCGGGTGTTTTCGGCCAGCGATTTTTCGGGCCATGTATTTTTTGGGATTCGCAATGTTTTGGGTTTTTTTCTTTTGGGGCCGGCTGAGAATAGTATTTTTTTCCTTTTTCTTTTTCCAGTGCATTTTTTATGCTTTATGTTTACCTTTTATGAACTGTTTTAATTATTTTCAATGGCCCAAAATTATGATGTATCATTACCATATTGTTATGTATAATCTCTAATTAAAATTGAACCAACAAGATATTTTAGTTAGAGGTTTTATGCTTAATTTTGGCATTATGTATGCATATGGTTATATTTTGACCAACGTTGTTTGTAATCATATGTCGCCATATAAAATTATTAAGTTCTTTTTCATTTTCTGCCCAACGGTGATATGAATTAGAACTGTAATTTTTGCATGTTATTAATCAGACCAACGTAGGGTTAATTACATGCAATATATATTTATGATATTTCTAATTTTTGCCCTGTATTTTGAAATTCAGCACTTAATGCTTCAAACGTTGCCGTCACTATTGATAACATTGAGCAGCTCACGGGGAGCAATTTTCACACATGGAGAAAAGAATTCAAGTTGTCCTTGGAGTTTTGGACCTTGACTTTGTCTTAAGGGTAGCCGTTTCCATTCCTCCCACCGAAGGTGAGGAGAATTATGATGAGAAAAAGAAAAATTATGAGGTTAATGCTGAAAAATGGGAGCAGTCTAACCGCTTATCACTAATGATTATGAAGACCTCTATTTCAGTCGGGATTAGGAGAGCAATCCCCGATTCCGAAAATGCTAAGGAGTATTTGGCTTCAATCGAGGAGAAATTTAAAGGCTCCACTAAATTTTATGCCAGTACTTTGATTCAGAGGCTCTTAACCACTAAGTATGATGGGTCTGGCAGCATAAGAGAGCATATCATGATGATGACCGATATGGCAGAAAAACTCAAGGGCATGGACATGACGATATCTGATGGTTTCCTAGTCCATTTTATTATGACTTCTCTTCCTTCTGAGTACACAGCATTTAAGATTAATTACAATACTCAGAAAGAAAAATGGAGCATGAGCGATTTGATCGCCATGTGTGTCCAGGAGGAAGAGAGAATAAGGACAGAAAAGAAAGATTTTGCTCTTCAAGTTGGTGGCTCTAATAAAAGGAAGTTCCAAGGGGACTTCAAATCTAAAAAAAGTTGCAGTTCTCCCCTAATTCAGACAAGTCGGGGCCTAAAGTGCACAATACACCTAAGCCTCATGTTGCTCCCGCCGGAGCATCTAAAGGGGTGAATGTCATTTCTGCAAACTGCCAGGGCATTTCCAGAAGGATTGTGTAGGTTTCCTAAAGTGGCTCGCCAAAAGGGTAATGATACAATAACATTCATCGATGAAACTCTTTATGCTGATTTTTCCCTTAGTTCTTGGTGGATTGACTCAGGTGCAGCTGTGCATGTTACCAACTCTTTACATAGATTCCTTATCGCAAAAACACTAAGAAAGGGGGAGCGAAGTCTTAGAGTCGCGGATGGAAAGGAAGCCGAAGTAGAATCAGTTGGATCTGTTTCATTAGCTTTAGATAGCGGCTTCATGCTTCGTCTTAATAATGTAGTCTATGTTCCTTCCATCAGTGGAATTTGATTTCAGTTTCTTTATTGGACGATGAAGGTTTTAAATGTATTTTTGGTGACAATAAATGCATTATTAAGTTTAATTCAAATAATGTTGGTCTTGCCTTTAGACAAGACAAGCTCTATATGCTTTCCCTTAATGAATCTCCTGTATCTTTGAATGTGTGTGATGCTAAGCATAAAAAGAATGATGAGACTTCTTAGAAACTGTGGCACTGTCGTTTAGGCCACATTTCGATGGGGAGAATGGAGCGTCTCTTAAAGAAGAAATTCTCCACCCATTAGATTTCTCTGACTCAAACCATTACATTGATTGTATTAAAGGAAAATATGTTAAGCAAATAAAGAAGAGAGCTACTCGCAGCATAGGACTCTTAGAATTAATTCATACTGATATTTGTGGTCCTTTTCCTGTGACATCAGTGGATGTTTTTGATACATTCATCACATTCACTGATGATTTCTCCCGTTGTGGTTATATCTTTCCCATTAAAGACTGATCTGAATCACTTGATAAATTTAAGATATTTAAGGCTGAAGTTGAAAATTAGCACAACCTAAGAATTAAAGTGGTAAGATCGGATCGTGGGGGAGAATATTATGGAAGACATGCCTCTTATGGGAAAATTCCTGGCCCTTTCGCTAAGTTCCTTCAGGAAAATGGCATCGTTGCCCAGTATTCTATGCCGGACGAACCTCAGCAGAATGGTGTAGCTGAAAGACGCAACCGTACACTTATGGATATGGTATGAAGCATGCTTAGCCATTCTAATTTACCAATTGGCTTGTGGATGGAAGCACTAAAGACAGCCGCACATATTCTCAATCGGGTTCCCAGTACATCAGTACCTAAAACACCTTATGAATTATGGACTGGGAGGAAACCGAGTATGAAATACTTACGAGTGTGGGGTTGTCATGCTGAAGCTAAGTTATTTAATCCACACATTGGGAAATTAGATCCTAAGACAGTAAGTTGTCATTTTATTGGGTACCCTGACAGATCTAAAGGGTATCGTTTTTATTGTTCTGATAGGATAACTAAGTTTGTAGAAACAAGGCATTCTGTGTTCTTAGAAAATAACGAGGATCTGGAGCCCAGGAAAATAGATCTTGAGGAGAAGCGGGTTTATGTTCCTTCACCGCTCATCCCAGAGACCTTTATTCCTGTGCCTCAGGAGGTTGCACCTCCAGTAGAGAATACTGTTGTTGCACCCACTGTTGAGGTCTCTGAAATTTTTGATGTTATACCTAATGAAGAGCCTCAGCAGTCTCCTGAAATAACTAATGAACCTATTAGAAGATCACAGCGGGAGAGAAGATCTGCCATCCCAAATGATTATGTTGTCTATATGAATGAGGATATTAATGATATAGGGAAGGTAGATGATCCCACCTCTTATAAGGAGGCCATGATGAGTGAACATTCTTCTAAATGGCTTGAAGTCATGGAGGATGAATTAAAGTCTATGAGCATCAATGATGTATGGGACTTAGTAGAAATTCCTGACGGAGTCAAAACAGTAGGCTGTAAATGGGTCTACAAAACCAAGCATGACTCTAAGGGAAATATCGAAAGGTTCAAAGCAAAGCTCGTAGCAAAAGGCTTCTCACAAAGAGAGAGGATTGACTATAATGACACCTTTTCTCCTGTCTCAACTAAAGATTCATTCAGAATTGTTATGGCACTTGTAGCCATTATGATTTAGAGCTGCATTAGATGGATGTTAAGACGGCATTCCTTAATGGCGACTTACAAGAGAATGTTTACATGGCTCAACCGGAAGGTTTTGTCGTGGAAGGCAAGGAGCATCTGGGATGTTGACTTAAGAAATCCATTTATGGCTTAAAACAAGCGTCAAGGCAGTGATACCTCAAATTCGATAAAATCATAAGGAGTTTTAGTTTTAAGGAAAATGAAGTTGATAACTGCATATATGTTAAATTCAAGGGGAGTAAATTCACCATCTTAGTACTTTATGTGGATGATATCTTATTGGCCAGCAGCGATAAGGACATGCTGTTTGAGACCAAGAGATTTCTTTAATCTAATTTTGATATGAAGGATCTCGGTGATGCCTCTTATGTTCTTGGCATTGAAATTCACCGAGATAGGTCCAAAGGATATTAGGTTTATCTCAGAAGGCATACATTGACAGAGTACTGAAGAGACACAATATGCATAAGTGCTCTGGCTCGCCTGCTCCTATTGTTAAGGGCGATAAGTTCGGGACATTTCAATGTCCAAGGAACCAATATGAAACTAATCAGATGAAGTCGGTTCCTTATGCTTCAGCTGTCGGAAGCATTATGTATGCTCAAGTATGTACACACCCTGATTTAGCTTTTGTAACCGGGATGCTTGGCAGATATCAATCAAATCCAGGACCGGACCACTGGAAGGCCATTAAGAAAACTTTGCGTTATATGCAAGTTACTAAGCATTTCATACTCATATATAAGTTTTCTGATAGCCTTGAAGTTGTTGGCTATTCAGATTTAGATTTTGCGGGATGTGTTGATAGTAAGAAATCCACGTCAGGTTATATCTTCACACTCGCTGGAGGAGCTATCTCGTGGAAAAGCTCCAAATAAACCCTTACGGCATCTTCAACGATGCAAACTGAGTTTGTGGCATGTTATGAGGCTACCGGGCAGGCTGTATGGCTTAAGAACTTTATCCCGGGACTTAGAGTGGTAGATAGCATTTCTAAACCACTCACCCTATACTACGATAATGAACCCGCAGTCTTTTATGCAAATAACAACAAGTCAAGTGGTGCTGCCAAACACATTGACATTAAGCACCATGTTGTGAAAGATAGAATCCAAGATCAAATCATAAGTATCAAGCATATTAGTACTAAGTTAATACTTGCGGATTCGCTTACTAAAGGCTTACCACCCAATATCTTTCGTGATCATGTTGCTGGCATGGATTTATTGGAAAGCCTCTGATTCTGGATAATAGGACCTTAAAGCAAACCAACTCCCATTAAGTATAATGAATATTCATTTCGAGATAAGATAGTACACTATAGGTACTGGGGTTATATGGCACTTCATTGGCCATGCAACACATTGCCTTGGTATGCTGTTTAATCGAGAATGAGCTTATGATGTTAGCCTTACGATTAAAGGGGAGAATGTTGGGTTGATCTCTCGACTAACTACCCCGAGTTTTCAAGGAGACAACGTCTCCGCCCGCGCAATGATCGGAAGCGCCACCAACAATCCTTGGTTTCGGTCCCGGTCACCCAGCGTCATATAAAAACGAGGGTTTCGGCAGGGCTAGTTTGTGTGAGTTGAGCTAGGTCACGAAAAACCTTAACAAGACTCGATCTCTAACGGCGCGCTGCGGTGAACAAAGGCCGAAGTTCTTCCCGTCCACGGCGACAACCGCAACCTCAGCTGACCTCTTTCACCGATGCCGGCAACCTCTACATCTGCACCACTGAGCACCGACCCCATGGCCTCCTCAAGTTCAGGTATGTCTACTAAAGCTTCCGCACTAAGGTTTAGTCATGTGTTCTAGTTAGACCTAGGGTTAATGTTAATGTTTCATGATTAGACTTAGTTCAACATTACAGCTGGAGGAAGAAGATTGAGGGGATCGATGGTACAGTGGCTACAGGAGCTCACTGGTGCGACGATGAGGCCAGTCGGCGACGAAGAGCGGTGCTGCTGGGGAAACAAGCAGCGACACGACTACGCAGAGACAACGAGATACATCGAACAAAAGTCAAGGGATGACCATGGCAGCGGCCTAGCAGAACGGAACCTTTGGCTAATAAGGCACGATTGGGAGTGGTAGTTGTGAAGTGGATGCTCTGAGAAGGACGTCATCATCGAAGGAGGCAAAGATATTTTCTCTGGATGGGTTGACCCAGGAGACTCCATAGATCAGCTGGTTTCTGGCCTCGCTTGGACCTATCTTCTTTGAAGCCAGCCTATTATCCATTGATGCCAAAATTTTGCGGTTGTGCCAACGGCCGACCCACCCCAGTTGCATCCCTAGTCTCGCCGCCGGCTTATGCACGACGGAAGATATTTCCCCGGCGTCTGTCCGTGATGCAAGATGAATATTCCTCTCTCCCGGATAGCTATGGTTGCCGTTGGGTTGGTTTCGGAAACGGACAGGCTGCCAATTAGGAGGAGGCAACTAGCATCGAGTTGGTCCTTCGTCCCAATCTCGTCCCTCGAGTGCAGGATATGGACCAGAGGATCGACTCGTTGGATGGTTAAAGCTTACCAGACCCCTTGCTTTCTGATTTTGAATTTAACAAGATAGTATTAGCTTCTGTTTTCGATTTTGATATAAGATAATATAAATATATGGATTTTTGAAGTGGTTTCTATAGTCCTCTCACTCTTATTTCATTTCAAGAATAAGTTAAGGATTCATGAACGCATATATACCCTATTCATCTCGTTCCCGTTTTGTAACGCATCTCTTCGGCTTTTCCTCACCTTTTGCATCACTTCTTCTCTCCTTCTAAACGTCACTTCTTTCAACTATTACTATTTATTTTTAGCTAAAATTCATTGGTCATAATCAAAAGATATTAGCCCGAACAAATACAAAACGTCCCGTAATTTCGACTTAACAGTCAACTTATAGAGCTGTTTGGTGTTAGGGACTTTGACCAGTGATTTACGAACACTTGGCTTTGTGATCACCAAAAGTCCAAAACCCATCCATCAAAGTGTCATCTCCTTTTTTTCTCTCTCGAGAAAATAGGCGTCGGTCCTCCAAAGTCCTAATCAACCGACCAAGGATGCTCGTGTCGTGCTCAACACACAGTATTTCCAACACCGCGAATCGAATAAGCAGGGCAGTCTTCAGTGCATGCGCTTTGTAATCTGCTCAACAGTGAAGCTATCTTCTGTCCTCTAAAAAACACATTTGTGTTCTGCAGTTTTTCCTTTCTTCTACAGTTGCAGCATGCCCCCCAAAAACTGGAGTTAGCAGTACACTGGAAATTCTCTCAATTCCTTGCGTGCGTTCCAAATGGGCACTAAGATTTTTTCCATCGATTTTTTAATATAAAATACTAAGATCCTGTTTGAAACGCAGAGATCTCAACGACTACTTCATAAGTATAGTACCCGTGCTAACGCCACGGCGGCATTTTAGGGATGCACACGAAATCAATCAAACGAATTTTTGAATGGCCATACATGTTTTGTTCCCTGCTGTCAAAGCCAATTTTTGAATGGCCATACATGTTTTGTTTGGATAATTGGGTTGCTGCTGGCAACAAAGTCCATCCATGAATAAATGCCAGACATATACATCAGATTATTTTGGTCAGTCACTACAAATAATTGAAGACATCCAAATGGTAAAAGTTCAGTTACAAGTCAATGAACGCTGAAATATAGATGACCACATGTGTATGATATGGTGCTTCCACATAATACATGCAACATGTGTATAATACCTATCATGGAGCAGGATGAAACATTAATTTTTCATTGTCCGGACATAATTATTATTGCTTAATAAAGAGTAACATTTCAAATAACAAAGGAACCATTATTAAATAATAAATAAGCAATACCATGATCAAGTCCTATAGTATGTGTTGATGATTCTGTCCTCTTCAATACTCGTTGTTCCCGGCGCCTTTTATTTCTTTCTTCTCTTTGTTCGGTGGATTCCTCAGCCTTTATCCTTGCTCGGCAATCATAGAGAAAATATTCCCATGCATTATTAAATCAAATTAATTTTCAAAAATTGAATGAATGATAGCGAGAAAAAAGATTCACCATATACTAAATCCTCTGGGTTCTTGCCTGCATTTTTAAGAATTGGTAAAAAAGCTACAAAGCTAAACCATGCCAACTGACTTAACAAGCATAACAAGGACAATCTCAGGGAACCATAACTACAAAGAAAAAGAAAACGTCATGATTTTAGCAAGTTGGCAAGCACTTGGAATGCTGCCTATCTCTCAATGCATAAAGCTAGATGTATAAACAGGTATTACTCAGGCATACATATAGTCTTTTATGCTGTCATTCCAAAGAAGATACACATTTTATTACATTGAGATTGAATGTCACTGACACATTTAATGTAGATATCAGAAGACAAGACGGACAATAGCATTGACAAGAAAATACATACCAGTTAGTACCCCGAGTGTAGCCGCGGGCAAAAGTAGGAAGTCCCAAATATGAATTGCAGCAAATCTGCAAATGTAAAATCAACAACACAACCACTCTGAATACTTAATTTGTGACATCAGAAGGCATCGCCGCAACTTGAACTCAGGCATTCAATTCAGATATGAAACAGTGAAAAGAAATCCTTCATCCATGTGTAGAGTAGCAACGTAGCAAAAGGTCAATACACAAATGAAGTGGCTAGTGAATACTAACTCTCAACAAATGGTCATGCAGCTTCCAGCATACGATATCAGATATGTATCGCATGTATAAAATAACATAGTGGAAAAATAATATCAACTTCAGAAGAACTTTGTAAGAAGACCCATACACAATAAGCAAAATCTGGAGCTGCAAGGGCATATAGCAATAATTCCAAAACTCAGCCCAGTTAGGGCCTTCATTCTATAGCACTTGCGAGTGCGAGCTGGGCCCCTACAAATAACAATGTATCAAATAATCATATTTGCTCCAGATAATGCAAGCAGGATACTAAATTGATTCATTGTAGTTTTAAAAAGAGTAATTCAAAACTAACAGTGGGACGTGAGTTTCATATATGAGTAAAACAAAAATAGACTCGCAAAAAACAATAGATATAAGCCAATTTACAACAAATAGGTTAAAGTGTATAAAACAATGTATATATGCAATGTTGGCATATAATGGAACACAAATAGGTGCTTTGGCAGGCTAAAGTGTATTGTACATATGACAGGCAATAGATATAAGCCAATTTACAGCAAGCACCAAATGATTAAATTAAAATTTCAATAATTTCCTGAAAAACATATACAAAAGTAACCCCAAAAAAAAGGCTAAACATCACGTACCTTTCCTTTGCAGCATTTTCATCAGACTGTCCAATCACCAATGCAGGTTTCATTCCTAGTCTACCTCAACTTGTTTGAGACAAAAGGCGTATATATGCAATGTTGGCATATAATGGAACACAAATAGGTGCTTTGGCAGGCTAAAGTGTATTGTACATATGACAGGCAATAGATATAAGCCAATTTACAGCAAGCACCAAATGATTAAATTAAAATTTCAATAATTTCCTGAAAAACATATACAAAAGTAACCCAAAAAAAAGGCTAAACATCACGTACCTTTCCTTTGCAGCATTTTCATCAGTCTGTCCAATCACCAATGCAGGTTTCATTCCTAGTCTACCTCAACTTGTTTGAGACAAAAGGCGTATATATGCAATGTTGGCATATAATGGAACACAAATAGGTGCTTTGGCAGGCTAAAGTGTATTGTACATATGACAGGCAATAGATATAAGCCAATTTATAGCAAGCACCAAATGATTAAATTAAATTTTCAATAATTTCCTGAAAAACATATACAAAAGTAACCCAAAAAAAAGGCTAAACATCACGTACCTTTCCTTTGCAGCATTTTCATCAGACTGTCCAATCACATTGGACCGAGTTTACAGATTCAGTCGTGGTCGCTCAGCTGCCCTGCTCTCAGGATCTGCCTCTGCTACTCCTCTGTTAGCTGCCATCACATTCTGGTGCACATCATGAACAACCTCAACCTGCATGACATTCGCAATCACGGGGACCTGATGCACCTATACAATTGTTATCCACGCCACCAAGAAAAAAGGATTAAATTTCCACCATGTCATCACAAACCTATTGCATATCAAATTATCAAATAGCAAAATCATAATAAACACAAAGCTACATAACACAATCATGTATCACTTTGCATGGAGATATCTCTTTTGCAAACACCACTAACGACACTGCTACACTACTGTTGCTTTGGATGCAAGGCATGGCAATTCAAGTTGCAATCTAATCAACACAAATCTGAGAAGGAAGAAAAGTACCTGCTTCTCTTCAACATAGGTAGGAGATAGTTCACGAGCCTCGACTGGCTTAGAGCGCGGAAGCAGCTTCAACTTGGGTCTTTCTGGCACTTCCCCGCCTCTCCCCTCCCCAACCCTCCCTTCATGCGACGCAGGCCTCAGCGGTGTAGCGCCCCTCTCCATGCCACCATCCAGCTCTCTCACTCCAACCGACATTGGTCTCTCCATCTCGGGCGGGGCAACATGAGTCTCCACCACTGGGGCCGACACGGGTGCCGGTGGAGAGGAGGGCTTCGACGAGTGCCACATCCCGGAGATCACCTTCTCCACGGCGCTTGCCTGCGCGATGCGTGTCGCCGACCAGATCTGGCCGCCGGCGGGGGCGGGACCCACAGGCGCCGCGGCCGGAGCCACCTCCCTTCTCGGCCCCCAGGCGTTCCCGGGCCCGGATCTGGCGGGGCCCACTGCCGGGGAAGAGACGAACAGCGGGGGCGACGGCGCCTGGCGGCGCGGCACGGCGGCCTCAAAGGGCGTGCGCTCATCCTCGTCGAAGTGGCGACCGATGCGGGAGGGGTTGGTGAGGAAGGAAGGCACCGCGGCGACGGAGGAAGTGGCGGGGGCGGATGCGGCCGAGGCCGGTGACGGGGAGGACACGTGGCGGTCCGGCGGTCGTGCGGAGCTGCGAGAACGAGAGGAGTCGGTCGATCACAGCGGGACGAGGGGTCGGGGCAGCGGCATGTGGGGTTAGGGTTTGGGGCACTTACACGCCGGGGGCGGAGGGGAGGGGGAGCTCGGAGGGGATGGAACAACTAATAATCCACCGATGAGAAGGGACGCGGGGGTAATGCAGATCCATTGAAGGATGACCGTCGGATATGGTTGAGTAAGGAGAGAGAATGAAGGAGAGTTAATCTGGTACGGACGTTTTTAGGATGGTGTATTTCTGGGTGCATATTATGGTGTGGACGTAGTTAAGGTCATGACTGTGGAGTAGGTAATTGCTGGGTCGATGTAGGATAATTTTAACTGGTGGTTTATAGGGGTAGAGATGAAACGGTACAATTCTCAAGGTGTTAGAAAAAAATCCTGCATTCCAATCATGGCCTAACCTATTGTATATTGACGGAGAACTAGATGGGAAAAAATCAAGGTTGGGCTGGACTAGTCGGGCCGACCGGGTCAAGCGGCCACCCTGGTCATTCCACGGGCTTAACAGCATGAGATAAAACGAGGCCCAATCAGGCCCGACAACGCAGACTTCCCGGCACGTACCGACCAATATTGCTCCGCAGCTTCCACCTCTCTTTCGAGGCAACCAACGAGACGCCGAAAAGAAACAAAATATGTAAAAAAACCAAATAAAAAAGAGGAGAGCCACCGCCCCATCGCCTCGTCTCTCCTCTCCTCGCAGATCTCCCCCGTCTCCGGCCACCATGAACTCCTACTCCGGCGATCGCTCCTCCACCCGCCCCACCACCACCTCCTTCGACTCCTACCAGTTCGACTTCGGCATCAACTCCTCCCGCTCCTCCGGCTCCCGCCCCCTCCGCGACCAGAGGTCAGGCGGCGCCACCAACCCCTCCCCGAGGCCGACCGCCACCACCACGTGGACGCACCAGCCGGTCAAGACGTCCTGGGCCCACCAGCCGTCCCCTGCCGAGGCGGGGACGGCGGGATCCGGGCCCACCTCCATGGTCGGCGACATATTCGGCCGGAGCTGGTCCTCCGCCGCACCCTCCTCTGGGCTCGGAATCCCCCAGGCCAACAACCCCAGCCTCTTCAGCGACCTCGTCGGCTCCGCGCTCGGCTCCTCCTCCCGCGCCCAGTCCCACGCCCCCCTCAGATCCGCGGCGCCGCAGCCCTCCAAACCGGCCAATCCCAGTACCAACCCTAGCAGCAGCAGCTCTCCCTTCTCGATGGGCGGCATGGCAAGCACGCTCCCGAAGACGACCGGGGCGCCGATGGGCTCCGGTGGGTACGGTGTCGGTGGCCGGCCGACGAAGCTGGCGGGCATGGCGTCGGCGGCCGCGGCGCAGCCCATGGGTCAGAAGAAGGATCCGTTCGGCTCCATAGATCCCTTCGCGGCGAAGCCTGGGTCTATGAATGCTGCAAAGCAGACCAGTTCTGTCAAGTCGGATCAGGGATTTGGAGCGTTCCAGGGCGTGAGTTCGGGTGTCGACGCTGTATTCGGTGGCTTCCAGAGCTCCGGTGCCACGAAACCTGCCAGATTTACGCCTCCGCCAGCACCAGCTCCAGCGCCTGCCCCTGCGGCTGCGGCGGTGAACTCTGGTGTGGATCCTTTGGACTCCCTGTTCGCTTCGACCACAGCTGCACCGACTGCTTCTGCGGCGAGTAATGGTGGGGGTGGGGGTGACATGTTTGGTGAGATGGATGGTTGGGTGGATGTGGAGGCGGAGTTCGGTGGTGCTGATAGCGGTGGCACAACCACAGAACTGGAGGGGCTCCCACCGCCACCGTCTGGGTTGACGGCATCTGCTGCTAAGGCAAAAGGGATGGATAATTACAAGGGTGGGCAGTATGCTGATGCCATCAAGTGGTTGTCTTGGGCTGTTGTACTCATCGAGAAGACTGGGAAAGATGCTGACATTGTGGAGGTGTTGTCATCAAGGGCTTCGTCTTACAAGGAGGTTGGCGAGTACAAGAAGGCTATTGCCGACTGTTCGAAGGTATTGCATCGTCTCCGTGACACTTGTTACCTTGTGACATACTAGGAGTTTCTCCCATGCCTTAGTTTTGCTGGTTTTATGTCCTATGCAGGTACTAGAGCAAGATAAGGAGAATGTATTAGTGCTAGTGCAGCGTGCACTCCTATATGAGAGCACTGAGAAATATAGGCTTGGGGCAGAGGACCTGCGTTTGGTTCTGAAGATTGACCCTGGGAATAGGCTTGCCAGGAGTATGATTCATCGCTTGAACAAGATGGCTGGCTAGAGATGTATTTCTAGTGCCTTACGTACTACCGCTGTAATCCATCCTTGACACGAAAACTGTGAGTTCCTTTGAATTGTTTTACTATACTTGTGGCTTTGGGGGAATAATCTGCGAGTGTATCGTTATGAACCATGGGATTATATATAATTTTATCTGTATGATCATATGTTGTATCAAACTTACTTTAAGAGTTATTGCTTTACGGCATGAGCTCTTCTGTTCCAGCCTTTCTCATGGTTGTATGGGAAGTATTTGATGTTTTGACAAGTATTGATATGGCCTTTAGGCCAAACTATTCTGCTCTTTAAGAAACAGGTCTTGTACATAGATGGTGTTATTTCACACCTTGATGAATGTCTGAGCTCTTTATCTTACAATGCATCTTACAATGCTCATTATCATTTGCTAGTGTTCTTTGAACATTTTTCCTCCCTCTAAGTATTCATGTTTTACTTAATTATAAGTTTAGAACTTAGGTTCCGGTGCCATGCTATTTTACAGTAGTCTGCTATATGATTGTAAGATATCCCCTAGGCGCTAGGCACTAGGTAGGCGGCAGACCGGCGCCTAGCGCCTAGGCGGGCCAAATTGGCCAGGCGGGCTAGGCGGCCGCCTAGGGGAATAGTGCATTTAGGTAGGATAGTGCCTTGAGCAGATAAAGGCTATTATTATTCTTGAGCAGATACAAGCTAATGTTCTAATGCTTGTGTCTAGCCGATGTGTATTTCTAGTTATTCGTGGGTTCGTTTGAGCAATATATATCGAAAGTGTAAAATCTTGGTTTTGACCAAAGTTTGTTATAAAAGAAGGAACTTATGGCTTCAACATTCTAATGATGCTTGGTGTTTGTACCAGTTACATGGATATTAATTGCAAAAAAATGGAACTGTTATTTTCATAACAAAAAGGCTGTTTCCAAGTCTAAGAACAAGATGATCTACTTGGTACTTTTTCTATTTAAGGAGCTAGGGAAAGCTACCTCTGCTAATTTTAGGCCGGGTTTACTTTCGCTGAGCAGGAACCTCCAAATTTTAGGCTATGCTCGTAATAGATTGCTCAGAGATTTTTTTCCAGGAGGGATTCTGTAACGCCCTAGGGTCCAAAGCAGCTTAGGTTTAACCCCATTTTGGATAGACCACGCATGCGTAGCAACCTGTTTGCACTTTCGTACTCGCTTCGCGCAAAACGGTTAACCGAGGGTGCTACCATTGGAACTTCTATGCTTATATGTAAGTGCTTCTCAAGCTAAGTTAGCAAAATGGGACTAACTCACACCTTTATGTACACACACATATGAGGCCATTATGGGCCGGGGTGTCACATATACCCCCCTCAAAGGATCTGACGTCCTCGTCGGAACAACATACCCACACTGGGGCAAATGATAAGGATCTTTCCTCTTGGCACATGTCTGTGCGTTCAGTGCTAGCACATATGCCATGCCGTGTGTCTACTCTGGGCTCACACGCGCCATACGCCATATGCCCGCTCCCCTGACCCGCACGCGTCCATGTAACCGCGAGAGTCGGCTCTGATACCATTTGTAACGCTCTAGGGTCCAAGCCGGCTTAGGCCTAATCCTATTTTGGATAAGCCACGCACACGTAGCAACCCGCTTGCACTTTCGTTCTCGTTTCGCGCAAAACGGTTAACCGAGGGTACTACCATTGGAACTCCTAGGCTTATATGTAAGTGCTTCTCAAGCTAAGCTAGTAAGGTGGGATTAGCCCACGCTAATCACGCCCTCATGTGCGCACACACATATGGATCATCATGGGCCGGGGTGTCATAAATTCTACTTTGTATGCTGAGTTATAACTAAATGTGGGGGGGGGGGGGCTCAACATTTTCTTTTTTGGTTGGACCGATTTGCCAATTAAGCGTGTGAATTAGACCACTTAATAAATTTTCTTTAGCACACAAGGAACTAAACCTGGTAATTCCTATGAACACTTAATAGATGCACATGCTACTAGAATACTGGAATTGTTGTCATGCTGTGTTAAGCAGGTAATTTTGAGTCTAGCTTCGTTAGACTGTACATGTAGCATATTCATATATACGAAAACTAAATCCATGGAATAAGCTGGTGATAGTGATAGCAGCAGTTTGTTGGACCTGCTGTGAATAGTTGTAATTAGCTGGGAGACTCAATATTGCTTCCTATTGTACATTGTATTTGTTGAACTGATTGTTAAGGCTGCTTTAAATTTATCTTCCCGGCTGCTATGTGATGGCGCTTTAGAATTTCTTTGATGCTTTTGGACTTTTGGTACAGAACTACGGACGCTCATTGGTTTCCAGTCTTGTAGTCTATACAACTGAATGCCGTGTACATTAAACATCATTGGTTTCCAGTCTTGTAGTCTATTGACTCTCAACGCAGTCAGTCTTCTTCAATCTTCATGATTCATGAACCAGCGCTGATTTCATTTGGCCAGCGCTTCACCACTATGTAAGTGCAGTGCTTTCTTCCATTCTTGGTTTGTCTACGCCTGAAGATGATGTGTTGTTCTTTTGGGCTGCGGCTGATGATTTTTGGCTGCGCCTGATGGTTTTTTGCTGTGCTTTTCACGTTGGCGGGCTCGAGAAGCTGTTCCGTTTGTTTCAGCTTTTGGAGAAGCCGAAGCAAAAAGTCACTCAAAAGTCTAAAAGAGCAGGGCGATATGAATGCTGTTCGGCTACTTGTTTCGCTTTGGGAAGTATACCTGTTAAAGTGCAAGGCCGTGCTATTCAGTGTTGTGCCCACCAGGCTTCAGTAGTAGTGCATTGTAAAGCTAATGTTTTTTACTTGGTATTGCTTAGTTAATCAATTAACAGTGCGCTACCGGTGCCTTGACGCTGTTTCGTATTCGCACTTGTCTTTGATAACCTTGCTTCATGAAAGGTTATTTAGCTCTTTCTGTTCCAACTCCACGATCTATGAAATTTTACTTGAGGTAGTTCTGATTTCCTGCGCAGAATTCTTCTTCGTAATGACCGCAACTTACGAAGACGTGTTCCTCCTGCGTAGGGTTCGCAGTTAGATTAAACGAGAATTATTGTAGAAGCTGAGGAGTGAGGACAAAAAGAAAAGAAGGAAGAATTGTTTGACTTGATGTTTTTAATCGAGATAAAATACTCACTTCTTCACAAACCTGCATGACGGGGTAACAGCGCTTCGAGCCAAATGTTGCTTACCTCGTTCTCCCCTCCGAAGTAATACCTTGACCTCCAAAGTAAACCATCGTACACAGCTTGAAGTCTTTAACATACGAGCCCATCACAATGCTAACTTGCTATACTTGCGCCGTTCGGGTCGCCGATTTTATGAAAATATGAGAAAGGAGACTAGATTTTTTTAATGACTCAGTAAAAAAATGATGATGCTTTTTATTGTTATGAACTAGCTATAAATGTAACTATTCCTAATATCTACAATATTTCCACTAATCGGAAGATCTTGATTATCTAGTCTGTTTGTTCTAGTTCTTGTTCTCTGTCTCCCTGTGTCTTCTCTCTCTCGTCAACTTTTAACTAGCGCTGAAGGAGTATCAGTTATCCGCTTGAGTAGGTGCCTCATTGAATCGTCTCATCTGATCAAGGGGGTAGTTGCTGTCACAGAGAGAGAGATATCTGATAATAATTGATCATTGGTTATTGTCAGTGGGAGATAGTAGTGGAGATAACTACATGGTGGATGTTGTTAGAAATATAAGGCCAAATCATCGTATAGTTAGGAGTGGACAAAGCACATGTTTTATCTGCTGCACTGTAGAGAATCGCTTAGAGATGGACCCTTATACCAGTTCATAAAATCTCCGAGTGGTCTACAGGTCGGGTAAAATATATAGTGAGCTTCCGACCAGGGATGCTCGAGCAATTGTTTTTAGAAGCTTACAACCATATGGACTTAGTGCCTTAGTTAAATATTAAAACCATATTTAGTAAATTATTAATCCTCATCAATACTAATATTGCATCTGAGTTAGTCAACGCGATGTGGCTTAATTGGGGGAATTATCTAGGGTTAGTGCCTCGTGTCATGCTCGTGCAGGATTGCAGGAAGAAAGGTCGCCACTAACGAAGGTCTTTTTGACTTGGATTAGTATCTGATTTCATGCAGATCATACTACTTTCCCCAAATCTAATAGCCTTTGTCAGTGTTAGGGCGGCTAAAAATAGACATGTAGCAGCGTAACTTTCGGTGAGAATGGCCGGCCGCGAGATCGACGAGACTCAACGACGCAAATTAGTTGCATGGAGTATACGCTCAGCAGTGAGCGAAGCGCCCTTGTTGGGGGAAACACCGGCATTACGCTAGGATTGGGTCGGTCACTTTTTCGATCTGACGAAATTATCTACGATCGATGTTTGTTGTACTTGAAACAAAACTGATTTTTCAAAAGGATTTAGATTTTGTTTTGGATTTGATTTCTTTGATCCCTAGCCTAAATCAGCTCAAATCTCAGCCATCCAAGCCACCAAATTGCCGCCGGCATTGCCTCAACGGGGGATATTTTGCGTTGCCACTCTTCATCAACTGAAAACGCATTGTCGCCGCCCCTGTTTTGCCGCCGCCCGATTCACTCCGCCCTTTCTCGCATCTTCCCACGATCTCTCGCCGCTGTCACTCTGCGCCACCTGTCAGAGGTTGTACACCCCCTCATTAATGCTCTGACTGCATGTCAAAACTGCCGGCCATGGCCGCCACCGCCGCACCGACCTTCCCGCACTTTCTACGCTCTCAGCTCTCTTTGTCGACCTGACTCTCTCCGACAACTTTTGACCACCGCATTCCTTCGCCCGAGGTAGCCAGTGCGTCCCCTCTGCCAGCCGCACCGCGCCTCCCCGACCCTTCCTGACCATGCCACGCGCCGACCGCCGCCATTTCCGAGCTACTATGCCGAACCGCTTCTGCCGCTCTATAAAAGCCCCCGAGCCCCTCCATTCGAAGACATCGACGCCTAGAGCTAGCCCAACACCCCGAAAGCTCCGACAACCTTCCCTATTGCCATAAATCGCCGGAATTCCCCAAGGCAAGTCCTAACTCAATTCTACCCCTCCGATTAATCACTTTCCAATTACCTTCAGCTGTAGCCTCCTCATGCCCCCAAAAATACCCCAAGTCATTACCTTAGCTTCCCGAGCTCCCCTCTTCCCTGCTAACAAGAACCGCCGCACAACCGAAGCACCTCACTGTGGACAGCCCAACTCCGTCCACCACTGCCCAAACCACCATTTCCCTGAGTTTGCCCTAACCCCAAAGACGCTCAAACGCAAACGCTACCATCCGTATAACCCTCTGTTTGCTCTGGTCCCATTCAAGTGTCTTGTAGGAGGAAGACCTTGCCGCCGGCGAATGCCGACTCCCCTACGACCACCGACCCCAAAAACGAACCCCGTACATCACCAGGAATCTGATCATAGCCCCAGAAGCCGTTGCAAAACACCCTAGCCCCAATTGCTCCATCGCCCGACATCTTCAGCCACTCCCCTACTTCAACTCCGACCACCGCTTGAAGTCTTTGACCATCTTGTAGTCGGGAGAGACTTCGACCACGCCATCACAAATCCTGCGCAACCTCGCTCGGATGTCGTCTGATACTTCTAAGCCACTCGTACGCCGTCGATACCTTAAACCACCCGGACCCCATCCAAACCCCGC
The DNA here is from genome assembly GCA_017311315.1 of Dendrocalamus latiflorus. NCBI lineage: Eukaryota > Viridiplantae > Streptophyta > Magnoliopsida > Poales > Poaceae > Dendrocalamus > Dendrocalamus latiflorus. The sequence goes on along the minus strand of CM029651.1, from coordinate 37,582,539 downwards.
AACTACCTGGACATCATCCGATCTAAGTAGCAACTTGTGCACCATTCGATTTGGTCAACTTCGCACTCAGCTACTCAGTAGTCGTTATGACCACGTTGTTGTTTATGACCACGGTGTGGCTTTCGACCACGCTATGGTTTATGACCACTATGCGGTTTACGACTGTGTTGTGGTTTACGATCACACTGAGTGCTTGGTTTCTGTAGTCGTAACCCAGCTATGACCACACCTTTTAGCCTCACCGATATCACCGACCACCTAAGTACTCGTAGAACTCTACGAGTATGAATAGTAAGACCAGCAGTGAATAGTGCCCAGACCCATTACTGTTCACCCAAACCTAAAAACACATGTGTATACCCATTTCAACCGTTTCGAGCCTGCCGATCCATTCCCCAGCTCCGTTTCACCAATTGGACCCTTATAAACCCAAAACCCCTTTTTTATTTGGATTTCTTGGACTTTATTTATTTTATTTTATTTCTTTCTTCCTAGCTCAGCCCTTCGAGCATGGAATTGATTTTATCCTCTGTTGATTTGCGCTAGCACGCTGTAACATCCTGAAAATTTAAAATTTGAAAATATGAAGCTTTTGAAATATTTTACAATATATTTTATTGGAATTTGGATTTTATGGTGTTTTCCTGAATTTGGTGGAGGTTTCAAAATTTAAGAACTCATAAAAGACAAAAACAAATATTAATAATGCCATAAAAAGTGAATATGCAAATAATAGAAAAACTAAAATCTTAAATAAGAATCTGAAAAGATGATCCAAAAAGGTAAGGGAGAAAATTTGGTTTAAACCATGAAATCTTATACCTAAAAATAATGGTATAAATATTAAAGAAGTAAACAAATCAAATATGTCAACAATTATGGATATATATATATATATATATATATATATATATATATATATATATATATATATATATATCTAAACATGATAAGAAATTGGTACTTATGAAATAAATGTTAAAAGTAAATAAATACAGAAATCTGGTGGAGCATGAAAGAGAGTAATCAAGACTTGAATTATACAAATATATATACACACAAATTCTTAAACCAAAAATAAAAGAAAAAGAAAAGGGAAGAGCCAGGCCAGGCCAGCCGGCCCAGCTTCCTCCTCCCCCCGCACTGTTTCTCCTCTCCCTCCCGAGTCCCGACCGTTTTCTTCTCTGCGCCGCGCCACTCCTTCCTCTCTGCCATGCGTAGCATTCTTCCGCCCCGTGGCAAGCATGCGCCCACACCGCCCACGGTTTCCCTGGCCGTCGCCCACGGTTTCCCCGCGCCGCCCACCGTCTTCGCAGCCTCCCCGTGACCATAAGAAGCTCTGCGCCACTCTTTTTCCTTCCCCGTTTCTCCTCCTGTCCCTTGCCGTGAGCCCGCCGCCACTGCCTCGTCGCCGTCCCGGTGCTCCGGTGCGTTCCCTTTCAATCCAAGCACGCCTTCTTGTTCGCCCGAGCCTCTAGTCCCTTCCCTCCGGTCTAATTGGAAAATCGTGCGCCGAGCTCGCTGGAATCTGCTTTTTCTTCACCGCCGGCCGAGTGCGCCTCCACCGCCGCCGTCCCCTCCACAGTCGAGCTCCCTCCGATTCCTCGCGGTGGGAGCGACTCCTCGACGTCCCGGACTTTCGCCGACGGTCGCTGGAGCCCCTCCTCCACCCTAGCTCGCCGGCGACGTGAGCTCCCCCGCGCCGCCGCCTGTGCAAGCTGCTGGCTCGCCGTGGCCTCTTCTCCGCTCGGCCAAGTCCTCGGTGAGCTTCCCCGTAGCGCACTCATGCTTCCCCGCCCTCCTAATTTCGCTCTCTCCTACTCCAGAGCCGGCGCCCCGACCGGTCCCCGCCTCCGGCCGCTCGCGCCGACGCCGGCCACCTCCGACGCCACCACAACCCGTGACGCCACCACCGAAGGCTTCACCATCCACAGGGCAATCCATTTTGCCTGGTACCGAAACCTCCCCGGCCACCGCCCGCCGCCAGCAAGGTCAGTTCCGAGCGCCGCCGCCTTGCTCTGTTTCAAGCCAATCCCAGCGCGTCATGTTATTCTGTTTACTCCCCCACACTAATCAAGCAACACCCGAGGCCCCACTGGCTAGCAGCGTGTGCACTCAGTTAGCCGGCCCGGCTTCGATTCCATCTGGTCGCAATATTAGATGTATGTTTTTAAACCTTTTTGCCCGCACAACCAGTGAGGGGAAAAGGCAAATAAAAATCTGAGAATAATTAATAAAAGATGCTAAAAATTTATTAGAATATAAATGGAATTGTTTAAGATTTAAATTTGGAATAGTTATCACATATGGATAATTAATGTGGTCTGGATAAATGAATTAAAAGACTAATTATTAAGCAAAGGCATAGTAAGAAATTTAGAAAGGATGTTGTTTAGGTTTAAGCTCTCATGGAATGATGATTTAGCCAATGAAAATTCTCTAAAGAATAAATTATAAATCCTTGCAAGTTAGTAAGATTGTAGAATTAGCCACTACATGGGTTAAACCATAACTATTATTTCTATGTCCTAGAAGTTATGAGAATTCTTCTTGACTATTAAATGACTTTGTTTAAATGACCAAACTCAATATCAAGGCACCCTTAAATTATAATTAAATATATGCAACCCACTATTAAAATAACAGTACCATTTTGCGGTCACCAAAAATCCCACTAATATATATATATATATATATATATATATATATATATATATATATATATATATATATATATATATATATATATATATATATATATATATATATATATATATATATATATATGCTATCGTTAATATACCGCCAGTCATGAAGTCTTAAATGGTAGTTTAGTTAATAATGATAATAAAATGTACTCATGTATATTAGGCTCGACTTGTAAAAGGATAAAATATCAGTAACCGTAGTTTTCAGAGAACACTCAAATTAAGAGTACATAAAATATCCTACCACAAAAGGTTATAAACATAGGCCATAAATTTAACTCGGTAAACAAAGATTTGCAACCGTCACTCGTATATATCCTATGCCCGGAAAAGTAACGCTCAATAGAATAATACCTACTCATAGGTCCATCCTAACTCATGGAACTTCCTTGATAAATATAAAAATAATAAAAGAAACTGTTAATAAAAGATCGATTCATCACCGACCTTACCTCAAATAACCCAAATCACCCATTAACTCATAATAAAACTAAATTGAGTTTATTCGGATTTATTTGGATCTTTTGAGTTATTTGCCTTTATTTGTATTCAGTCATTTAGGACGTAATTAGATATGGGAATCTTGAAGAATCAAAGGATCAGGCGTGGTCAAGAGCGAATTGAAGATAAAGACCAGAAGCCCAAGAGAAAGCATTGCGTGAGATCAAGATCGCGGTAAACCGCACCAGGCGAGTTAACACCTTGATCATTTTGAACCTATGATTTTGCAAAGTTAATTTCTTTTAAATTATCAACATGCATGCTGTTATTTTATGTGATGAAATATGTTCATTTCCAGAAAGTGGTAGTTAGATACCTAGTATAATGCTTGCTAATAATGATCTGTTGCAATGCTTGGACATGTGAACCTTGTCGCCCTAGAAAAGTTTATATTATCATATCTTTTACCAGTAAGTCCAAATAATTATTGCGTGGCTTAGTATTGCTAGATAAAAACGGGGGTACATAGCTGCCCCAAAAACAACACTTGCAAAATGTGATATTGTTTGGGGGACAGTCATGGATGGAATGACTATAGTAGGTGGACACAATATTTTCTACCTCTGAAAAATTCTAAAAATGCTTAAATACCTGGATGGATGGTTTGGGGGCTGGTATGTGGTGCAGTGGATGCACAAAATGTGAAATGTGGTAGAACCATCCAGGTAGCCCTAAGGCCTGAATCTTGTCATGTCAACCCATGTAAATCAGTACAACCACAAACTGGCAAAATATAGGCAGGGTTAACTAATTTGTGTAGCTCCAAGGTGGTTACGTGAAGGTATGACTACGAGCAAAGGGATGGATGCGTAATATTCCTCGCCTTTGCCCGTGATGGCTCACGAGGGACCCTTCCCGCGGTATGCGTAATATTACTACGGAAGGTTGACCTTAGCGGGCGTAACCACAGTGCATTATGCATTGTAAAGGCCCTGTGATAGTCTATTCAACCACATGGCTAAGGAATAATGTGGGGCAACGAGTAGATCTATCTCTTGTGGGTAAAGTGTGCCACTCTGCAGAGTCAAAACTATTCGAATAGCCGTGCCCACGGTCAAGGGCGGACATGGGAACGTAACTGGATATAGTTCTGTTTACAAAATAATTGGTACTTGGGAGAAAGGAAATTTGTAGGGCGAAGGACTGCCCTGGTTTTGGAATTGTCCTGGGTGTTGTCCCAGTGGTAAGTTAAGCGGCTATAACGCTGAAATATACTATATGGCGCAGATGCCATGTAATGGTGGATGGAATCTGTGTCAAGTATAAAGATCAACTTACTATACAAACAAAAGTCTTGAGTTTAAAATTGCTAAGTCTCAGGGATTTTTCTATAATTGTATTCAAAAGCACTCTTCGCAAAATAAAATAAGCCCAAACCATCCTTTGATTAGCCATACATGTTTAAATATTGCATTCTGTGTGTTGGCTTGCTGAGCACAGGGTCGGAGTGCTCATACTCGCTTTTGCGACAAAATTCAGAATCAGGAATCAAATCACCTCGCCTCAGCAACAAGATTGGACAAGCTGGCCGAGAAGATGAAGATGTCAAGGGCTAGGTCGCGAACCTCCAGTTGGCTGCCTGTGGGCATGTCCTGAAGGTCCCACCTGTGTGCTTCGTTCTTCCGCTGCTGCAGTTTATTAATTTCGGCCTAATCGGCCCATGAGTAAGTTTACTATTATATTTACGCTTCCGGATGATATGTATTTTGATATTCAAAACTGTAAACTGTGAGCACTATCTACTGATTCAGGGAATAGTGCAGTGAATCACAGTGGATTTGGATTGAAAAATCCGGGTCCGACACACGCGCGTCGAAAGTCAGCCTGTTCAAGAAAGAGAAGCTCAAGTTCAAACACAAGAATCAGAAGAATATGAAATTGTAGTATTCATTGATCCGCAAGGGAAATCACGTGTCTTTGATCATATTGAACCTACATATCTTTAATTATTTATTTATCAGTATTTTCATTATATTATTTACGCACTGTTATTTCTTGTACAATAAATATTTTGAATGATATGATATTAGCTAATGTCTTACCACCCGAAAAAATTCTATTTGATTTTATGGCCATATTCACCTTGACAAGACTTAGTAATATTAAATATATTATTAATGTAATCATAGTAGTTTAGGAACTCAACAAATTTTTCATTACTAAGAGTCTTGTCATTTTGTTGATAGAATTTTGAAAAATGGTTCTAGTATAAGGAAGGATAGCGGGAGACCATGAGATGGCCGGATCCCATGACCTTATCCTAGGGTGGAGGCTTGGACCAGAAAGGTGGTAATGCAGTGGGCACTGAAATATGGGTTTGTGGATGGAAGTTGCCTCAGTGAAAATATAAGGACTAGACCCTTATGCCAAGTAAAGAACGTAATAACCGCTCAACCATAAGCATTGACTTGTCAAATCTGGTTTAGTAGCTGCTCAAATCGATTGAATATCTATTATATGGATGTGATATACTGTTCTAGAGGAGGGAACAGCCGGTGTAAGAATGTAGTATGAAAACGGTAAAACCATACTTTCACAATGGTAGGCTCCGCCCTGTCAAGCCGCCATATTCCGTGACAGGGGTACCAAGTCTATTAGGTAGAGGCTATACAAAGAGATGAGCAGTGAAAAGTTTTATTTTCTTGAACCCGGACGCGGGAGTTAAGAAATCTTGTGGATAAAGTTGGGCAACTCTGTAGAGTCGTGATTAATGGTATTCGAATACGTCGTGCTTCCGGTAAATGAAGCTGTGTTTAATGGGTGATTCCAATAGCAAAGTATACGTAAATTTGGAAATGTTGAAGCCTGGTAATCAAGTTTTGAAACCCTAAATTCCTTAAGAAGTTCACGATTTGTTATCTCGTATTTAAAAATAAAATATTTACAAATAAAATTGCATCCATAAATGATTTAACAAAACCCCTATACTCCCATCTTTTAGAAATCCTGACAAATAGTTATATAGCATTTTCCCATGTGACTTGTTAAGTACGGTTAGTTGTATTTAGTCTTGCTTTTTTCCCCCTCTAACACAGTGATCAGAAGAAGAAAGGATGTTACAAATTTTCGTGTTAGGGTTACAACCGCACTCAAGCTTTCCTGTGGAGTTTTCTTTAGTTCTCCTGATTGTAAGTTAAGTTTTGAGCTTGAATACCTTTAAAATTGAAGTTGACCATTAGGTCTTATTTTAGTGAAATTACCTATTTTTTTAAATATCCGTGAGTAGACATAATACTTCTTCTATCAATAATAGAACTTCTAAACTGTCGCGGGACGTATGTCGACCCTGTTGACAAAAACAGAGACGTTACATACTAGGTTCCCTCGGAGCTCCGTCGTTGAATTGACACCCAGTTGCAACCAAAGTACGCTGCACCCATGGCTCCACGTTATGGATGTCAACACGCAAAGCGTGTTTGTCCAACTACACATGAAGATGTCTAGGCACTTTTGGAGAACTTCTGGCCCCTAAAGTATTGAGTTGCATGTAGAGGAGACAAAACCAATTCATAAAAAAAAAAAGCTTAAACTCTTGGAAAAACGTGGACAATATATTTGGACATTCTCCCTCACTAGTGTAGCCTCCACCGATCTCATGACGTCTATAATTTTTTAAATAAGCATTAGCCAACTTAAGATATTTTGTTTCTGATGCTATATTAAATTATATGTGTTAATTTGTTCACTAAAATATTTTCGCTATTGGGAAAAGATGAACGATATGCTTCGATACGAAGTTGGAGAGCTTTAGCTTTAAAATATGACCCCAAGCTCACCTCCAGTGTTCGAATTTTTACGATAGGAGTCTTGGTATCGGTACCAAGCTGAGATGACCATTGGCGAGTGAGGGTCCAAGAAAAGGTCCCATCGGTACCATGTCAAAAACCAGTTCCAAGCAAATTAAAAATTGATAGGCATACTTGTCAATGAATTGAGTGAGGCAGAAAGAGAGTGGGTAGAAGAGAGAGAGAGAGAGACAGTGATATTTTAGTTAGCTTTGAGGGGAAATTTAACTTTTTGTCACTCTTAACATTGCCACCTACTCAAATGCCATCCTCTACATTGCAATTAATATTTTGCCACTCTCCGTCCTACGTGGCGCCTAGTCACCGCCATGTCACGCCCGCGCCCGCGTCGCCCGCGCCCGCGCCGCCGCCCGGCCTCCGCCGGCCTCCCCGCGCCGCCGCCCGGCCTTCCCGCGCCTCCCCGCGCCGCCCCCCGGCCTCCCCGCGCCCCGCGCCGCCGCCCGCGCCCGCGCCGCCGCCCGGCCTCCCTGCGCCCGCGCCCGCGCCTGCTCCGGTGGCGCTCCCGCCGGTCCAACCGCGTCACGAGCATGAGGGGGTCATGAGGGACTCACCGGAAGCATCGGTAGGGCCGGAGACAGACCGAGGCTTGCCAGCGACGAGAGCCGGCGGCGGCGTGAGTGGGGGAACGGTGCCGGCGAGCTGCGGTGAGGGAGGAGCTCCGGCGACCGTCGGGGAAGCTCCAGGGCCGCGTGGTGGTGCTCCACGCACGAGGAATTGAGGCGCCTTGCGCCGAGTTGCGAACGGCGATGAAAATGGCGGCTTTGGCCGGCGGCGAGGAAGAAATGGCCGCGCGGCGAGCCGGGGCCGCCGGGGTCCGATTGCTCAAGGGAGGAGGGAGGAGGCCTCCGGGGGCGCGCCGTGACGCGGTTGGACCGGCGGGAGCGCCACCGGAGCAGGCGCGGGCGCAGGCGCGGGGAGGCCGGGCGGCGGCGCGGGCGCGGGCGGCGGCGCGGGGCGCGGGGAGGCCGGGGGGCGGCGCGGGGAGGCCGGGCGGCGGCGCGGGCGCGGGCGTGACATGGCGGTGACTAGGCGCCACGTAGGATGGAGAGTGGCAAAATATTAATTGCAATGTAGAGGATGGCATTTGAGTAGGTGGCAATGTTAAGAGTGGCAAAAAGTTAAATTTCCCAGCTTTGAGCCCCCACCTTGAAGAGATCATATGTGCTAAACATCGCAAAACATTGCAGTGAAAAGATAAGCTTAGCATCTAGCTGTTGTGGCAACGTTATAACATTTCTTGGCGCTTGCACAGGTATTACACGTCGGGGATGTCCTAAAGGGGCCACCCAAATGCCTCTGGCTATACGTTTGTCCTTACTTTCCTTCTTATACCTTATGGATATTTAGTGTCCACTAGGTTTATCAAAGGCTGCTTATTTGGGTTTTTTTATATAGTTTATTATTTATTTTGCACTGTAATTGTTGGTGGTTTTTTGGCGTAATTAAATTTAAAAATTTTAAAAATAGAAAAAAAATAGGTTAGTCCATCACAAAAAATACAAACAAATACGGGAAAAAGAAAAGGCAACCCCCCCCCCCCAAAGCCAAAAAGCCAGAAAAAAGACGAAATTAAGGAATAGCGAACTAGAAACCAAAATTCAGAAGCTGAAGCCGAAACGAGCGGGACTGTACGTCTTATCTCCGGACACATGGCAGACATGTACATTAGGGCTAGACTTTTGATTTTGATTTTTAGTTTTGACTTATAAATAATAACACATTATAAAAAAGCTTGTAAAGAGAAACACTTGCATGCGATTTTGGTCGATATAAATGAAGTTGTTACAGTGTATACTACAATCGACTTGTAGCACCTCACCATACCCAAATGAGATACTACTATGGAACATCATCGCTAAAGTAAGGAATAAATAATAAAAGCAACAATAGAAATTGCAAGAAAATTAAAACTTTTAAAAGTACTTTGTTAGAGAACCAGTGGAAACTAAAACCAAAGTTTGAAATATGGGACTGATCCACTTCTAACTAAATAAAGAGTAAATAAGATAACATAAATAGTGGCCAAGTCACAGTGCTAAAAACTCGAGTGCTCCCACCCATGCATCTTGCTATCACTCCACTGGTCTTTTATCTGAGAATGGAAAGAGCAAGCATGAGATTTGAAAATCTCAGCAAATACCCAACAACGGTCGCAACAAGGTGAGTAAAGGACAAGCAACCCAAACAAGTAATTGACATAAGTTAATGCAAGGTGACTAGCTTATTGGAAATACTGATAAAAGTTAGGGATAGAGGTAACAGAACAGTAAAATTAAGGATAATCGTTATTTAGTAAGTTATGACAATGGCAACGACGATTACTTCACACATACCTGACTATACGAGAGTAGTTAGGCATAACACTGTTCTCGACTATATAACTGTGAATAGGGTGTAATATCTTGAGTAATGAAAGTGTACGCTCTCCATACATTACCAAGTGGGTGAAAATCTCCCCTATATGTTGGTAACCCTAGGGCAGATAACTGTTATATTACTAATAGGTCATATGGTGTGAATCTAAGAGAACTAAGGGAAGGCTAAGATAAGGTTATGAGAAGTGGAAGGATTTGCTAAGGTTGAAAATGGAGAAATATAATTTCCAATATGAGGGCGATGTGGAATGATAATATGATGATAGTGATATAGGAATTATTCTAAAGATGTATTATAATATAGATCACACAACGGTTAGCAACCAACCAAGTTTTATTATGTGATGAGTGATTATTAGTTAAATTAATAGGTATTATATACATCAGTTATGAATCACATACGAAATCATACGAGTAATGAATCATGGTATCAGGAAAAAATAAACATAGTATCCATAATGTTATAAGATTGCTAGTGGTTTAAACCTAAATTTGGAACATGTTCATATGCTACTGCCATTATTGATTTAAGCATGGATTTTAAAATACTAATTCAAGGCATAAATTTTATAACATTATTAACTGAGTATTCTAATAAACCTAAAAGCATGTGAAACGAGATAACATAAAACATTATGGTATGAATATAATATTAAAAGTCTATAATCCGGTAAGCATTAGTAATATGGTAACAACGAGGCAAGCATTAGTGATATGATAATGACCAGGTAAGCTTTAGTGATATGATAACCAGGTAAGTTTTAGTGATATGATAACCAGGTAAGTTTTAGTGATATGACAATAACTAGGTAAGTTTTAGTGATATGATAATAATCAGACAAGCATTAGTAAAGTGATAGTTGTACTTAGTGGCAGTGTTGACATAATCATGATAGAGGTGATATACGGAACGGAGAGGTTACAACCGCGAGATACTTGCCTTGAGTATGTTCGGCGGACTCGCTGCACGAAGGATCCAGGGTGCTCAACTGTCCGAACGTTCTCTTAAAGGCCATGTGTGAACCTACAAGACGAAACAGAGGTGAGTAAGATGAGGGTGAAGATAAAATTGTGGAAAGGACAGCAGGAGATGGTTTGGCCGAAAAAGATCGCATTCGTTAAGATTTGTGGTGCGAATCACCGTTTCACTAAGCAAACAGCCACTGTGCCATGGCTGCACGGCCCCCACCGACCGTCACCGGTCGACCACCGTTGCCCACCATCGCCTCCCAGCCGCCCGACCGCCTGTGCCGCCACCAGTCGCGCCGTCTCCGACCTGCGCTCGCCGTGCTGTCTTGGTTCATGTTGCCTGCACGCCATGCCACCACCGGCCTGCATTAGCCATCACACCACCTCTCAGATGTAAGTTCAAGCTCCATTAAGTTGGTTTTGGTGATAATGATAAATCTAATTGTGAGACTAATTTGTTTATTGATTATGATATTGCTTAGTCTTATTTGGATGAAAATGTGAAAATCATAAGATGTATGCATTCAATATCATATTCTTTTATCTTAATGTATTCCTTGGATCCAAAATATAAATTGAACTCCATATATTGTCAAACTTGAATATGTGCATACATCGTTAAAATACATTCTTATATGCACACATTTAGGGGGAGTTTACTTTATGTTTTGAGATTTCATTAGTATTGATCCATGTTCATTTTTCCACATATTAAAGATCTTTAGTTGAAACATATCTCCTGAGTATATATATAGTTTGTGTAGTTCATATATACTTATAATCGGGTCATCATCTAATTCCTTCATTATGTGTTAATGGTTGAATGGTCAATGACAATTGGATGTGCAAGCTTTGCTTTAAAAGCTTACTCTAGAGTATACAATTGTTGTGTACATGTTGTATACTCGTAATTCAATTTCTATCTTATTATTTGTTGTGATTCTCATGAATTACCAAAAAGAAAATATTATAGAATTTAATCTCTTCATAATGAGTTAATAGTAAAGTTTGGTCATTAATGACAGTTGATTTGTAGACTAACATTTTCTATAAGTTGGATTAATATGTTTGATTCCACAAATGAGGATGACTTCATGTGTTGAAGATCATTAAGTCAAATGAAGGATGCATCATGAGTTGATTTATGTACAAGAGGAGATGATCGTGAGTTGATCAACAAGTCAAGAGAAGACCCATCATGTGTTGATAGAATTCAAATGAATGATGCATTATGTGTTATGCATATCAAGACAGTGACCTGGACTTAAAGTGAAGATGTGCGTCATCAAGCTTTACGAGGTTGTTCAAGGCAAAGGTATGACTAGTTAAGGTTAAGTATGTATTCATAGTCTTTTACCGGTCTTGGTATTTGGTTGAAAGATCGGATTGCTAGTATAGGTTGCAATACTGTTAAGAGGAGTTATGTTGTTTGGTTGAAAGACCGGATTGCTAGTATAGGTTGCAGTACTATTAAGAGGGGTCATGCTAGTAGCTTGAGTCTCATCATGTGTTGATAGCTCGACCTCACTACTTTAGCTCTCTTTAGCATGATGCTTATATTTGCGAATGTGTTTTCGCAAATAGTTGTGGCTCATGTGTTGAATCCTTGTAACATTGTAAATGTGTTTTGCAACTGTTTGAAATTCATGTTTCCTATTCCTTGTGGTATGAGGCTTATATTTGCAAATGTGTTTTACAAATAGTTGAAACTCATATAATACTTGTGTCAGGATTCTAAAAGTGTGCAAATGTGTTTTGCAATTTATTGGGAATCATGTTTGATCCTTGTGTGCATGATACTGTAGTTTGCAAATGTGTTTTACAAAATCTGTTGAACTATCTGCAATTCTCAGGAAAATCGAAACTACTGTAATGTATTCTACGGTACTACCGCTTAACAGAATTATAGGTGTTGAGATCACGATACTACCACATTTGCTGGTGATCGAAGACATGCGTGGTCAAGAATCGATGTGGATGAGATCTGTGTGATCAAAACCAGCATGGTCAGAGACCAGCATAGTCAGAGACTTGTGTGATCGATCCGGACAACGTGGTCAGAGACCAACATAGTCAGAGACCTATGTAGTCAATCCAGACAATGTGGTCGGAGACCAGCGTAGTCGGAGACCAATGTGGTCAGAGACCTGTATTCGGACAATATGATCGGAAACCTATGTGATCGAATCGAACAACATGGTCGGAGACCTGAGTAGTCGAATCATCCGACGTGGTCGGAGACCTGAGTAGTCGAATCATCCGACGTGGTCGGAGACCTGAGTAGTCGAATCATCCGACGTGGTCGAGGACCAGGGTAGTCAATGATCAAAAGTTCCAGCTCTGTGTGAGGGTATGGCTAGCGAGTGGTACTATTGGCTCTGTGTGAGTGGTACTTCTAATTTATGGAATGACCGGCCTGTGTAGCGGTATATTTTTTCCAAAGAGACACATTGATGGAGTCTTCTCATCCCCGAATAAATCGGTTGTTCCACTTGTGTGGTGTGGTACTTTCGATGATCGGTAGTACCAGACTTTAGTTGTCGGAACTACCGAAATTGTCTGTAATGACTCAAGTGCCATGGTTGCAATGAGAATGGTTACTTTGCCTCTAAGTGCCCCCAACAAAGTGGATGACAAAAGTCATCAACAAATAGGCAAACCGATAATAAGCAAGATAAGAAGATAAGAAGGGGTAGCAATTACTAAACTTTCTACAATTACCGGGAAAAGAGCCATTTTAGTAAGGATTGTCCCAAATGTATCATTTCTAAGCCATCTCTTTATAATGAATACTATTTGCTTAGGAAGGATAAATATGTCAATGTGTTTGTTAGGGATGTTAGTTCACCAAAATTTATTGTTAGGGCCATTTAGGTGTTCAAATCTATTGTGACTAACATTCATAGACCCAACCAAGTTTGGGTACTAAAATACATTTAAATACCTAATGGATACTTGGAGAGACACTGGAGGCTTGCTTATTCATGAAGAAATGAAGTCCACTATGTGTAAAAAGGAAGCCAAGTTTGAGAAATGAAGTCCACCATGTGTAAAAGGAAGCCAAGTTTGAAGATGATCTTACCATATCATGAACTAATACCATCTCGATAATAAGTACTTACATTGAATTATTTTGTCTCTAGCCTTTGTGTAGGTTGCATTGCATGAAAATCATTTAAAAAGGGGTGCTCTTGCTCTTGTTCTAAAAGCTCATTGTTGCAATCTTGAGCAGGATGTAAGTGGCACATTAATGGGGAGTATTAAATCATATTCATGTATATCACATCCCTAAGTGTGTCTAAATTAATTGAGTGCTAGTATTGATTTTTAAAAATTAAGTCATTTATCCAAAAGTCGAAAAATTAAAATTACTAGTATATCTTTAAAAAAAAGTAGTTAAAAATATATACAAATGCATTTAAAAAATATTTTCAAAGGTTTTGGCTTTAGAAAACTTATTTTAAGTAAAATTGAGTTTCTAACCCAAAACTAACAATCTGGTATCCTGTTTTGACTTTAAACTCAAAAATTGGACAAAATCAATTCCAAAAGAAATTTAAAAAGTGTTTAATACCAAAAATCTAGAGTTGGCTATTTCAAACATTATTGGTATTCAATTTTTTTTTAAAAAAGCCAACTAATCAAAAGTTATTTGATTTTAAAACTTATCTAAAATATTGAGTTGACCTAAGAGGTCATAATCTAACACTTAAATGAGTTTTGTCTTTAGAGCTAAAATTATTGACATATATTGGCTCACAAGGATATTTATAACTCATATACGAAATTGGATGTTTAAGATACCCTTAAATGCTCATTTTTGAAGAGTTTATTGAAGATAAGCTTATTTTTTTTAAAAATAAAACTTTAATTTGTTAAAATCTATATTGAAAAGAATTTTAATCTTGGTTTATAGTTGAAAATGCTCCACAAGTGGTTTATATTTCTTTGTGAAAAGCTTTGAAGCAAGTTACAACTTTATATCTTTTCTCTCCTTTGAATTTCAATCTTGCCATACTTTTAGTTGAAAACTAGTACTATCGCAGTTTGAATAGCGGTACTAGCGATAAACAGAACTACCACACTTACTTCTGATTTTTTTTTGGAAATGGCCGATTTCTTAGGTGTTTTGCTTCCAATTGCTAGTTTTTGTAGTGTGGGTATATATACCCCTTTGTGGCCGATTAGAGAAGAACCTTTGGCACTCTATTTTACTCCTTTTGAGCTAGTGTGAGGTCCTTCTTTCAATTGTACATATGTTGCACCTTGTGAGCAAGAAGAAAGGCTCTAGATTGCATGTGTTGCATTTAGATGTGGATTTAGTATCCACTCAAGCTTATGCATTCGTTGCACATAGTGAGAGTCAAGCGAGAGGCTTGATTTATTACTCATGAAGGTTTTTGATTACTAGACTGCGTTAGAGGCATCATGCATGGTCTCAAAGAAGGTTGTGAGAAGACCCGGCAAAGTGTGAATGTTAGAGCTCACCTACTCAGAGCGGGGAAGAGCTATCACTAGTGAATTTGAGGTGATTTGCTTAATTCATGAACCTGATCCAATTCGTTTAGGTTTACCTCAACGTGGAGCAGGGGAGACCGGCAAGTCTTTGAATATCACAGTAAAAAGCAATTGTGTCATTTGTGGTTTATTTTCTTGTGCTCAATTTATATTCATGCAATTTACATTCATATAATTAAATTAATTGCTTGTCTTCTTAGGATTGCAAGCCCTGGTATAGTCTTAACTTGTTGGTATACTTAGGTGAACATAATTGTTTTAGGCATTGTTTGTGCTAAACCAATTTAAGTTAAGCTTCCACATTATATACTTGGTTTAGACAAATAGAATTTGATAATAATTAGAAGAGAATTTTTTAATCTATCTATTCACCCCCTTTAGTCGACCTCATTGATCTTACACCGGCCTCCAACTACACCACACTCAGGTCGCCGCGCCGCCCCCCGGCCTCTGGCGTCAGCGCGCTCAGGCAGCTGCGCTGCCTTCCGGCCTTCGGCCTCGCCGCGCCCAGGCCATCGGCCAAAACCAGAGAGAGAGAGAGAGAGAGAGAGAGAGAGAGAGAGAGAGAGAGAGATAGGTAGATGGGTAGAGGAGAGAGAGATACAACCCCAGTTAGATGGGAATATGGCCTGCACAAGGAAAAGGGCTTGGCCCTTTATTTATCCCCCTTAAGCCCAGATGTGGAGGCAATTTAGGGTTTTACTGTATTATATGAAAACAAAACTGCAACCCCTTTCCAATTTTCTAGAGCGCTACATGACTAATAGGCCCCGCTTTGAAAAGACATTTCGTTTGAAATCTATGTACCGTAGAAAAGCTATTTACCGTGGAATTAATATAAACATGACCTAAGATGAACCAAAGCACTGAATATCTATGATTTTTTTCTCTATGGAAATTTTCCATGATAGTATAAAATTTATGCGTATGGTGGTGTATTGCTCAGTGTTCACTTGGTATTCTCACTTTTCTACTATTTAACAAAGATAAGCATCAAGCCAAACACTTTCTCACACCTAGCTATATCCAAGACATGATAGGTTTGCATCGATAAGGTAAGTCCTGGGTAGGCGGCATTTTATTGTTATATGACAACTGTCGTATGAAACGGCCATGTGATTGTGGAAAACATCATTTCTTCCCGTTCCTTTAGTCAAAATAATCCAAAAGGCAATGAGAAATAAAAAATAAGTTGAATCGCTTGAATAATATATATATATATATATAGTAAAAATAATGAGTGCTATATATATAACAGGTGCACCATGGTGCCCAAACTCCATAATTAAAATTTTCCATCCATGATTAATACTTTCCATCCATGATTGATTCCTTTCCAAATTGATACCTTTTCGAATTAATGAATCTTAATAGGTTACCTAATATATTGCACATGCACGCATCTAAAAGCAATCTAACGACAGAGAGACTTGGTGCCCGAACACCTTGGTGTCCCATTTCAGCGTCCTATATATATATAAGTATTTCTCCATTGGCAGCCCACTATTTTCTTTTGTGGAAAAATAATTGC
Organism: Dendrocalamus latiflorus; assembly: GCA_017311315.1. Lineage (NCBI taxonomy): Eukaryota > Viridiplantae > Streptophyta > Magnoliopsida > Poales > Poaceae > Dendrocalamus > Dendrocalamus latiflorus. The sequence goes on along the minus strand of CM029651.1, from coordinate 37,566,131 downwards.
CTAAATATGAACAATTACACCAGGTTCGCTGCATCAAATATATCAAGATCAAAATCAGGAACCTCCGTATGTTTCTTTTTTAAATGAAAATAAATTACAAATGTATCGATAGTGCTTAGGAGTAAGCAGTGATTTTGCATCACGTAGGACACTAAGTTATAGCATTGATGTGCGCTATTACAACTATATGACCGCTATAGCGGTTAACGGATAGTAGAAATAGCAGTCGCTGTGTACCATTCTTTACTTTTTTAACTGATCAAAGTATATCTTTTTTATAATATGAGTTTCTATATATTTATTAAATTTTATTGTAACGTATGAGCAAATGGAAAAAAAACAAGGGGAAAGAAAAAGGCAGTAGGAACTACTGAAACCGGCAGACGGGCAAGAGGCAAGGTCAGGATTCGGGAAGCCTGGAACGAACCCAAAGCCTACGGCCCCCTACTTCCCCACGGCCGCGGCCTCTTGTGTGGCCTCCGTCTCGTGTTATCCCTTCTTCCTCTCCTCTTCCTCCTCCTCCTCGGCAAAGCCCTTCTCCACTCCCTTCCCCGCGGCTGCCCAGTTCGTACCCTACGGGAGCCCTAGGCGACGACCCCCTCGCCGGCCTCCGCGCCATGCAGCCCCCGCCGGCCGCCGTGCCCGGTAACCCCGCCCCCTTGCTAGCCCCGCAATTTGGTTCGGCTTCTGCTCTGCCCCGGGCTGGGTTTTCGGTTTTTCGTAGCCTGATTTTTTTATTCGTGTTGTGTGTGTGTGTGTGTGTGTGTGTGTGTGTGGGCGGGCGGGCGTGCGTAGGGTCGTCGCTGGAGTGCGTGAGCTCGTGCAGGGCCTCGTGGAAGGGGGGCGGCGGAGGTGGGAGGCCGTACGAATGCAGCGTGCTCTCCTGCGCCTGGAGCGCGCCGCGCGCGCTCACGGGGGCGCTCGCCAGCACCGCGCAATGCTCCTCCTGCAGCCACGCCGAGGCCGGAGGTGGGTGGAGGCGGCGGGGGCGGCCGCGGCGGAGTAACAACTCGGTGTGTTGCTGCTGCCTATTGGAGATTCTGTTTTTTAGCCATAATGTTGATTGGAATTTTGTGTTTTGGCTACTTCAGGGCTAACTGTTTGGAATGGAGTTGCTTATTTGTGTTTTTACTCCATTTCGGTAGAATTAGTCAAACTATTGAACCCTCCCGAGAATTACCAAAACCATCAAATACGTTTTATAGTATAAGTAAAAGTTGATCCCTCTAGGCTCAAGGACATGCTGAAGTATGTTGTCTTAGGGAAAAAACTTACATTTGTATGACAGTCTTTTTTCCCTTATGTGTTGTATTTCATTATTACGTATATGTTTGTTTAGCGAACACTATCATTAGCAGGTCCTGTTAATTCTATTCAAAATATGACTTAGTGTTTAGACTAAACGCTATTCGGGACCGGCAGAATCTATCTAGAGTTGGAAGGCAGGTTGACAAGCTCGAGTGGTTGCACATGCCATCTGAAAAAAATGGCTTTTGGGCATTTCTTGCCCTCTTGAGAACTTGATTTTATTTGTGTGTCCAACACTATGAATTAGCTGTTCCATTTGTGGCAACCACTCTGTTATTTTATCGGTACCATTTGATTGATTAGCTGAATGATACTATCTTCATTTGCAAAAACTATGCTCCATCTACTTGAAACATGCAAAGCCACAAATATGTAACTAAAGTGAGCTTTGCTTCTGTAGTTGGATTTATTCTCATGATGCAACCTGTAATTTGTTTCGCGGGTGTTGCATGATTGCATGAAGATTGAAGAACTATATGTGAATGTGGAAATAAACAGTATCTAGACAGAATATCATAATTCAGTTGATCCTCCCTTCAGCTATAGTAGCATGCTGTAATCATCTCATCCAGATCACAGTCCTGTATAGTTGTTATGCTCTTTAAATAGTTATGTCATTCTTATTGCCTTACACTGCATTGTCTTATGTATTTTCTTTGTAGACATAGCTTTTATTCCCTCTGCAATTAAATAGATGCCGTTTTAGAAATTGACACATGTCCAATGTACATCTTTGACTATTAATTTAATGATAAACATATAATAATCTTTTAAAAATAACATTATGGTGTTATTTTCATGTGGTCGATTTAAGTACCTTTTGTGTATTTTAGCGGTGAAAGTTTGATTGCACATGTTCTAAAATGAGATCTATTTGGTAACAGAGGGAGTGGTTGCTATTTCTTAGAGCATAGAGGCTAATTTCTGATTGCATTGAGACCATAAGGAAAGTATTTAAGTGGAGAGCACCTGAGCCAATGCCTATTTGGAAGAGCATTTTCCTAGCCACCACAACCTATATACACCCATATTGACACTGACTGACTTACAACTGTGACTTCTTGCAGCTTCATCTTTGTTGTCTTTATCACCATTTTCATACGTGTAGCGTTAAAATATGGTTAATGATGTAGATAATCTGTGGAAGTCAGCATCCCTGTTGTGTAAAACTATAAATCTGTAATTTCTGAAATAACACCATTGTGTTTTTTCCAGGTTTCTGAGCACAGTGAAAGCTATGCTAGAAAATTTTTCATCCACCTTTTGCTTTTCCGTTGAATGCTGGTTCAAATTTTGCTAGCATTCATCATATCAATGGGCCTGGTCCATTATTTGGTTGAAGGGCTCTATTAACTGTGCTCCTAAGAATTAGCAACCTCATAAGCCAAGACGAGACGTTTTTATCCTTCTTAGAACAAAGGAACCAACTAGTGGTTTCTTACCTTCTTATTTTAGCTTAATATTTTCCTTGTTAAGGCCATGTCTTTAAAAGCCAAAATGCCATTCATGACGATGCCTTAACCATACGAGGTTCTGTCCACCCACTGTCACCTCCATCACTTAATTTAGTTCGCACACATCCCACTGTACAGGATCGAGATCATTTGTTGTCTGGTACATGATCTAGTAACTCATTTTTGTCCTTATTATTGTTGACAGTTGCAACCTATGTAGCACGGACACGGATACGTCGACACTGTTAGTCGCTGGACTCTTGCTCTTGGTGATAGCAAGATCCTAACTCTCATGGAGAGGATGACACTAGGAGATGGGGCAATTTTCTTCTTGTTTATTGCTCACACAATGCCATGCCAACCTGAGGGGTTGGAGATACATACTTATAGGCTGAGAACCAGCCAAGCATATGCTAAGATGCTATCCTAGATGCTGTCCTAAAGCGGTCAATATGCTGTCCTAAAGCAGATGCTGTCCTAAAAGCAGATGCTGTCCTAAAAGCAGATGCTGTCCTAAAAGGAGATGCTGTCCTAAAAGCAGATGCTGTCCTAAAAGCAGATGCTGTCCTAAAAGCAGTCAAAAGACAAAAACTACCACAGCCCCACAAAGACCACAGTACAGAGACTTATTCAGCATTCTCCCCCTAAGTCTTGTGCGTCGTCTTGTGGGAGGGTTGAACCATCCTGATCTTGGAGCAGAGCTCAAGGAACTTGATCCTTCCAAGAGGCTTGGTGAGCAAATCCGCAAGCTGATCCGTGGTGTTGATGTAGCTTGCCTTGATGCTTCCTTCATCCAAGCAGCCTCGGATGAAATGGTACTTCACCCGGATGTGCTTACTCCGTTCATGAAAAACGGGGTTCTTTGCCAGGGCTAGGGCGGACTTGCTGTCCACCCTGAGCTCCACTGCTTCAGTGTCCCCGCCGAGGAGATCACCAAGCAGTCGAGCGAGCCAGAGGGCCTGAGTCGAAGCGGTGGAAGCCGCTATGTACTCGGCCTCACAGCTGGACAGGGCCACCACCTGCTGCTTGACTGACTGCCAGCTAACGAGGCACTTGCCGAGGAAGAAGAGAATCCCGCTTGTGCTCTTGCTGGTGTCGATGTCGCCTGCGTGGTCGCTGTCGCTGTACCCGATGAAGTGCGCCGCGCCGGGACACCTCGGGTAGTGCAAGCCGTAGTCGGAGGTGCCCGCAACGTAGCGGAGGATCCTCTTCACGGCCTGCTGATGCTCCGTCGTCGGTCGCTGCATGAACCGACTGACGTAGCCGACGGCGAACGCCAAATCTGGACGCGTGTGGACGAGGTAGCGAAGGCTGCCCACGATGCGCCGGTACTGCGTCGCGTCCACCTCCTCCGCCGTGCTGTCGCGGCTTAGCTTCAGCCTTTCCTCCATTGGAGTGTGGGCTGGGTTGCAGTCGGTGAGCCCGCCCAGCTCGACGGTGCGCTTGGCGTAGGCGGTCTGACGAAGGGAGATACCGGAGCTGTCCTGGTGGACCTCTATCCCCAGGTAGAAGGAGAGGAGCCCCAGGTCGCTCATCTGGAAGACGGTCTTCATCTCCGCCTTGAACGCCTCGACCTCGGCCTCCTTGGAGCCGGTGATCACCAGGTCGTCGACGTAGACGCCCACCAGCAGGGCGTTGCCGCCTTTGCCCCGCCGGTAGACCGCAGCCTCGTGTGCGCTCTGCTGGAACCCCATTTGCTTGAGGGTGGAGTCCAGCTTAGCATTCCAGGCTCGTGGTGCCTGCCGCAAGCCGTAGAGGGCCTTGCGCAGGCGGAGAACCTTGCCCTCCTTGCCGGGGATGACGAATCCCGGCGGTTGGCGGACGTAGACCTCCTCCTTCAAATCGCCGTTGAGGAAGGCGGACTTGACGTCCATGTGATGGACGCGCCAATCCTCCTGGGCTGCAAGTGCGAGGAGAAGACGAACGGACTCCATGCGCGCGACGGGTGCGAAGGCGTCATCGAAGTCGACCCCCTCCTGCTGCACGAAGCCTCGTGCCACCAAGCGAGCCTTGTGCTTGACGATGGTGCCGGCTTCATCCCGCTTCAGCTTGAACACCCACTTAAGGGTGATCGCGCGGTGACCGGCAGGAAGATCCGCCAGCTCCCACGTCCGGTTCCGCTCGACGGCGTCCATCTCCTGCTGCATCGCGGCACGCCATGCCTCGTCTCTCTCCGCCTCGGCGAAGGAACGGGGCTCGCCGTCGTCCTGTGCGAGGTGCAACTCCGCCTCGAAGTCGCGCTGCGCCAGTCCAGGGACCGGCTGCTCGCCGAGGAGGTCGTCCACGGTACGGTAGCGCAGAGTCTCGCCGTCGTGGTAGGCGTCGACGCGATCCTCGTCGTGAGACAGTGGAGTAGCGAACTCCACCGTGCGCTGCTCGTTGTGGACCGAAGCTGTTGGGGCCGATCCCGATGGTGTGGCCGCCGGTGCAGGAGAGTGGTGAGCCGGTGGTGAAGAGTGGGGCGTAGCCGGTGCTGAAAGTGGTGGAGCACTCGCCGGAGCTGGTGGCGAGCAAGGTGTCGAGGTGGACGAGCTCGGTGAAGACGAGCTGCTAGCTCCCCCGGCTCTCTCGAAGTGGACGTAGTCGACAACAAAGTCCCTGAGAGTCGAAGTCGAACCGTCGTCCACCGCCTTGTCCCACGTCCAGCCTCGCCCTTCGTCGAACACAGCGTCACGCGAGATGCGGACGCGCTGTGTGACAGGGTCGAGGATGCGGTAGGCCTTCGAGCCCTCCGCGTAGCCGATGAACACTCCCGGAGTGCTCCTGTCGTCAAGCTTGCCGATGTGGCCAAGCTCCTTGGCGAACGCGAGGGAGCCGAAGACCCGCAAGTGGGAGACCGCCGGCTTGCGCCCATGCCAAGCCTCGTACGGCGTTCTGCCGTCGAGCGCCTTGGTAGGCGAGCGGTTGAGGATGTAGACGGCCGTCACCACCGCCTCTCCCCAGAAGACAGCCGGCATCCCCCTCTGCTTGAGGAGGGCCCGAGCCATCCCCACAACCGTCTGGTTGCGCCGCTCGACGACGCCGTTCTGCTGCGGGCTGTACGGCGCGGAGTAGTGGCGCTGAATGCCCTCATCAGCGCAGTACGACGCGAATTCAGCCGCCGTGAATTCGCCGCCGTTGTCTGTGCGCAGCACGCGCAGCTTGCGGCCGCACTCCGCCTCCGCAACAGCCTGCGTGCGCCTGATGGCGTCCGCAGCCTCTCCCTTGCTGCCGAGGACCATCACCCACATGTAGCGGGAGAGGTCGTCGACGAGCAGCAGGAAGTAGCGTCGTCCTCCTGGTGTGGCCGGTGTCACCGGGCCACACAAGTCCCCGTGCACGAGCTCGAGCCTCTCCTTGGCTCGGAAACTCGCCTGCTGGGGAAAGGGGAGTCGCCTCTGCTTCGTCAACACGCAGACGTCGCAGAGCTGCTCCACATGGTCAAGGCACGGCAGGCCTCGCACCATTTCCGTGGCACTGAGCCGCTTCAGGGCCTCGAAGTGAAGGTGCCCAAAGCGCTCGTGCCACTGCCACGCCTCGTCGTCCCGACGAGCTGCGAGACAGATGGGTTGTGCCACCTGCACGTGAAGAGTGTAGAGTCGATTTGCGCCTCTAGTTACCTTGGCAAGGAGGCGGCGTCGAAGATCCCAAATCCGCAGCACCCCGTGCTCGATCTCGACACGCGAGCCGTTCTCATCCAGCTGTCCCAAGCTGATGATGGAGTTCCGCAGATCGGGGATGTAGTAGACGCCGGTGAGCAGCCGGTGCTCGCCAGTCTTGGCGACTAAGACGACAGAGCCGACGCCCTTGATCTCCACGGCGGAGGCATCGCCAAACTTGACGGTGCCTCGAACGCCTGAGTCGAGCTCGGAGAAGAACTCCCGCCGCCCGGTCATGTGGTGGGTGGCGCCGGTGTCGAGGCACCACCCGTCGGTCTTGTCCTTGCCGGGACTGTCGCCGAGGAGGGCGTGTGCTTTGGGCTCGTCAAGGTGGAGGAGAGCCACTGCGGCCGGTGCCACTGGAGGTAGTTCGATGCTCGCATGAGCAATGAACAGGACCGGCTGCTGCTCCTCCTCCGCTTGTGCGACGTGGGCCTGGCCGCGTCGTGGCTGTCGACACTCCTTGGCCCAATGACCAAACTTGCCGCAGTTGTGGCAAGAGTCGTCTCGTGCCGGCTTTTGCTTGCCAGCATCGCCGCCCTGGGCGCCTCCTCGCGCCCCTGCTTGGGCGTCTTTGCGCGGCTTGCCGCGCTTGCCATGCTTGCGGCCGCCTGTCGTGGAAGAAGGCTCCCCCTTCTTCCTGTCACCTTGGCCGGCAGCCCACTGCTCCCGAGTGAGAAGGAGCTTCCCGCCAATGGTGACGGGTCCCGAGAGGCTCTGTGGCTCATCGATGTCGACGACCTTGAGGCGACCCAACGCCTCCTCGATGGTCATCGTGGAGAGGTCCAGCAGAGACCCGATCGAGCGAGCCATCTGCTTGTACTTCTCGGGGACGCAGCGGAAGAGCTTCTCCACAGCTCTCTCCTCGCCGTAGGTGTCGTCACCGAACTGCACCAATTTCTGCAACAGAGTGTTGAGACGGAGAGCAAAGTCATCAACGTCTTCACCTGGCTTGAAGGCCAGGTTCTCCCACTCCGTGCGTAGTGCCTGCAGTGTAGACTTGCGGGCGCGGTCGCTGCCGATGCGTGCTGCAGCGATGGCGTCCCAAGCCTCTTTGGCAGTCCGCTTGCTGGTAAGCGAGAACTGCATCTCGGGCGGGACTGCAGCGATGAGAGCATCCAGCGCTCGTCGATCCTGGTCGTAGTCGACGTCGCCGTACCGGACTGCATCCCACATATGCCGCACCTGGAGCCTTACCCTCATCACCGCAGACCACTCGACATAGTTGGTCTTGGTGAGGGTAGGCCACCCGCCGCCGGGGCCGACGTCCCTGACGACAGCCTGGTACTCGTGGTGACCATGGTACCGAACCGGGGAGAGAGAGCCGCGTTGCCTGTGAAGGCCGCGCTCTCCGTCGACCCGTACGCCGCCGCCGTGCATGCCTCCTCCAGGAGCGCCACCGCCGTGCGCGCCTCCTCCAGGAGCGCCACCGGCGCGTCCGCGCCTGTCTGGGCTGCCGCCGCGCTCGTGGGCGTGGGCGGCTGCCCACTGCGCCGTTCGCCCTTGCGCTGCCTCCCTCTCCAGCAGCTGAGGGTCCGCGTCGGCGCTGTCATCAACAGAGCCGGAGCTGCTGTTGCTGCCGCGCAGAGCCTTGACCTCTGCTGCTGCCGCACGCGCAGCATCTGCCGCCGCCGCTGCTTCCACCTCCGCCCTGGCTGCTGCCAGCTCCGCCGCTGCCAGCCTTGACGCCCTTTCCGCCGCCGCAGCGGTCTCTGCCGCCGCTCGCTCGCGCTGCTCTGCCGCGACGAGCTCGGCCGTCTGCTGACGCCGCATGCTCGAGGCGACCGAGCGCTGAGACTGCCCTGCGGACATGGCGCGCTACTGGGGGGCTGTTGCGTGGAGAGAGGGCTGCTTCTGACGAGCTGCTGCCCGTCTCCGGAGAGGAGTGAGCGGGGACAGCCGGAGCTGCTGCTGCTACCGGCTGGGGCTGCTGTGAGGCCGGAGAAGGAGATGAGCAGGAGATGCTCAGGCTACAGGATACTAAGGCTCTGATACCACTTGTTAGTCGCTGGACTCTTGCTCTTGGTGATAGCAAGATCCTAACTCTCATGGAGAGGATGACACTAGGAGATGGGGCAATTTTCTTCTTGTTTATTGCTCACACAATGCCATGCCAACCTGAGGGGTTGGAGATACATACTTATAGGCTGAGAACCAGCCAAGCATATGCTAAGATGCTATCCTAGATGCTGTCCTAAAGCGGTCAATATGCTGTCCTAAAGCAGATGCTGTCCTAAAAGCAGATGCTGTCCTAAAAGCAGATGCTGTCCTAAAAGGAGATGCTGTCCTAAAAGCAGATGCTGTCCTAAAAGCAGATGCTGTCCTAAAAGCAGTCAAAAGACAAAAACTACCACAGCCCCACAAAGACCACAGTACAGAGACTTATTCAGCAGACACGACACCGACACGGGAATTCGCCGTTTTCCCAAAAAGACCGATACGGCGACACGGCTATATATATTTAAATAATAAATAAATTATATATATATATATATATATGTATTATTTTCTATGTTTCTACATTGTTTGTGTTTTCCTCCTCTCTAGCACTAGAATTAGCGGCTTCCATTGTTCTAGAATGATGAAACAGGCAATCAAGCATAAGTTACAAACTTACAATTACAATGACATGGATGTGAATAATAATTTATATCAACCAGCCTGAGCAGGACATGGATGGGAATAATAATCTAGTGAGTGACTGGGTGGTGGCTTTCATTAACATCAAGATTTCATTAAAAGCACCCGTCACCACCAGCCTTCGCTGGCATTTTTATGCCTTGTCACCAGTCACCACCGGCCTGAGCAAGTGAGCAGGAAATCTCAAGATAAAAGCCACATACCTCGGTCGGCGACGCGCGGGGAGGTAGCAGCGGCGACATTGGGGAAGCACAGGGAGGCAGCAGCCGGCGGCGCACGGGGAGGCAGCAACGGAGATGCCGGCGACGCATGGGAAGGCAGCAGCCGGTGGAGTGCGGGGAGGCAGCAGCCGGTGGAGCTCGGGGAGGCAGCAGCCGGCGCGCGGGGAAGCAGCAGCGGGGACGCCGGCGACGCGCGGGGAGGCAGCAGTCGGTGGAGCGCGGGGAGGCAGTAGCCGGCGGCGCGCGGGGATCTCCGTCAGATCTGGTAAGTACTCCGTCTCCACCTCAACGCGGCGGCGCACGGGAGATGCGGGAGCTGGCGAAGCACGGGCGATGCGCGCGCTGGCGGGCGGCGGCGCGATGCAGGCGACGGGGACGAGCGCAAGTGGTGGTGCGGCGCACGCGTGGGGGATGGGAGAAGTGCGAGTGCGGTGCGGCGCTCGGGAGGCAGCAGCCGGCCTAGGGTTAGGGGCAGGGAAGTCATAGGCCGGCTGTTCTGGGCTGGCTGTGTCCTGGGCCGTGTCCGACTCGTGTATTTATCGTGTCCGACACGTGTCGAGAATTTTAATAATTAAAATTAATTTCAAAATCGCCCGATACGTCGCGGACACGTGTCCGAGCCGTATCCGTGTCCGACACGTGTCAGACACGGATACGGCGGTTTGGACGCGTGTCGGTGCTACATAGGTTGCAACAGGTTGCTAGCACAGGGAAGGAAGAAGTCCAAAGCCACGCAGCTGCTGCATTGGAGACCAGGAAGACTGAGGCGGCATGATGTGAAGAGATTGAGGGTCTGGGCTGTCAATCTTCTATAGGAACTAGGAAGTGAAGGGAAGTAGCATGGCCGATTTGGTGTTTGGAAACAAACAAGATATCAATAGGGCCATAAAAGGGGGGGGGGGGGGTCCTCTTGAGATGCAATAGGCAGGGATGTTGGGGGTGGGGGTGGGTTGGTGTTGAGGGTGAGGACCTCTGTAGCAAATCTTGATTGCTTGCCTTTCGCCCAAACTGACAGCTGCGAGTCATCTCGGTCTAATATTTTGTGAGCCCGAAAAGGGTTTTGACTTTTGAGCATGCAAGGCCTTGTGGATTCCTCTCATCCTGCGCAGAACTCCTTGTCTGAGCTTGACCATAAACTAATAAAATAATGATATATATAACAAAAAAAAGTAGCATACAAGTTTAGGCTAGACTCACCACTTATGCGTAACTCATACAATTGTTTGGAACACTGATGTATGGCATAGATGTGATGCAATTGTCTTCAAGGAGATTATATAAAAATTGACAGATGCACTCATGCGCATCTTATGGTACTAAAGTTTCGGTAAGTTTATTTGGTAGTATAGCCAGAACTCTTCGATAAAGATCCACAGTCTGGTTTAGTGCATTGCATACCTGGACCACATTTGCATTGTGTTCCAATTTAATAGCATACTGTGTACTATTGTACTGTAACCCTCCACATAACAATCTGGAATGCAGTGCATGCCAGATAAATAGGTATTCACCTCTCATCTGAGCTTCTGAAATTTCCTACATAAGAAGCAACAGGCTCCAATTCAGTTTTAATTGATCGTCTTGATGTCTTCCCTTCCTCCGTATGAACTGCTCTCAACTTATCTCTGTTGCTTCTCCACTTGTTACCATTTCAGCAACAGACCAAGGAGAGCTAAAACCTTTAGTTTAAATGTTGCAAAACCCAGCCTTGAAGCTGGAGTGCTTCAGCCCTTAGTCTTGAAGCAAAGGTCAGGGTACTGACTGTTTTGAGCAATCTTTTGTTTTTTTTCCTTTGCTCTACAACTTTCACTTCAGCTCTCAAAGGTGATCCAGTAAAATGTTCTCTGAGAAAGCTGGTAACTTAAGGATTGCATATCTGATGACTATTTTCCAAATGTCTTCTGGTCTTCTGGATGATAGTCGTCACTCCTCACTCACTATTCGTCCATATTTCTTAGCTTTAGATTCCTGGTAATATTGAATACTCAATTCTTAAGCACCTGCGCTTCCCTCATGCCAAACAACAAGGCTTGTCCAAAACATTTTAGGTATTATTTGGTTGGAAATTGTTATCAAAATTGCACTGGGTTTTTATGATACATGAAATTGGAGGTGTAATGTGCTTGGAATACATCACACCTTGTTTTTTACATGGAATTCTACTACATGTATTCCTAATTCATGTATTGCGATTATGGAGTGATCCAACCAAACACAGAGGAAAAACTCCGAACCAAATGCCCTCAGTTTTAACGTGCCCCCCCCCCCCGGCCCCCCACGGCTTGGTAACTCTATTAACATGCATGGTTGCTTGTTAAAGACAAACTATCCAAAACATGATTGCATGATTGCCTTTAATGAAAGCCGATTTAACTGGAATCACATAATTCTCATCTACTTGGGCCAAACTGTTGCGTCAAACCTTGGCAAAAATCTTGTGATACCAATCATGCCACCTTGGCTAACAATTTTAACTGCATACTTCAATCATGCTACTAATCGTGACAGTTAATTTTGTGAGTGTTTAACATCTCATACAAAAAAACTGATCACCATGCACATATTACTTATTTAATGGCTGCCATCACATGTCCATTGGCTACATATGAAAAATAATAATGATTCTTTGCATTTTCTTAATAAATTCACTTTTTTTTTCAGTTACTGCACATCACCTGGGCAGAAGACATCAACAAAGGGAAGTTGGGTTATGGTCCATCGTCTTGTTTTGTTTCCTCTAAAAAGTTTGTCAGATCTTGGTCAACTCCTGTGGGCCCAACATGGAGAGTTTTCTGCTGTTCGTCATTCGAACCATTCAACCTTAATTCTCCAGAAACTTTGTGGGAGGTGTGTCATTGAACCACAGAAATCATCTTTTTTGCTAGTTTTTTTTTGTGCATATTGTATTGTGCTAATCGTGCACACATGTCTCTTATTGTAAAAACAATCTAAGACTTAACCATTTATTGCTTCGATATGTGATATACCAATCTTTCAGTTCGGTCACCAGGTTTATGGCTATTCCATGTTCTGATGTTAAAATATATATGTTGTTTTATGTTTGTCATCTTTTCTCTTATCTTTCCACAAATATCTGAGCATATACACAAGGAAGAACTCAAAGAAGTCGAAAACCATTTTGTGCCTGGTAGTGTAATGCCACAAACACTTTCTGTTTAATGTTGTCGACACATTTTATAATTAACAAAAAAATAAACAAGGATCAAACTTCTTTAGACTTTTGTAAAACGTGGAAAACTCTAGGTTAAGAACAATATGTTCAATGTCACAGCCACACCACTTTTGCGAAATGAAAGCATTAGTTGTAACCTGATAGTTGATAGTATGGTTATTGCTCCTCTCAGTTTGAATTTGTATACTTAATGTGCAAGGATACCCTCCGTGAATGCAACTAAACATTGGTTTTTGTGTGTAGCAAGACTCAAACTTTGTATCTGCTGCATGCTAATCTTTTTGTGAAATTACGTAACAGGATCTCAAACCAGCTATCTCATACCTTGAACCTGAAGAATTAAACTTTGTACATGATGCTTTAAAGGTAATTGATATACGATATCAATCCTTCCATGTGGCTTGCGGACGACATGCATAATTGGCTGCATCATGATAGCTCATTGAGTATTGCAGTTAGCATATGAAGCACATAATGGGCAGAAACGCCGAAGTGGGGAACCCTTCATTGTTCATCCTGTTGAAGTTGCTCGTATTCTCGGGGAGCATGTGAGTAGTATATCATTGACACTATGATAGTGTATTTTCCTTAAGTATCCCTAGTATAAACACAATGAAGTTAAGTTTTGTTCCACTCCGTGGACATAATTAGGAACTTGACTGGGAATCAATTGCTGCTGGTTTATTGCATGACACTGTTGAAGATACAGACATGATTACTTTTGAAAGAATAGAAAATGAGTTTGGGGCAACTGTACGCCATATTGTTGAAGGGGAGACAAAGGTATGCTGTTTCACAACTCATGTTTATATTTTGTATGTTACTGCAAAATGTGATCTAGGTGTAGTGACTTTAATGTGATGGTAAATCTGTTTCATTTCAAATACAGGTATCTAAGTTAGGGAAACTTCAATGCAAAAATGAGGGTAATTCAAAACAAGATGTCAAAGCTGAAGACTTAAGACAGATGTTTCTTGCCATGACAGAAGAGGTATTTTTTCCTCATGTAGACTGTTTTATCGACAACAATTTTGAATTCTCTACTAGTTTCCTAATAAAATAAAATAAAATAATCTTCTGTAGGTTCGTGTGATCATTGTGAAACTAGCAGACAGATTGCATAACATGCGTACTCTCACACATATGCCTCAGCACAAGCAGGTAAATTCTTGTTCCACTGATATAAGATCTGGCTGAGTGGCTGTACCTTTGTTCCATCTTATTCTAAGCACTACTACTATTTGCAGTACGCCATCTCCATGGAGACACTGCAGGTCTTTGCCCCCCTTGCAAAACTTCTTGGGATGTATCGAATAAAGGTACCTGCTGATGAAATCACCTTAAATGATAGCCATTATTGCTGCATATTGAATAAGCTAACTTCAATACTGCAATGGTTCTTTTGTGTTATTGATGTGTTGCTTTCTAACAGTGTGTTCTACTTTGCATATTGTCCATGTTTCTTGCAATAAAATTTGGACTGCTATTTAAAATATAGCCACCTTCATGTTTGTTTGTAAAATCAGAATCTGCACTGCTGCTATACATGACAAATTCTCAAGCTAGTTTAAGTACCTGTATCTGTAGAATTGTGGCTCAACTCTTTGACTTGTCCTACCATTAATCACCATACTTTATTGCTTAGTTTCACTAATGCCTAATGTTGTGAACCTTCTATTCAATATATCTCTGGCCCCTCTGTGTTACACTTCGAAAGTCCCAATGACAGAACCCATTGTATTCAAAGCAAAATTTAGTCTTAGTTATTTGCTTCTGCCTTTTTGTTGAAATTTCAGGTTTCACTTATATCGCCACAAACTTGCTTATAGACATGTATTTGGGGAAAAACATATTACACCCCCCTTAACTATCATAAAAGTTCATTTTTCTCCTTCAACTGTAAAACTATACATCTAACTCCCTAAACTTTTGAAACCAGACCATTTGACCCCTGACGGGTTTTAATGGTTGTTTTGGAGACTTAAAAAGACCTACCTCCAAATACTTTTCCCCTTCATCTTATGACTATGGCAGATGGTTATATACTGGTATTTTTCAGTGTCAAATTGTTAGAAATTTCTCCTTATGCATTTTTCTTTCATGCGACATTCTCTGTAGATCCATGCAGTGTGATAATGTCTATGTGTTTTCTAAGAAAATAGTTTATTATAGCCTGCTGATGCTTTATTTTGCGGACTCTTAGTTCTTCCATTTGACCAGTAGCTCCTATCCTTGTAGTCTGAGTTAGAATATCTGTCCTTCATGTACGTGAATCCCGGTGATTTCGCTGAACTAAGGAAAAGAGTCGAAGATCTCTATAAGGCCCATGAACAAGAATTGGAAGAGGTACTCTGTTTTGCTATTGCACATCAACATGTTTTCACATTTACTATGGATGACATTTCTTTACGAGTTTCAATTCCAGGCAAATAGAATTTTAAGGGAAAAAATTGCTGAGGATCAATTTCTCGATCTTGTCAGTGTTGAAACAGAAGTGCGCTCGGTCTGCAAAGAACTTTACAGGTAAAACAGACATGCCATTTCATTAAGTTAAAATAAGTAATGCATTGAGCCTTCACCTTGATAAACTATCAGAGTCACCACTTTAATACATTGGTTGTCACGACGTTGCCAAGTCGTCACCCAGGGCTGAGAAGCTAGGCGGTCACCTCCAGGCCGAATCCGTCCACCTCTAGCTCTCCTCGTGCAGATATGGCCAACGCCAGCTCAGATCTGGAGCTGGCCACATCTTCCCGCGCTGCCGCTGCCTCATCCGGCGCTCTTCCCTTGCCGCACCACGCTGGCTCCCATGCTGGGCTCCATCTCCGCCATCCTCGAGCCTTGCCAACACCGCTCGGATCTGGCAGAGGAGGAGGCAGGTGGCGTTGGCGGGGAGGAAGAAGCGGTGGGTAGGAGGCGACGGCGGCGGAGAGGAGGGGGGAGGCGAGGCGGCAGGAGGGGAGGCGGCGGAGAGGAGGAGGCAGCGGCGGCGAGAGGAGGGCGAAGGCGAGGCGGCGGAGAGGAGGGCGGAGGCGAGGCGGCGGGAGGGGAGACAGCGGAGGCAAGGTGGCGCACACAAGTTTGGGGGAGAGATGCCAAGCTCGGGATGGAAATGGCAGGCGCTGGGTTGAATGGATCGAGATTTTTTTTGGTTTTTTGTGATTTAGTCCTCACAGTTTCTAAAAATTATGAATAGACCCCTCTTTCAATAGATTTCTTCTGATTTAGACCTCCTAAGACATGGTTATTTAGATAATTTATGTTATTATATTGCCTAACTACTATCGTTTAACTACTGCCATGGCGGGTGCCTAGTAGACTAGGCGCCCCGGTCTCGCCGTGACTTGCCGGAGCATTGTGACAACCTTGTTTAATACTATCTCTGCTTTGTGATGTAGTGTTGGTATGATATAGATTTGCTTAGCTTATTTTTCTTTACACTACTTACCAATCCAATTCATGTGGGGGCATAATAGTAGGCGCACAGATTTCTCTAGTTAGCTTAGATCTTTATTAAAAAAAAATGGGGGAAATTTCGTTTTTGCCACTGTCGCATTGCTGACCAAACATCAGTTCACAATGTGGCACAGTTACAGAAATTGGTGTTTGCCACTGCATAATCATTTGTTTAATTGTCTTCTTGTTTGCATTTTACAACCAAAAGAATGATCAATATGTGTTTGTTTTATTAGGAGGCAATTATTATTCAGTTCGAAAGTTTGAAATAGGTTGTAAGGTTTTGGTGGGTTATTAATTATTTGAGTCAACTTGCAGCATTTATAAAACTGCTCTTAAGTCCAAGAGTTCAATGAATGAGGTCAACCAGGTTGCTCAGGTATGATTTTCCGAATATCTGTATAGGTAATTATTGATGCCTATTTTATCATTTCTATGATTTTTTTAATATCGTGTCTTTATTATTATTTTCTCAGCTGCGGGTCATCATCAAACCAAAATCCTGCAATGGTGTTGGGCCATTGTGCACCGCACAACAGGTAACATTATATACCATATCTTTGTTTGTGCAGTTAATTTTTCACTGATGCACAAGTATGTTCAATTCAATTCAGATCTGCTACCATGTTCTTGGTCTTGTTCATGGCATCTGGACACCTATACCTCAAGCTGTGAGTTATCTGCTTTCTTTTATTCAATGTTTGTTTTTACTTTTATTGCTTCTAGTATTTTTTTAGAAAAACTCAGCTATGCCAATAGGTGAAAGATTACATTGCAACTCCAAAGCCTAATGGCTACCAAAGTCTACACACTACAGTGATACCATTTCTAAATGAGAGCATGTTCCATTTGGAAGTTCAGGTAATGCTGCCTACTTTTAGCTAAATTTTAAACTAGAAAATCTCAAGCATAGGATGTATTTTCATTCTTTTGGAAGTTGTGAATTATGTTCCACTGTATTGCAGATAAGAACAGAAGATATGGATCTGATAGCAGAAAGAGGCATTGCTGCGCACTACAGTGGAAGAGGGGTTGTTTCAGGGCCTGTTCGTCCTGGAATATCAAGTGGAAGAAATTCAAAAGGGAAAGTGATCTGCCTGAATAATACAGGCTTTGCTCTCAGGGTATATATATTTAATTATGTAGTCAATGGCGGAACCAGGCCTCGGGTTACCTAGGCTATAGCCCGAGGCCTGGCAACAAAAGCCCATGAAAAATTCGTGAAAAATCACAAAAAAAAAACAGAGTTGGCCGAAGAGTCAGCCCAAGAGTAGCTGGCCCAGCCTAGGGCTTGAGCTTGGGTTGGTTCCGCCCCATTATATAGTACAATCACACTAATGTTTTAAAATTTATTGCACTTCATATTTAATTATTATTATCACACTTGGCTTAAGAAAGTCCTTTAATGACTTGTCATCTTTGATAGATTGGTTGGCTCAATGCAATCCGGGAATGGCAAGAAGAGTTTGTTGGTAACATGAGTTCTAGGGAGTTTGTCGATACTATCACCCGAGATCTTCTGGGAAGCCGTGTCTTTGTGTTTACACCTAAAGGCGAGGTAAGGCACTGAACTTGGAGAGTATTACTTTCGTTTGGGTTAGGCACTTGGTTAAACTTATTTTCATTGGCAGATTAAAAACCTGCCTAAAGGGGCCACTGTGATTGATTATGCATATCTGATCCATACGGAAATCGGCAACAAAATGGTAGCAGCAAAGGTTAGTTTTGAAAAAACAGTAGTATGATTTAACAATTAATCATATGAGTGTGCTCATGTTCTCCTTTTCAGGTGAATGGCAATCTAGTTTCACCAATCCAAGTACTTGCAAATGCTGAAGTAGTGGAGATTATAACTTGCGATGTCAGTATTCCTCTCATAGATTGCATGATTTATTTCTACAATCTATCTTTTTTGACAAATTTTGTAATTTCAAGATATGTTTGTTGATTGAGTGATGCGGATGCCTCTACAATAATGCACACGCACACAACATGCAAGCTGCAACTTTAACCATCTAAAGCTTTTGTAGTGTCGTATTCTTCTTTCACTTGTAGTTCTACTTTCAACTTGCTACAGACAAACCCGTACAGCAGTATGACGATCCCTCTAGGGGCCAGGATCCTGGCCCATCCCGGTCCATCCAAATGAACCCTAAAAAGGGGTAGCCACATGACAACTCCCCAGTGTCCCAGATTCAGGTTAAAGGCCAAAAGGTTCATTTCCAGTTTGTACCATACTACCATTAGGTAGCTTATATCCCCCCTATGTTGAACTGAAACATAAAAATGCTGAGGGAAATAGGTTCGATTACAGATAATGCCCTTAAGTTTTTGAGGCAGTTTTTCTTGTCTCACTTTAAGACTGTGTTCTAAATAGTAACCGCCTGCACCTGATAATGCTAGTGTCACTTGCAAGTTGCAACTGCACCTGATAAATTGTTAGGTAGCCCAGCCACTCTGATATTAAGGACCCTAATCTGCATATTAAGGCAGTTATCATGGCTGCTAAGCGCTTAAATGTGGGATGACTGCCTGTTAAGTGCTAACTGCTTTTTAGAACATTTCTTTAGGGAGGCTGTAATGTGATGTAAGCAATCTGGGTGCATATAGACCACATGTCCATGCTCCAGTTCCACTGTTCCTCCTTGTGAAGTTACTGCCTTTTATCCACCAGTAGGAATCCAAGGGAAGCAATTGTATTGACATACATATATTATCTCTGTGAGCATCTGGTTAAACTCAACTTTTTTTCCTGTTTCAGAAATTATCCAGTAAATATGCATTCCAGTGGCACCAGCAGTGGCTACAGCATGCAAAAACTCGCAGTGCTAGACACAAAATTATGAAAGTAGGTCTCGTCATCTTTCACTTTTAAGTGGGTTTCTTACATTATTAGATGGTTGCATTAACTAATCGTTTGCTTATCCAGTTCTTAAGGGAGCAAGCTGCTCTTTCTGCCGCTGAAATAACTGCTGAAGCAGTTAATAACTTTGTTGCTGATCTTGAAGACGAAAGTGACAGTGAGCAGTTAATTCCAAGAACTCAAAATGAGGACTGTAAATTCAATTGGCAGAAGATATTAAGTTCCAAGAAATTATCCTCTGTGAACAAGAATAGCGGTGTCTTTTTACCTGTTAATAATGTTCATATGCCGAAGGTTAACGGGAAGCACAACAAAACTGTTAAGGAACTGGGCATCAAAATTAATGGTTCAACAATTCGAGGTGATAGCTTCATCATGCACCCTAGCGTCCCCGCTTGTAAGGAAGTTTTCCCTAGTTTGGATCACTGGAAATCTGGCAAAATTTCTGGTTGGCACAATACAGAAGGCAACTCTATCCAATGGCTTTGCATAGTGTGTGTTGATCGAAAAGGTATTACTCATTTTCTAACTGTTGTACTAAACTGAAAATATTACTAATGTCTCTCCTCTGTACCCTTGAAGTAATAGTGTAATGGTAAGGTTCACTGCAACCATGTTCTCCTCCACTTTGTGCCCTTTCTGCATAACTATTTGCCTAGCTTCCTTCATCAGATTGATTATCTTAAAAAAATGATTAAACTATTGTACATTGTATTGCTTCTCTGAAATGGAATACTTCTGATTAGCTGTAACCTCAAGTAACTTGTAATATCTATTCCTCACATCATGATTTATTTGTGGGCTATTCTGTTATTGAGCTTTCATTGCAAATGTTAGTAAAATCACGTCAAGTGAATTTTCACATTCACAGGGATGATGGCGGAAGTTACATCGGCTTTAACAGCTTGCGGAATTACCATATGTTCTTGTGTGGTATGTGGACTGAACTCCCTCAATAATGTGAAATACTCCTATTTTTTGTTCCTGCTCGAAAATCGATGTAACAGAACATCATTTATTTTCTGAGTATTTTTTTTTATTAATCCCCATACCCTGGTGATTGCATCTGAATTCTGTCAAACCGCCTCGTTGTGCTGTACTACTGTTTGTGTTCGACCATCCTTATTTTTCAGGCAGAGAGAGATAAAAGAAGGGGAATGGGTGTAATGTTGTTCCATTTTGAGGGAACTTATGAGAATGTGGTATGCTTTCTTATCTGAGTTGTATCTATTCCTGTTCAAGTTTTTTTACCTAAGTATTCTACCTAAATAAACACCGTAATTGCAGGTCAGCGCATGCTCCAGTGTTGAGATGATTCTTGGTGTTCTTGGTTGGTCTGTTGGTTGTAGCTATAATCCGTTGAGTGTTCTCGAGTGCTAGTGCATCACAAGAGTTGTGCTGCTTTAGTTCACCTTTTATCTCCACCGAAATAGAGAGAATTTTTGAAGCACCAAGAAACCAGTCGCTCGATCATTTCGGAGCAGTCAGATCGTGGTTGATGATACAGCGGAACCCTTAACTTCTCTGTCAAAGCAGGCAGAGTGAGGGCAGAGCAAACTAGAACCAGATAATATGGTTCATTTGGAAGCGAGAGGAGTGTACATAGCTGAGCGAGTAGTGTACTGTTAGTCTGTTAGTGCAGGGATTGATCGGATTATACAAAAAAGCCAGCATGAACGGTCAATAAAGGCTGCTTTTCTCTTTTTTTGCCCTTGCGTGGGTTTCATATGCTAGTTTTGTTCTTCAATGTGCAGCTAGAATTTTGACCTGCAATGTCAAATGTCCCAAATTTTGCCCCTGTTTGGTTATAGTTTCTCTCGGTCATGCTCATGCCTACGAATATACTATAGCTTCGATTTTGTAACAGGATAAGTTGAGCATAGCTAACTGGCCGGTGTACGGTTTATGACACCCACATTTTCGCTGTTTTCCACAGCAAGGTTAGTGAGACGAGACTGCCAAGGATGGCACGGTTGGTTTTTGCAGCTGGATTGTGAATTATTAATACAATGAGAAAATGTGGACCAAGCACAAAGCCATTTCTCCATTTTGCATCGAGAGACGAATTGTTGCAAGGATTCATTGAACCATGTTTTACAATTCCAAGCTAACCAATGAATGTTGACGTTTCTATTTCATAGGGGATAAAATATATTCGAATCGACATAGTGAGAACTTTGATGTGTTTATTCAACTACACGGACTTGAGGAAACGAAAACCCGTAGGTTGCGTCCACATGTAGCGACCTTCTCTGTTTGGATCTTTTCATATGGCAGTGTATGTCAGCATTAGTGGCACTGCTAGAATACGTCACTGACGTGCATAAAAAGCTTGTCTAGTTCAAACGCAAAGTCTATACTTTGGTTTGAAGGTTTAGAGTATTTGGACTCATCAAGCAATCAACCTATGAACCTAATTAGGTAAGGCTTTGTTCATACTGGCTTCTATTTAAAGAAGTCAGAAGTTAATATAAACATTGGTTTTTCAAAATGGTTTCTCTATTTTTCTTGCTCCCGTCTCGCTTTTAGGATAAGGCGGGGGTAATAGTCGTATCACGCATCTCATTCCTCTTCTCCTATCTTGCGCATGTATATCTCGCTTACTTTCCCCATCGCTCGCAAAGTTTGTGTTGTCACCCTGTTTTAGGTTCTTAACCAACATTTTACACGCTATTAGCCTATTAAATAATTGGTAATGATAATATAGAGATGCCAGAAGCATCTCACTAACTTGTATTAACAGGGACAAACCTTACACTTGTGAAAGAGAAGTCCTGTCTCTCAAATTGTGTATGGCATAAGTTGACCCAAACAAATAAAATACTTTCAAATATTTGTTTTTTTGTCTTTGAGAGTTGAATGCAATGAGGTTACTGAAAGCGAACATCAGTATTTGGGGTTGGGAAAGCAATTTGCATCACCAGCCCCTTTTTTTGCATAAATTGAAAGGCTTCTACCCTTTACATTTCTGATTTATCTGGGTCTACTAGATCAGTCGTACGATTCTAAAAGAAAAGGGTACAATTCACTCAGAATTCAGAAGTACCATTGTTCTTTGTTTATGTTGCTTTTGTGCTTATAACCTAGAAATAGCACATAGTATATAATTCTCTCGATTTTTTGTGCCCATCTCCCTTCAAGGAGCACCTACTTGTAACACTGTCACACTTGCATGAACAGAGGGCCACGACAAACTATGGGCTGCTGGATTCAATGTTTTAAGTGACATTCTTGGGCTGACCAATTTGGGTTAGATAAGTCGCCTACAATTGGAATATAAATTATTATTTACTTTCTTTCTGCTCCTTTGTGTATTCTTTGCCTAATTTTGTTCTAGCTACTAATATCCTCCTCGGTTGTTTTTTTATGTTTCACTCATGACTCTGGTCTCGGTCTTCCCTTGCATTTGGCTTTTGGTACACCATCCCTTTTTTATCAAGTTGCATGGCATGCACCTTTATTCAGTCCCCTCAAAAGAAGAATTGTTTACGTATTTAGCACTGTAGCACTTTTTTCTTTCAAATTTAGTCTCTAGAGGTCTGTTTTTGCAAAAATAGCCCTATTCTCGAGCTCGGTAGGCGCGGCTGTAAGTTCAAGTTCTAATTAAATTGGTTTTTGTGATTAATGACAAATCTAAATATGAGACTAACTCATTTTTAGTCTCATTTGGATGAAAATGTAAAAATCTTAGAGGTATGATGTCGACTGCATACCTCTATGATTTTTACTTTTTCATCCAAATGAGATTAAACAATATCATATTCAATAAATAAGTTAGTCTCACATTTAGATT
The DNA here is from genome assembly GCA_017311315.1 of Dendrocalamus latiflorus. NCBI lineage: Eukaryota > Viridiplantae > Streptophyta > Magnoliopsida > Poales > Poaceae > Dendrocalamus > Dendrocalamus latiflorus. Next base: position 37,543,565 of record CM029651.1, on the reverse strand, counting down.
TATCATTTATTACTAAAACCAATTTATTTGAAGCTTGAAATTATAATCTCCCCCTTTTGGTGATTGGCGACAAATCCATTATCAATGACAATATTTGGATGTAAATCAACATATAATAGGAATTTAAATTATTGAACTATATCCATGCATGTCACTAAGCAATTCGAGCATTATGCATATGAGAATAACATGCTTGTGTACACGATGTATATAGGAGACTATGGGAATGAAACTATGAATGAAATGCTCCTTCTCAAGACATGCACTAACTAAGGTGAAATCATAAGATAATATATCAATCATCCAAATGTGGCAATTTGCTTACAAAAATCCTCCTCCTTTTGGTATTTGTAACACTCCGCCCACCCTCTGGGTCTAGAGTGTTACCACTATTGCATACTCTTACCATTCCATTAACTACTAGAAAATTTTAAGATAACACTAATTTATTTATGTTGCTGCGACCAGATATATCATAGCATTTCTAGCGATTACTCTAACATACTAGTGGAGTCTAAAAATATGTTGATAAAAGATGGTACAAGGAGTGCTGCTAGTTCGTGAAATTATTCATGTGATACTCCCGCTCGTGCATGACGTCCTCAACAGTCACCTAAAAAAACAACAACAAAATAAGAGTGAGTCCAAAGACTCAGCAAGTACAAAGCAAAACAGTAAATAATAGGTTCACGAATCAGTCCATAACCATCACAGTTTCATTAACCACTTGTTTCCATTTAATCTCTTTAAGTTCTCATCAACCAATCATCATGCATATGCACATGCACTTCTTTCTTATCTCTTTATCCTATACCGGTATAGCAGAGCGAGCACCCATCGATGCTCACCCAGGCCCGCCCTATTTCCATGCGGGGATCACAAGCCTGTCCTTTTACATACAGGGATCGCAGTACCCCGTCATTTTCATACAGGGACCTCAATCTCCACTCCTGTGGAGCGTCCACACAAAGTGGATCAATGATACCACAACACTATCTCTTTTCATGTCATGCATGTAATACAAGTGCTCCATTTATGCATATCAATATGTCATGTCTCAACAATCGTGATTCATCATTCATCATCATACATCCAGAAATAATTAACTTACCACAATATGGTAAGCAATGCACCATTATTCATCTAACAGCAAACACTACCTGAATTTACCGTTTTACCATGCACTTGCCCGGTTAGTCTCAGGGACGATGCGTGGACGGCTCCAACCCAGGACCTACACCTGAACAAACGTCAATCTGACTTAACACATCATAACGAAACCAGTGCTTAAGCGAGCGACAACAACTCTACGCGCATAACCTGACTCTGGCATAAAACACATAGGTTTTAAGGACCTGTCGCGCATGTACCAAACCCCCTCATCTTTGTTTTCTTTTTTCTCCCTTTTTTTCTTTTCTTTTTTCCCCTTCCTTTTCTTCTCTCTCTTTCTCTTTTCTTTTTTCCTTTCTTTCCTTTTCTTTTCTCTCCCTCTCCTCCATTTGGCTCGGTCGAACCAGCCTCTCTCCTCTTCCTCCTCATTTCTCTCGACTACTCGGTCTGGCAATTCCCAGGCGACGCGCGGCCGAGCTCGGGCTCGCCGGCCCTGGGCTCACCGCCGGCCGACCTCCATATGCCCCCTCCTTCCCCCTTCCTCCCACTTTCTCTTCCTCTCTCTTTCTCCTGGATCCAGCCAGCCATGACTAGATCCGGCGCCATCTTCCCTAGATCTGGCTGGCCAAGACTGGACCTGCCACCTCCCTTGTGCGCACACGGCGGCGAGGCGCTGGGCGCCGCTGCTCGGTCAGCATGGCCTTCAGCTGTCGCCCTCGCGCCGCCGTGGCGGGCCCACATGCCATGGCCCTGGACTTTGACCCCTAACACTGCTCTTCCGGTCATGGCGCCCCCTAACCGGCTGTCCTTGGTGCCGTTGGCTTCCCAAGCCGACGCCTGGCTCTGCCGTGGCTGCGCCGTTGGATGGCCACCTGGTGTTCCCCTTGGCCATGGCTTTGGCCAAGGCACCCATGCTTGGCCTGAGCACCTCTACTCTACTACTTCACCGAACGGACCATTTAATTCTCTCTCCTTTATTGCATTTTGATTTGGCTTCTATTTTTGGTTTTCCTCCTACTCTTATGCGCAAAGGTTTTGGGAAGGCCTGCAGGATCACCATGACAAAACTCGGTAGGGGAACATGCGCCGGGGAGCATGTTCCTCCGACCATGGGCATGTGGCGATTCTATGGGCTTGCCGCCAATGGCATGAGCCAAGCTAGTTGAGGTAACCTCGGCTGGCTATGAGGTAAGGTGAAGAGGAAGGCTTACTAGTTGTCAGCTGAGGATTGGCAAGGATCGTGGACAACGATGGTGATGGCCGTGTTGGGGATCAGATGGTCTCTTCTCTTGCCGTCGTGGTCGACCACGCCCTTGCTCCTCCTCCTTCGGGCTTCGTCTTCCTCACCTCACCTCTGCTTGGCTGGCTTGCTATCGCAGTCCTGGCTCCTCTCCTTCGTCTTCCCCTCCACCTCTGGCTCCTCTCCTCCGTTCTCTCCCTTACAGTCTTTCTGTGGTGGTCATGGGAATGGTTGAGCTCGGTTTTGGTTGAAAGAGGAGGGGGAATGGCCTTTTGCTTTGCTCTTGCTGTGGGTGAGAGGGAAGAAAGGAGAATGCTAGGAGTGTGGCTTCTGTGGTAGGAGTGGCTATGGTTTGGGTCAAATGGCCATGACTCTCTCTCTCTCTCTCTGTGCATTGCCATTTATGCCCTTCTCTTTTAGCCTGGGCTGAGTATGTGCCTCATGGACCTTTTGGTCCAAAGGCAACTCTACACTGTTTGGGGTTTTGTTTATTGCGGCAGGTAAGTCGGTAAAAGGATAAGAATGGAATTTTTACTGGATGATGAGAACCCAAACGTGAGACGGTGCCGACTATCCCAGGACGGTTTGGGAACCTTTGCGAGCGCTACTTATTTGGCATTCTAAAAGCTGATGGGTCTGACGGCAAAACTAGGAATGGCAACGGGTTAGATATATCCGGGTTCTGTTCTCCCCCCCTGAATCCAAAACCCGAAAGTACTATCCAAACCCACACCCGAAATAACTTTCGGGGCGAATAGGAGCCCCGAACCCGAAACCCGCGGATACCCGATATCCAATGGATATCCAAAAAACAGAACAAAATTCAACTTACCCACGGCGCAAGGGGACGGCGTGGGCCTGTGGGCGGCGCAAGGGGACGCCGACGGCGTGGGGATGGCCGGCAGGGCGTGCCGCGTGCGCGCGGCCCAGGCGGCGCAAGGGGACGGCGTCGGCGTGGGGATGGCCGGCAGGGGCGCAGGGCGTGCGCGCGGCCCAGGCGGCGCAAGGGGACGGCGTGGGCGGGGAGAAGGCTGCGGGGAGCCGGGGAGATGCCGCGGGGAAGGGCGTGCCGCGGGGAGCCGGGGAGCGGGGGAGATGCGGCGCAAGGGGAAGGGAGATGCGGCGCAAGGGGAGCCGGGGAGATGCGACTGGGGCTGGGTGGGTGGGTGGGTTAGGGTTTCACACCCCCATTTTTGCTTATATACTAGGTAGAAGGGCCCACATGTCATACACACTTCGGGTATCCATGGATATCCATGGGTAGGGTTTGCCCTCCAAATCCAACCTGAACTCTTATCGGGTACCCGCCCCGAACTATCCATGGATAGAAAATGCCATCCAAACCCACTATTTTCGGGTTGGATATCCGCGAATACCCGGCTCCACGGATAATTTTGCCATCCCTAGGCAAAACTCTTCTTTATCTCTTTTATTCTCCCTTAGATTGTTTCATTCCTCGCTTTTCTTCTCCTTTACATTTTGGTGGTATTATAGTATTAATCACCAAAAATAGAAAAGAAAGTTAAGCCAAAATTGAGTCTTTTCAAAATAAAAAAGCTTGGCAATAAATTCATCTTAATTTAGTCATAAAGAGTATGAAATAAATTGCAAATTTTTTAAAATAAAAGCTAAGAATTCCATGAACTCCCTCTTTATGGCCTAAAAGGACACAACAACTCGAAATGAGGCCATATTTGACTTACGCAAGGAAATGATATTTGAAACATATTCAAATAAAATCACTCGTGAAATCTTCTCAAAATACTTTTTTCAATTTGAAAAACAACTTATTTTCTCAATGACCAAAGAGATATGTGCTTTTGAAATCATATTGAGCTCAAAAAGATATAACCAAAGCTCCTCAATGTATTGGGAAAAGTGGAGAAACAAGCTCTAAAAAAATCTGAAATAAAACATGGGGCTAGTCCTTACAAATACACTTAAATTTTATTTTAGAAGGCTCTCCCAAATGTCAACCATTTTGAAGATATGAAAATCATAAAGTTTTATAAAACTAAATGTTAAAGGTTTTTGCATTTTTCATTCTATTTGAGCTTATAAAGATAGTTGAAAAATTGTATAAAAGAATTCAAATAAATCTGATAAAAATTTTTGACATAGAAAAACTATAGAGGGTCAAATGTAAAAATTATATCTTCCTAAAATTATAAATCCATTGGAGATACAAAAATTATAAATCACCCTGAAAGCATGCAAAACTCTGAATTTTTCACATTTGATCAAAATGAGAAAAAGTCAATTTTTTTCAAATCAAATTGAAATGTTTTTAAATTTGCCAGCAACAAACTTTGGACTCCGGATAAAATTTTCCAATAATAATTTTCGAAAAAGGAGTCTTTATTCAAAAGTTGAACATATTCTTATATCTTGTTGCATTCCTCGGATTCAAAATACAGGTTGAACTTTACCAAAAGTTTGACCTGAATATGTACATATATTTTTATTATACATTCTTATATGCACACATTTAGGAGGATTTCACTCTATGTATTGTGGTTTTATTAGTACTGATCCATATTTCTTTTTCTACATATATTAGGGATCTCTACTTTGAAATATATCCTTTAAGTATATAAAATATGTGTAGTTCATATATACTCATATTATTTTATATTTAATTATTTGCAATTCTGATGGTTATCATCAATTACTAAAAAGGGAAAGATTGAAGAATATAGACACATCATTATGAGTTAATGGTATGTTTTGGTAATTAATAATAATCACATTGTGGGACTAACAATTTCCATGAATTGAATAAATAGGTTATATTTCATGATGATGAAGACTTTAGATTGTTTAATGTGTTGAAAACCATCAAGTCAAGGTTCGAGATGGAAAATGGCTTTATGAATTGAAGGCCATCAAGAGGATACATTATGTGTTGATGCATGTTGAAGAGAAGATGCATTATATGTTGATGTACATCAAGATCCTAAGAAGAAGATAATCATGAGTTGATCATCAAGCAAGAGAAGACTCATCATGTGTTGATGGAGGACACTTGAAGAATGCATCATGGGTTAAGACATATCAAGACAATGACCAAGATTTGAAGTGAAGATGTGGGTCATCAAACTTTAATATGATGCTCAAGGCAAAGGAATAACTAGTTAGGACTACAGTTGTGTTCTTAATCTTCTACCGACCTTAGTGTTTGGTTAAAAGACTGGATTATCAGTATAGGTTTACTGTACTATTAAGATAGTCTTGTCTAGTAGCTTAAATTTCATCATGTGTTGATAGTTCAATCCCGCTTGCTCTAGCTCTCTGTGGTATGATGCTATAGTTTGTAAATGTGTTTTACAAATAGTTGAGGTTCATGCATCTAATCCTTGTAAAATATAACTATACTTTGTAAATGTGTTTTTGCAAATGATTGAAGTCTATGTACTTACTCTTTGTGGCATGATCTAAGTTTGCAAATATATTTTGTAAATTATTGGAGGTCATGCATTATATCTTGGCATGGTCTAAGATTATTTGTTGCTCTTTTCTTGGATTTACACCATGGAAGTGACTCTTTAGACTTCTGCATTGATCTAATGTGCTTGAAATCATGCAAACTGGTGGGTTATGTGACCTCTAAATAAGTTTTCTATAAAGTCCAAAATCACTCAATTTCGACAACGGAGTCAAAAGTTATAACCGTTTTTTCGAGTGTCATCTATTCCTGTAATGCATCTCCCTGCATCTTCAGTTGGCTCAAAGTTAGAGAGCCAACCTTAATAGCTATATGTCATCCCAACCGGCACCATCTTCAACCGCACCACCACCATGGGCAACACCAACAGATTTCACTTCACCACCACCATCCCTACAAAAAGTACGCTCTACACCACTACCACCAACCAACCAAGGTGGTGATCAGTTGGGCTTAAAAGCTCATGGCTGAAAACACTGTAGCTGGCTGAAAAAAACACTGTAGCTGACAGAGGCTTATTTAGCATAATTAAATTTAAAAAATTTAAAAATATAAAAAATATGTTAGCCCATTACGTATAGTACAAACAAATACGGGAAAAAAGAACCGGCAAAAAAGCTCAACAAAAAGCCAAAAGTTCAGAAAAAAACGAAATTTATGAATAGTGAAAAATAAGCTGGAAGCCAAAAGCTTAAACCCAACGGATCACTGCCCAAGACATTTTCATGATGCCGCTCCCGTCAACAAGGGCGACCTCGCCCTTGTTGACGCTTTTGCCTTCTCCACAAAGTGCATATGTATCATTTGCCTCCTATATATCGCTGCAGCAGAAGTGCTTGTAATCTTTATGTACTGCCATCAGATGATGTTGCCAACTATTTTTTTTAGCTCTCAGAAATACTCCTCGAATCTCCAACCAGTGTGACTTGTCACCGTTTAAACCCAAATAAGGAGAACCGATTTGACGGTGAATCAGTGGGCATTCTGCTACTAGTCCTATCGGTGGGTTCATCATCTAGAACCTTGTACTTCAATCAATATTTATCTGACGCCATCATTCATTCACGTGTAGTCTAACTCGGTAATGTTTACTTGCGTTATTGAATAGGCCATGTGTACGTCAACAAGGATTGTCGTAAGCAGCCGCCAGTGTAAAACCGTGGTCGATGCTATGCATAGCATAGCTAAGCTAGTACAGGCGGCAGCTAAAATACTAGCTTCTAGTTATGGTTAGCTTTTCGTACTTATTAGGTTGTGATTATTTGGATTTTAACTTATAATTTCCGATTTATTTTTTACTATTTATAAATTTCATCTTTTTCTAAATTTTTAGCTTTTTGTTGAGCTTTTTTGCCGGTTCTTTTTTCCTGTATGTGTTTGTATTATACGTAATAGGCTAATATATTTTTTATATTTTTAAAAATTTTTAAATTTAATTATGCTAAATAAACATTTATCAGCTACAGTGTTTTTTCAGTCAGCTACAATGTTTTTCAACCTTAAGCCAAAAAAAAACCCAAATAATCACCACCACTCCGTAAAAAATACTGTCCCAATCCATCCGAAGCCTGTGCTGCTGCTGCCTGACGCACCGAGACCAGAGAGATCTATACGTACGGTGGAAGGACACAGAACGTTCAGTAATCAGTAGGGCAAGCAGCTGAGTACGGTGGCTCAAGTATGTGAACGCGATTGGACGAAACAAGTTGCCGGCTACTCAGTGCCGGAGTAACGATAACATGCCGGTTCACCGTGCACCAACGTAAGCTACCGGCGGAAATCTCCACGCATGAGCATGACTTGTCCGATCGTTTTTTCTCGCCGCCGGGACGCCGGCCAGACTAAGGCGGCGGCGCTGACCGACGCGCGCGCTCGTAGAATGTTGAACGGCGGTCTGTCTGACCGATCGACCGAGGAAGCTGCACATCGCCTTCCATGCATGCACGCCAACGCTACGTACGTACGCGCGCGGCCACGCGCCCCTCGCCGCTCTCTCTATATAAAGGCGCTACCACCGCAGAGACCACGCCGCGTGCAGGGTCGGCCGGTTACATCGACTGCACGTACTAGTAGCTAGCCTACCCTGCTCGATCGCACGTACGTACGTATCCATCGGAAACTGTCGTGACACGATGTGCGGCGGCGCGATCATATGGGATCTCATCCCGCCGAGTAGCCACGGCGGCGGCGAGCGGAGCCTCTGCGCCGCCGACCTCTGGCCGCAGGTTCCAGCTGCGGCGGCGGCGGCGGCGGCCGGGCAAGCCCATGAGGAATTCACGGTCCATGACATGAGGACCGGCACAGGCGTTCAACCGGAGGAAGGTAATATTAGTATTGTATAGGTGACTGAAATTATTTTATTTCTCAGTTATCTAAAGTTGCATTTTCAATCACCTAAAATTGCACCCTGTGGACGCATGTATACTGATCATGGTATTGGCTGCTCTTGCCTTGCATGCACAGTGCCCGCGGACGAGCCGGCGAGGAAGCGGCGTGGGGAGCGTAGGACGCTGTACCGCGGCATCCGGCGGCGGCCGTGGGGCAAGTGGGCGGCCGAGATCCGCGACCCGGCCAAGGGCGCGCGCGTCTGGCTCGGCACCTTCGCCACCGCCGAGGCCGCCGCGCGGGCCTACGACCGCGCCGCGCGCCGCATCCGCGGGACGAAAGCCAAAGTCAACTTCCCCAACGAGGACGCGCCGCATCCCGACTACTACCACCACTACGCCTCCTCCTACTCGGCCGTGGCCGCCCCCGTGCCACTGGCCTCGAGGGAGCCGGTGATGACGGAGTACGACGCCGCCGCCGTCGACATGGGGATGGGGTTCTTTCAGCCGCCTCCTTACGCCGTGCTGGACTGTGCCGGCGGTGCCGTCGTGCCGGTGTCGACGACACCAGCGGATCAGATCACGCCGGTGGTGTACGGCCAGGACCAAGAGGTGGGAGCTGCTCAGCTGTACTGGAGCTTCGATGACATTGCGGCCATGCCAATGTGATGGCTATTGCTCAAGTAGTCAAGTTACAGACAAATTTGTCATTTCTGCGCACATGTTTATATTGCTTAATGCTATCTTAGGAGTGGTTTATGCTCTATTCAACAAAAGTGGTTCATATTTCAGCGACTAGGGTTGTAAATAGACATGTTCGACATTGGCGCCCTGATCTTGCGAGAAAGGCGAATGTTCAAGAATAAACTTGTTTCTGCTGGACCGCGCTTCATCAATCTCAGCTTCATGTGCTAGCTACTCCATGCTTAGTGATTGTAAGCTTTTGTTTGTGAAGCGAGGGTTCCCGATCGACTCTCACCATTTCTGTCTACTGATTCTGAAGAAGCTTTGCTCGCTTCATCCGTGTACTTGAAATATTGGCCGAGCAACAGATGAAATCCTCTTAAAAGTTGAAATCGAGAACGCTAAAGAAACTTGAAATCTTTGCTAATTCGTTTCGACGACAAGGACACAAGGTGTGTCAGAATAAAAGGGTTACAGGTGGGCTGATCCACCGACTCGCCCTACTTGGGGACAAAATAATTAGGGCATTATAAAATCATAGGAATAGAAAAAATGCATATGAATAAGATAGGAATGCATATGCAAACAGAGAATCAAAAAAATATGGTTAAAGTGGATGTTTTGATTCCTTTGGTTTCATATGAATACTACACCAAACCTAAAGAATTCGATCCTAACACAGCTACTCTGAATAAAACGCAAGTACGGTCCAAAATGTAGGAATAGGATTTCTGTGTTTTCCCCTTGAAAATTCCTTCGAGGGTCATGCTAGCCTGCTTGCTAGGAAACCTAGGATGCCTTCAATTTTGTAGTTTGTAGCCATGGCTGTTTACGAGCAATTTTAATGAGGTAGTACAAAAGGATGTACGCATCATACCAAGAACTCATAACAAACGACAAAACAAAGCTCTGGACTTCGAAGTTAAATCAATTAAAAAACTCGCTTCACATTATTCAGCGATCGACAGTGGCAATGCTTTTTGGACGGGACGTAGAAATATTTCCAACCGATCAGCAGCAAAGACGCTTCTATGAATCTGCATCTACTTACCTAAAAAAAAGCCATTAAAAAATGAACCTTGCATAACCTAAAATCAACGAAAAATAAAAATAGATCGTTCTGATTGCGTGACAGAAAATTAGACAGAAGCATAGATCCATAATAATATAGTCTAATGTGCTCACGAAACACTTGTAAATTTCTGATACAAAATGCATAACATTCAACAAAATTTAGCTGATCCCGGCACTTAAGTGATAACATAAGAACTCTCAGACTCAAACAAGAGTTATGTAGCCCATTTAGTGCAACCACATGGATAAGATGCAAACAACTTAGACCTTAAAGCCTCTACTGTTCCTCCTGCCCCTAGCCTTCTCAAACTTCCTTCCCTTGGAGCGGACGTAAGGCTTGGTGTGGCTGTGCGGTACTCCGGGTGCAGGACCAAAGTGCTTCACAGCTTCCCTAGCATTCTTAGGACCCCTCAAGAGAACCTGTTTCAAGAAAAATCAAAATTATGAGAATAGCTTGCAAATCAACTCCAAAGAACAGTAAATCGGCAAAGAGTCATTGCCCTTTAGTCGTCATAATTGACTTCCTTCGGCTAAAAGTGCAGTAAATCGGCAAAGAGTCATTTGCCCTTTAGTCGTCATAATTGACTTCCTTAGGCTAAAAGTGGATCATGCACATAGGCATCTTTCCTCTTCGTCTTTCTAACTAAACAAGCTAGTCAGCCATAAAAAAATGGTAAAAATACTTAAAGAATGTTAAAAAGAACATAAAATTCAAATGATGGCTGATGGCATGAAAACGACTTATCCCATTTTTGCAGAACAGATTTTCCAAACGAGCGGTCCGTGCCATTCCTAGGTGCGGTGCTCAGGCATAGTCAAAAACGAAGTCCTAAGCGTTTCCCAAACGCGAAGTTTGGACGGTATCCGTACCCGAATACCGAATTACCCGTACCCGAATTACCCGGACCGGAACCCGAAATACCCGAACCCGAGGTACCCGATCCCAAATTCGGATAGCGATTCTGATTACCCGAAATTAGTTTGGGTAGTTCGGGTAATATCCCCCGGTACCCGAACTACCCGAGTTACCCGAATTGTCTGTAAATTACCCGAATTGTCGGGAAATTGTCTGTAAATTACCCGAATTGTCTGTAAATTACCCGAATTGTCGGGAAATTAGCTGGTTTTCTGTAAATTCAGGTATACCCGAACCCGAACCCGAATTATCAGGTACCCGAAATTGCGGGTAGTGTTTTTTTGGGGCTAATATCGGGTAGCAGTTTTCATTACCCGAATTTCGAATTACCCGAACTACCCGACCCGAAAAATTCGGGAAACCCGAACGACCAGGCCTAGAAAGAAGTGCACAAACGCGCAGACACTCAACACAGCATCAGGTTCTGACCGCTCGTCTGCTTTGTTCTCATCATTGAGACAACAAGAGGATTGAGAAAACATTTCATAAGGCTGAAACGCTGAGTTCATTTAAAAGTAGTCAAATTTCTCATGTAAACTTTTAGTCTTCAAATTTCTCATGTAAACTTTTAGTCTTGTACTGTTTCTTCAGGTGCAGAATAAACAAGCGTAACAATGTAGGTGTAACATCAGAAATATTGTATAGTCAGATAAGTCTCAACAACAAAATCTTCGAGTAACAAAGATAGCAAAATGCAGAACCTACTCCATATCTACCGTGATAGTTAAAAGCACAGGACAAGAATACAGTGAATTCCCCCACTACTGTGCATTCCCAGTAAAGCATTTTTTTAAACCGTACAACAATATTGGACTCCCATTACGATGCTCATATGCAAACTGTACACCAACTTACGAGCATTAGAACACAGAAATGAGCAGCAGAAATTACCGTGTTCTGACCCAGAGGCGCACGGAGCGCCAGCTGGTCAAAGGTGAGGCACTCGCCGCCGGCATTCACAATCCGCGCCCTCGCCGTCTCAGTGAACCTGAGCGCGGCCACCCTCATCGCCGGCACCTCGTAAACCCTCTTGTCGTCAGTAACGGTGCCCACGATCACAGCAATCTTGTTCTCCTGCATCCCCACAAGCACAAAGCCGAACAAGGTCATACAAAATCAAACAAGACATGCACCAATAAACCAAACCAAACGAGTATGGAGCAAACAAATACCTTGCCCTCCATGAACCTGACGAGGCGGCGGAGCGAGAGCGGCGGGCGGTTGGTCTTGCTCATGAAGAGCCGCTTCAGGATCACGGCGTTGAACTGGCTCTTGGTCCTCCGCACCAGGAAGCGGTACAGCTGCCCACACACAGACCGGGACGCCACGCCATTCAAAATCCAAATCCAAGCACGAATGGCGAGGCCGCCACCGGATAGGGGTGGAGGTGGGACGTACCTTGACGAGAAGCTTGAGGTAGACATCGTCCGACTTGGGCGCGGTGCGCTTGGTCTTCTTGTTCCGGCCACCGGCGACGAGGTCAATGCCCTGCGAGGAGAGGGGGAGATGGGTCAGCTCAGGTTCATGGTTACGGAGATGAGCGGCGAAAGGTTGGGAAAGGTTACCATGGCGGTGCGCGGTGGGAGTGCTTCGTCGGCGGCGGCGGCGGACGGGTGGGTTCTAGGGTTTTGCGGGCGATACGAGAGTGAAGCTTATATCGGGGCTGGGTGGTGCGGTGGACTGGACCCGATTGGATTGGGTTTGAGCCCACAGGGTTTACTTACCGGGCTGGGTTGCGTCAGATACTCGGATGCTGCCAGGTTGACTCTTCTCGCCGTTTTTGTAAGAGAATGCTTAGTGCTCTCTTCATTTCTTTTTATAAGACGCATTTTGCTTAGACATGAAGATTAAGGAGATTAAGGATTGTATAAAACCAAAATAATCTACCCTACTCTATAATACACCAAATTTTCTTTACTAAATCCACCCCCTCAACCACCCCTACAGTCATGCCTAATCTAAGTCCACCCAGATTTGTGTACCAAAGTAATCCAACTTCATACAAATGAATGGCCTGGATCTCTCCTCAAGCCTTCTTCTCTTACTCATTGAAGATCTTAAGGCCAAAATCATCCGAATCATGCACATCATTGAACCTAGAAAGCCACTTCTGCTCCCCACCCCTCCCGCACCCTCTCCCCACCGAATCCCCTCCCACGTTCTGTGGGCCTTCTCTCCTCCCCACCGAAACCCCTCCCACGTTCTCCGCACAGCTATCCTCCCCACCGAGTCCTCCTCCCCCGCTCCTCCGTTCCACCGCCGCCTCCTTGCTCGTCCGCGCTGCCGCCGCCACCTCCCCCCCACCTTGCGCTGTCGCCGCCTCCTCCTCCTCCCCACCCCGCGCCTCCACTCCCGCCGCTCCCCCATCTCCGCCTCTCCCCCGCGCCTCCACTCCCGTCGCTCCCCCCGTCCTCCACCGCGCCGCCACTCCCTCCGCTCCCCCCGTCCTCCACCGCGCCGCCGCTCCCCCATCTCCACCTCTCCCCCGCGCCTCCGCTCCCCCCGTCCTCCCCTGCGCCGCCGCTCCCCTCACCGTCCCTCCTCTGTTGCCCCCTCAGCCCCTCTTCTCCTTAGCCGGCATTGGTGGAGACCGAAGAGGCGGAGATGAGGACTTGACTGGCGGACTCCCTGTGCGCCGCTACTGCCGCCAACAAGGACGACGTGCCCTCTTCTTCAGCCATGCCGTTGTCCCCCTCTGTCGCTCCCCTCTTCACCTCTCCAGGTTTGCCATCTCCCTTCGTTCCTTCCTCTCTCTGTTTCTCGACCGACTCCCTACACGCCGGCGTCGCCAACGAGGACGATGAGCCCTCTGCTTCAGTCGCGCCGTCGTCCCTCCTCCGTTGCCCCCCTCTTCTCCTCTCCAGGTTTGCCATCCCTTTGTCCCTTCCTCTCTGCTTCTCTACTCTCTCTTCTGATTTTGTGCCTGTCTCCTCAATCTCCTCTCTAATGCTTGCTTCAAGGCTTCAAATCTTCAATCCCTTCCCTTGCAATCCAGGTTTGCTACCTTGCTGGCCGCCCGTCTTCTTGTCCAGCATCGTGGAAAGTGGGCTATGGGGGAGCAGGGAGCTTCATGAGATGAGGTGGGAGAAAAATATTAGATTGTTCATTGTTGGAAACCAGAACACAACTTGGACAAGCATGGTCTGTTCCATGTGTTAATTTCATGATTAGATATTGTCCATTTGTGATTTGTCCAACGAAACCATTAAACAGCCAGAACATTAAGATATGGTGCAGTTGAATGTTAAATGTTTAAATGTATTATTATGTCATGTCTATATTAGTGAATTCTGATACTCTGATATGATTTTTCATTTACCCTAAATTGGAGTATTGGACCACTCTTACTGTCTTGCAGTTGCAGTGATTTGTTGTCTTGTATATGCTCTCTATAATTGTGCTATGCTCATGCTTCTTTATGCTACCTAGGATGTCGTTTGTTGCGTTGGCACCGGAGATTTCGATGAAGGAAGACCAGATGTTGTATGAGGAATTTGTATATTGTTAGGACTTAGGAGTTCAACAAAAAGAAGGTAAGGACTATACATATGAAATGCACAACATTTATTCTATACCAATTACCAAAAGACTCATAGTCTCATACATTACTTAATGTGCAGGTTTTACCACTTTACATCAAAACTTTATATCAATAGATGGAGAGCTATCATTGTATCAACCAGGTAAATTATGTGCGTGCAGTGTAGGATGTTAGGGCTTTCCCCTGGCTCCTCTCCATGTTTGTGTTGCATAAGAATATTTAATGATACAAATTTGGTTTTCGACTTACAACAAATATATCTATAGTATACTGTCTTAAAAAACGTTTAAAAGCCGTCTCCTTATAATTTGATTCTTTAATATGTTTGCTTTTGTATATCTTTGCAGACTATGGTGAAATCATTTGAAGTTTCAGAACTGCCAGGTATGCAGTGCACTTATGTTCACATGAAAAGAGAACTTATCCTGGAGGCTGGAATTGAGGTTAATGTATATTTGAACTTAATTTCAGTACGGTCGGCAAAATTTGTTTCAAGGAAACAATGGGTTGTAGCTGGTGCAGACGATATGTTCATCCGCGTCTACAACTACAATACTATGGACAAAGTTAAAGTTTTTGAGGCTCATACAGATTACATCAGATGTGTTGCAGTCCATCCAACTCTTCCATATGTGCTGTCATCATCTGATGATATGTTGATAAAGCTGTGGGACTAGGATAAAGGGTGGATGTGCACTCAAATCTTTGAGGGGCATTCACTCTATGTAATGCAGGTTACGTTCAATCCAAAGGATACTAACACTTTTGCAAGTGCATCTCTCGACCGCACTACAAAGGTCTGTTTCACAATCTCTCGTATGTAGCAAGATGTTACTATGAGTAATGATGTGATCTGGTTCATTAATGCTTCTTAATCTGAAATGGCAGATATGGAGTTTGGGTTCTCCAGATCCGAATTTTACGCTCGATGGACATCAAAAGGGTGTGAACTGTGTTGACTACTTCACTGGTGGTGATAGGCCCTATTTGATTACTGGTTCGGATGATTCCACTGCAAAGGTCTATTTTTTGTACCCCGCTGTAGTATTTTGAATGTTTAGGTGTTCAGTGCAGTCCTAAGATGGTGATGTCATGGTAAACTAGGTCTAGGATTACCAAACCAAGAGCTGTGTTCAGACACTTGAAGGCCATACACATAACATTTCTGCTGTTTGCTTCCATCCTGAGCTTCCTATAATCATTACTGGATCGGAAGATGGGACAGTTCGTATATGGCATTCGACAACTTACAGGTTGCTTTCTTACAGTTAGTCTAAAACATTGTGTGGCTTTATTTGGTGGTTAAGCTGGGTCAACAGTTGAACCAAACACAACCTGATTTTTTTAAAATGCTTTATATGGTAGCCTTCAGCTTAAGGATCTCTGTGCAAGCATGGAGTTTCTGGAGAGCTCTAACCCATGGGCATTCATATTTAATTGGTCACTCTTTCGTTAGAACATAGAGATTTCTGTTACACCTTGAAACAACAAAAAAATAGCAGAAAAGTGTTGGTATGGGATTTAACATTTTAGAGCTGGTAAGTCTTAGTGTAATTTTGCTGCTTAGTGCTTAGTATTAGTTAGCTACTTGTGCCATAGGCATAAATGTCTTGCCTATCTCTGCATCTTCGAAAGATGATGTTTATTTCAGGTAAAGCATTGATATTTTAGTTTAGTGTGCCTCAATGCCTCAGAAGTGATGTTGCAAAGTAAATGTTGAACATATTACCCTTGCAGATATTTTGATGGTTACTTGGTCAACTTTCAATTTGGGAGGTCCATGTTTGGAAGTTACTGAAAATAAATATATTGTAATCGATTAATGTAGGCCAAAACCTGCATGATGGCCGTTCAGTATGTTCTGGGAGTTGGTTTGGTGACTATATCATTCATGTGTTAGTAATCGCCATATGTCTTGCTCATACCCATGAATATTTGTCTGAAAATTGTGACCACATGGGTACTTGCACGGTTGCACCCAAAAGTAATTATGCGGTAGTCGAGATGTTTAGGCCATCACCATATGCAGTGTATTCCCATTCCTGTCTCTTGGCAGTTCCTTGATAACTTAATTCCAAATTGTTTATCCATGCACAGTCTGATTATTTATCCTTGTAGAATGTGATTCTTTAATCTATTGTCTCGATTCGTGTATAGCTTTGAATTGGATTTAGGACATATGAAGAGTTGAGAGGTATACACTAACCATGTATGTGGTTATTTATTTCTTTTTGTATCTGCATTTGTGGTTGACTGAAGGGATAAATATGGGTACTTGTTTTCGGTGCATATCTTGACACTTCATTAATTGTAATCAGCACGGACACTTCTTGCTAGAGTCCGCTCAAAGGGATTAATAGCAATTTTATCTTGTTTTGTATTTTACCGCAGCATTAGCACGGGCACACTACTAGTGGTATATAAACGTGACCATGTGTTCATGGTGTTAATGTCTTGTGAATAAAAAGGGAGGATAGTTTTGTGAGTGTTTACTCATAAATATTTAAGAGAGAAGGAAGATTAATAAGGGCAAAAGAGAACAAAATCATTAAAACTGCATACACACCTTATATTTTGACAAAAACTAGTAAAAATTATAAGCCTTATATTTTGAAATGGAGGGGATATTAAAGGCTTGTTTGGTAGAGCTTCAGATTCTGGTTTTTCATCATCTGCTTCTGATTATTCAAGAATCCACTTTTCTCATAATCTGGAACTGGCCCAGAGATGTGTTTGATAAGAGGTTAGCTCCCAAAACCTAGAAAGAAATGATTGGAGGCAAAAAGACTGTGTTGCCCTTGGTTATTAACACTTGTAGCCTATTTGTTACTTACTCCTTTCTATTTGTACATAAATTTCTAAAATTTCTTTACAAATGTCGCATCCATATAACATATGTTCATTTAAGCGACTGAATTGAAATAATTAACCTATCCCAGAAGGCTAAACACATTTCCAAATCTCAAATATAATCGAATAAATAAAGAAGTAAATAGATATATTAATGCAGAAATTGGTACATTTGTCAAATGTGACATTGTACAAACTAGAGTACAGGAATCTTATTCTATACATTATTCTCAAATGATAACACACTGTATCTAACATAATCTAGCTATACATTGGTCCATCATACTTCTGCTGTCAAGCTATACATTGGTTCAGCAGACCTGCAAGAAAAATGATGATCACACTTCTGTTGTCAAGCTATAGATTGGTTCAGCTGACCTGCAAGGAAAATGATGATCATATAAGTAAAAGTTGTATGCTTTAAAATCAAAGGATTTAGCAAAAGGTATATCACAATAATTTTGAGATGATATACAAGTCCCAGCATGGAAGTGCAAAGGATTACCTAGCACAAGATTGACATTACCAATAACTTGATTTTTCAATCTAGCTTCACAAACCTGCATAAGTAGCATTATCTTTCAAAAAGTATGACTAAAAATATGTGAACAGACCGCTTTCACTAAGGAAATTAGAATCTTGTATTCATTGTAAAGTAAACACAACTTAATCTCACAAGAAAAAAAAGAAGCAGACAAAAACTAGTTTTTTTACAATTCTATACATCACATAAACCAAAATATAGAGTCTTGGGAGATTTTTTAGAGGTGTT
This sequence comes from Dendrocalamus latiflorus, assembly GCA_017311315.1. Classification (NCBI taxonomy): domain Eukaryota; kingdom Viridiplantae; phylum Streptophyta; class Magnoliopsida; order Poales; family Poaceae; genus Dendrocalamus; species Dendrocalamus latiflorus. The sequence goes on along the minus strand of CM029651.1, from coordinate 37,525,609 downwards.
GGGAGTTGGGAAGCATAATTGATATCAGTAGATCATCTTACACGACATTGATGTGAATCCATACTGCTAAAAAGCAAGAAATTTGAATGCGCAGATGTGGTTGGGGATGAAATCAGCACGGCACAGCAGTTGGTAACGAAGAAGCACACCGTGACCGCATAAATGAAAACAAGGCATGATCTGGAAACTTAACTGCAAAGAGAAGGTGGAAACTTAACCCAGATCCAGGCAGGGAAACTTTTACCGGCCGATAATCAACCAAAAAGCAGGATTATCAGGAATATCGGAGCCCCCCGGTTGAACTTTGTATTGGTTGAAAATTTTCGGTTTTGCATGGTTGTTGTCAAATACAAAGAAAATTCATAACCATTAATAATCATTTCTGTGTGAGTAGCTGGTGGTAAGGCCTGTATGCTTTGGAACAACTAGTCCAGGCTTCGAACCCTAGACACTGCATTCTTTTTCATTTTTTCGTTTGAACTTCAAAAAAATTCAAATTTTGATTTGAAAATTTCGACCGAACTTATCCGAAATTTTCTGATCGTATCGGAGGTATCGCTAATTTCGGACCCCTCCGGTAAAATTTTAATTCCGATTTTGAAAACCCTGGATCCAGCAACAAACTATCCCCTGAACACATTCTAAGCCAAAGATTTGCACACTCCAAGCCAAATATTGATATTTACATACTACACATTTTACTGCAGCAAGATTAGGGTTAGGGAGGTGGTAGGGGATGGTAACCTCGATGAGAGCCACGGACAAAGGGGATGACGACGAGGTTAGTCGGCGGCGTCGACATCGGGGGTCAGCCGTGTTGAGGTCGAGGGTCGATGGCGGTGTTCAGGTCGTGGGTCGACGGCGACATCAAGGTAGTCGGTGCGGGTCTTTGGAGATGATGAGGCTAGCGAAGGCAGGGACGAGAGGGGGTCAAGAGGGGCAGGGCGGGGGCGGGGGGCGAGCGAGGCAAAAGGTAGATGTCAAATTGCAGATAATTATCTCTAGTTTTAGAGATATTTTGTTTTGAGTGTGCTGATTTCTCATGAGAATTTATTTAAAGGTTGTTTCTCGTTGTTAATTTATTTTTACCTCTGCTCATCATGAATATTAGAATTCGGTAGTTTTGAAAAGCTGGGTGTTTAGTATAGTCCTACGAGATCTGAACAAGAAGCTAGAAGTAGGATTTATACCAAATAGGCCCTAAGCTAGTAAGCTTCAACTTAAGCTCCTTCAAACAAGCCCTTCAAAATTGTAATGCCCCCATTACCAGGGGCGCGTACGGACACGGCATTCCGCAACTATTCACGCATGAACAGTTATGGAGTGTCGCGCAAGAGTATACCATTGCATGCTTACAACAAAAATTCCAGCATATATTTTACATATGGATTAACATCTGTTTTTCCACAGCGGGGCGTGCAAGCCCAAAGTATAATTACATTACAGAAGCTCCAAGATCCGCTTGAGCGCGGCCAAGACCTAAAGCCACGGGTCCTCGTCGAAGAAGCGATCCTCAGGGGCGTCCTTGACGGGAAACCTTCACCTTCGTCTTGATCCTCTAAAGAGGGGATTAAGTAAGCCGTGAGCCAAACAACCGGCTCAGCAAGTCCCAAAGGGACTCTAACTTACTATATGCACGGATTAACAAAGGAAGGGAGTATATTTGGTTTATTAGCTTTGAGTGGATGCAGTTTTATTTGTAAAGATTTTGATAAAACAGACCCAAAACTGCTCCTTAAGATCTTAGGGGTTTTCACGAAAGGTTAATTAACCAACTGAACAAGTTAAAGCATGTACAAAACTACTTAAGCTTCGCTGCTGGAATCACCCAAGTGACACAGCTCCATTAACCGGGAGCACGGCGTATTCGAATACCATTTATTTGACTCTGCAGAGTTTGCTCAGCTTTACCCACACGATTTCTTAACTTCCGCGTCCGGGTTAAGAAAGCCAGGTTGTTTCACTGCTCAACTCTTTATATAGGCTCTACCCGGTAGAATTCACTCGGGTCTGGCACAATAAAACTTTCGTCCGCTTCAAGTGAACTCTACCGTTGTTAGGCACCCGCAGCACGGCCTACCTAACCTCGCTTGTCTCAACACCAAGCTTTCTCAACACCTGTAGGGTTTCAATCGAGTTGAGCAGCTACTAAACTAGTGTTGACAAGTCAACTCCTGTGGTTGAGCGATCACCATGTCATTTGCTCAGCGTAAGGGTCTAGTCCTTATATTTTTTTGGGGTCCGCAACCTCGCCAGGCCCGCGACCTCCAACCTAGGGTAAGCGGTGGGCGAAAGCCGTCTCGCGGCGCCCCACAACACCCTTACCCTAACTTCAATCCTAGAGTAAGAGATGGGCGAAGACTAACTCGCCAGCTCTTCCCCAACCCTTACTCTACCTTGTGCACGCTGGCACTCTCCGCTCTAGGGTACGGTGTCCCATACCACCCTACCCTAGAGTCGGGTTTGCAAATCCTATTGGCCCGCAGCCACAACCTTATTAGTATAAGACTTTGCATGATAATAATAACCTACAGTTATCTAGATTAACAGATAATTATTTCTAAGGTTACAAAGGCATGGCTACAAGTTTAACATGGCATTTGTCGGTGGTAGGTTTAACTACATATCATGTCATTCTAAATATTTTATTTTTGAACTAACATTTCGGAACTAGCTTAATGCAAATAGCATAATAACATAGTTAAATAACATGGGTTGCAACATGATCAAAGGATTTGGGACTTGCCGTCAATCCGGACGATCTCAGCTAGCTCGAACGTAGAAGCACCTTGGTCCTGCGACTGCACTTGGGCTTCCGGGATCTCCGAAACTAGCGCAAACACACAAAATAAAATAAGTCCGGCTTGAGCCTAATCAAGCGAGGAAAAATAAACTATTCAAAAAGGAGTAAAATGCATAAATCCTCAAATGGGGAATTTTTGGAATTTATCTGGGATGAAACTGGAGGAATGGAGGTCAAAAATGGGTTCAAGACATTATTTGGAGCAAAGTGGTGAAATTTGGGAATTGTTGGGATTTTCTGTGATTTTCTAGGATTTATTTGGATTTTTCTGGTTTCTGGAAATTAATAATTCGGGGAAAATGTTTGGAACAGTAGTGGGCCGGCCCCATGGTTACAGCGTGGCTCGGCCCGAGAGACGGCCCGCGCGGCCGGGCGGCCGGCGCGGCCCAAACGCGCGCTCACGCGCGGGAACGAAGCAGGCCGGGAGACGCGGCCCACTCCCATGCGCCTACGCAGTCCGGATGGACGACGCGCGTCCCGGTGGTGTGGCCAGGATGAGCCGGGGCGAAGCAGTATGGGAGGGATCGGACGGAGGCGGAGGGATGCGATTATGAAGATCGGACGGCTGCGGCGAAACTTCATCCAATGACCGACGCTAAACGGCAACGGGAGGAACGGGCGGATGCGATGGGGCCACGTCTCCGTCTTCCTCCTCTCGCCGTGCTCGCGCGCCAGAGGGGCGGAGAGGGCGGCGCCTCCGCTCTCCGGCGAGGGCAAAGGCCTCTGGGGGTCGGGAAAGGTTCCATCGGATAGAGTGCAGCAAGGGGATCTCATTTTTGGGGTTGGTGAGGTAAGAGGGTCATCGGGGAGGGCAGGAGACCGAAGGGGAGGGGATGGTTCCCCGACGGTGGAGGGGATCACCGGAGCCGAAAGAGGTTGAATCGGGGGCGGTTTCACGATCTCAGAAATGTGACGCTCACATTGGTGGCGGTGGGTGCGGCCGGGGAGTTTCCAGACGAGCTGGCCACGGGGAGGGTGCGGCGGCCGGGAGGAAGCTTCGGCGGCAAGGGTGCACGGGCGATCACCTGTCCAGGGGGGTGCACCACAATGATTAGTACACCGAGGAGAAGCTATGGGCGAAAGTAATTGAGAAACGGAGGAAGGGAGAGGGAGATTGGGCTACGGGGGTCGCCGGCGCAGGGGAGGGGAATGGCGGCGTTCGGAGCGGAGGGGTTCCAATCGGTGGCGCGTGGAGGTGCTCTGGAGTGGCAGGAAGGTGGTGAGGGTGGTGGAGTGACTTGGGAAGCAAAGGAGTATGCGGGAGATGAAGTGAGGGTTTTTATACCCGGCGGAGGGAGGCGGAGCCTTCGGGGAGAAGGAACGGGCAGGACTCCGGGGTCATCAGGGGCAGGTAGGGCGTCTCCTCCGCGGGATGGAGCAGTGACCGGGCGCTGACAGCCGGAGTAATGACGAGGCGACGGCACGGGAGCAGGTGAGCTCGGGCATGGGCGAGGGCGCGCTCCCGCGCGGCGGAGGGGACAAGCGGTGGCTGACAGGTGGGGTCGGGGCACGGAGGGAGGCGACGCGTGGCGCATGGGGGGTGCGGTCGGCTTCAGACCGGGGTTGTCGAGGTGACGCACGCGCGGGGAATCCGGGGCGCAGAGACGCGGTGCGGAGGCGCTAGCGGAGAGGGGCGGGGAGAGGCGCCCGGGTGCGAAAGAAGGCCGGGAGGAGCAGAGGCGCCAGCGGAGAGAGGAATGAGGGAGGCGCCTGGGGAGGGAGAAAACAGAAAGGAGGAGGGCGCCAGCGAGAGAGGAAGGCGCCCGGCCAAATGAGGAAAGCGGAATCGGGGAAGAATTTCCAAAAAGGGAAAGTCTCCCGAATTTCACCCAAAAACCAGCAAAACAAAGAAAATTTTTGGTTTGAAATTTTGGGGCTTTTCAAAAATGAACTGAAGAGGAGATCGGATATTACTTGGATGGTCAAGATGCGTGGATATCCCTTCACTTAAGGAGACTACTAGAGTGCCCGTGCTAACGCTACGACGGCATTTGAGGGATGCACATGAAAACTACTACCTTGCCATCATGGTTTGCCTGCTGCTAATCCTACATAGAACAAATTTCAAGCCAGAAGAAAGTACAGGTAAGCAAATTCACAAGATGACCAATCTACTGCTACAATATTAGAAACAGTTTGTCTCATATATGTTAGCCAATTACTACTACTACCTTGCCATCATGGTTTGCCAGCTGCTAATCCTACATAGAACAAATTTCAAGCCAGAAGAAAGTACAGGTAAGCAAATTCACAAGATGAAGCAGTTACATATTTTTAGCAGTTGACTATTAAATCATCAGATCGTTGTGATAAAAAAACCAGGAATGCCTGCTAGAAAACAAGTTGGGAATTTTTGCCTTGTGTTTAACATACTCTGATTAACAGACTCTGATAGCAGAAAAATTATTCTAAAATTTGGCCGTAAGATAAGGAGCTCATCTGCTATCTCCGCCTGTAGCACCAACCAACCAGATCAAAACCGCCGTTTCCCAATTCCACCCCCATGCCATGGAGACCCACCTTTATTATCCGTACGCGCGCGATGCCTGCGAACTCGCCGGCGGCGATGGCCCTCTCCGAGTCGCGCGAGGCCCTGCTCGGCCGACGGCAATGGCGGCTTCGTCTTCGTGGCGGCGTCCCCAGGAAACGCCCGACGGCCGCGTGTTGCTCGGCCGACGGGAACGGCGGCTTCGTGGTCGTGGCGGCGCGGCGTCCCCAGGAGTCGCGCGAGGCCGGCGGCTTCGTGGTCGTGGCGGCGCGGCGTCCCCAGTAGAGATGGCAACGGGTAAATACCCATCGGGTATTGCCATTCCATACCCGTACCCGCTAGGTGTAAATTTACCCGTCGGGTTACCCGTATCCACACGCGGGTAGGAAAATTTACCCATACCCGTACCCGCGCGGGTATTACTACCCGACGGGTAACCTGTACCCACGCGGGTATTACTACCCGACGGGTAACCCGTACCCGCAAGCATACTCGGTTCAACACATAAGAATATCATCAATTTAGACATTCATTAACCATACATGCCAAGCACAAAAGCGTCTAATGATCAAAATTAGTACATCACATAAACATACTTGACATGACCATATCAACATATGACAAACAAATAAACAATCAACAACAAGTAGATAATAAAATTAACATTTGAGTGGGATGTCTAGTTATCTAATGCGGGTATTCATTACCCGCGGGTAGGCGGGTATGGGTAGTATATACCCACACTCGCACCCGCCTACCCGGCGGGTAGAGGATTTCGCCCAATAACGTACCCATGGGTACATAAAATTTTTCATACCCGTCTCTTTATCGGGTAAAACCCATCGGGTATTCGGGTATCGGGTACCCATTGCCATCTCTAGTCCCCAGGAGTCGCGCGAGGCCGGCGGCTTCGTGTACGTGGCGGCGGCGACGCCTGGGATTGCGGCTTCGTGGTCGTGGCGGCGCGGCGTCCGCAGGAGTCGCGCAAGGCCGGCGGCTTCGTGTACGTGGCGGCGGCGGCGCCTGGGACGGCGTGGTCGTGGCGGCGCGGCGTCCGCAGGAGTCGCGCGAGGCCGGCGGCTTCGTGTACGTGGCGGCGGCGGCGCCTGGAGACGCCTGGGGCGGCGGCGGCGCCTGGAGACGCCTGGGACGGCGGCGGCGGCTGGAGTCCCGTGAGGGTTCGCGGAGTCGAGGAGGCGTCGCCTGGGACGGCGGCTGTGACCCCGATCGCGCGCGGTGGGTCCGCCTGGGATCGCGAGTCGCGCGGGGGAGGTGGGCGTCCCCGTTGAATTTGGATTGGATGAATTTGGATCGTTGGATATGAGTGGGTAAGGAGAGAGAAAGGTGGGAGTTGATCCTTGATCGTTGAATTGGTGTGGACGCAGGATGAATTGGTGTGGACGTAGGAAAACTCATGACTGCTGGGGGCACAATTTGGGGTGGTCGTAGGAAAGAAATGAACTGGTGGATTTTAGGGGTATAAGATAAGAAGAGATAGAGATCTTAAGGCTAACAACGTTAAATGCTGAGTTACGATGAATCGACGGTGGATATGAACTCATACCCCTTCAATCACAATTGTGCGATGTAGAAGCAATAGAGTAATCACTGTTTGCCGTTAAATGGTTTTCACTCAATGTAATGACTTTGTCGCTGTTAATCAGACTGGGCCAGATGCGGAAGATATAAGTAGCCGCCGGATGTAATGAGGGGCTATGTCCAAAAACCCTAACTATTTTCATATGCCATGACTTTCCCCAATTCATCTTCGTATCGTTTGTTCCTTTTCCTTCTCAGGGCCTGTTTGGAACAGAGGAATTTCATAGGAATTTTACAGAAATTTTACAGGAAACAATTCAATTCTCGCAGGAATCGGGAAAAATTCCCGCATTCCAAACAGGGCCTCAATTTCTTACCAGCAGCTTTGATTCTAGTTTCCATTCGGATTCCACATTGGTCCTGACAAAGGAGGGGTAGCGCGGCAGAGGGGTCACGACTCACGAGAGGTGAGGTGGAGGACGGATTCGGCAGTGGGCGGCGGGGCTACTGTGAGGAGGACGGGGCTACGACGGCCATCGACATCACCGGGTATCGGCGGTGGCCGGCGGGGAGTTTGGGGGTTTGAGCAGGTGGGGGTTTTCCCTGGAAAATAAATGCTGCCGTGCCGCCCATCTCTGTGGGCCTTGCTAACGCGCCATCAAGGAGGGCCTCGTGTTCAGTTCGCTCAGACCGCCCCAGCATAGTTTGCTGTCACAAAAATCAGCCAAGCCTTTTTGCTCCAACCGGTTTAAAATCCTTCTGCTTCCGGTTTCTGGCAAAGCTATTTAGAGCATATCGATTTCTTAATTTTAACTCTTTTGGCATTTTTTTTATTTCTTTGCATTCTTCGTGATGATATGATAGTGTTTTTTTATTTTTTTTCCTTATTTTTTATTTTTAATTGAATGTCTTATAAAAAAACTACTTATCATTATACTATATTTTCTAGTTGTTACAATATAAATTCAGTCAAAAGATAAAAACGGATAGCCCGATTGGAGCGGCCCCAAGGTAAATCTGTTACTCCTCGACAGCCATCCATCGAGTTTTGCTTCTGGGAATTGTACATGCATGTGCATGCACTTGTTTTCTTTTTTCTTTTCATTTAACTGTAGCTTGTTGCCAAATGTTATAGCAGGCCTTTTAGTTGTTCCTTATATTCATTCTTTCCACTATTATTACATAAATATTTTTTATTTGCTTAGCTAATGCCTTGATTTTTTTCTCCCACGTAATCAATTCATCTAGCTCTACCACTGGAACATTGTCGATGAACTATTTAGAACATCATCCATAGATTAGTGGAACATTTAACCAAACACGTGGAACATTGGTCCGTCTCCCATATGACTTAATGTGCAGAACATTGTCAGTCAACTGGTAGAACATTGGAATTATACGTGTGAAACATTATATTTTATATATTGGAACATTTAACACCCACCAAATTTATTCCCTCTAACCCAATTCAAAAAGATATGTATTGGAACATTATCCGTGAATGAACGGAAACAGTAGGGAATAATGCGTAGAACATTTCTGGTTTAATAATGCATAGAACATTTCTGGTTTACTATCGGAACATATGGTGTATATTTTATTATTAGATAAAAATATATGCAGGCACGGTTTTATTTTAAAGATCTCATTGTAGGAAGCACTGTGATTCGAAAGATAGATCATTTGAGGTCATGTTCTTTTCATCTTCTAAAAACTACTTTTTGGCTTTTCTACAGTAACTAACTTTTAAACGGAATATTTTTTTCAAGATAGGGTCTACTAGTTAATTGTAGTACATGCTTTACTGACTTTATTTATATTGGTAAAAACTACATGTGAGTTTCTGTTACTCTGTAATCTCTTGTATAATCTGTCCAAAAATTATAAACCACAATTAAAAATTATAAGCCGCAGCTAAAAAGAACATAACCTGATTTTCGGTTCGGAAAGGGAAAAGGCATCTTAAATTCCGTATGCTGCGTTGGGGGCCGCGCGAAGCATCATGAGCCTTCCACGCTTGCAGGTGAGGGCGCGTCCCAGGCCCGACTTCCTTTTCTAGAAGGTGGGCAGCGCGTGCATCCTTGCTACAATTCCCAAGATCTGGTTGCTATTTTGGTGTCACGCGCGTCCAAGATCAGACAACTTCACCCCACCTTTGGATGAACTTGGTCCACTTTAATTTTAGTATTTGGTAGTTATAGGGCCTGGCATTTGGACGAACTTGGTCGCTAGTGGGTGAATTGTGTCACTTATGAAGAAGGATGAACTATGGTGCCGCTCGGCTGGGTTAAAAAAATAGTGATTTATAGTTAAAATTGCATTGTATCTGGCTGAAATTACACTGTAGTTGAAAATGTCTTATTTGACGTAATTAAATTTTAAAAAAATAAAAAAATATGTTAGCTCATCACGGACAACGCATACGAATACGAAAAAAAGAATCAGCAAAAAAGCTCAAAAAAGTCAAAAGTTCAGAAAAGACGAAAGTTATAAATAGTGAAAATAAGCCAAAAGCTCAAGCTGAAATGAGCCGGGAGTATATATTGTGATATTCTAGTGTTTAATGGATGGATTTAAGTACTTGATTGATGATGTTGCTTCAATGATGTTATGTGTGGCGATGTTGTTTGATGATATTGGTATATTTGAGTCATGATTAAATTATATATAAGAATTTCATTTAAATTATCCCTGGGTTTGCATCAAAACCACATGGGAAAGAATTTATGCTATTTGTGAGCTCTAGTCTAAGGAACAATAGCTTTTTCTTCCCTAGTGCTTCAAAAAGAAACTCTAGGGATCATTACTTTACAAGTTGGATGATCCAGCCAGTGGCGGAGCCAGGATTTGGTTACGCTCTAGGTTCAGTGGGGAAATGATCTAGGCTATCTGGACTAAATCATAAAATATTATCCAGACTGGACTAAATTTACCAAGACTGTACACTAAATATTTTACCATACTCCGGGCTGAAACCTACCCTGCCCAGGATGTGGCTCTACCCCTGCATCCAGCCATGTGGACATTGTTCCCTGCTGCCCCACAACCCACGGGAAAGTATAGTTCCCCAGGGTTCTTCAAGAAAAACTAGGGATCCGTCTTTTCCCCGCGAACCACTTCCCTAGAGGTCATTTCCCTAGGGTTCACAGTAGGGAACTGTCTCCTACTGTTGGTTCCATGGGTTTTCAGCGCTAGGGAAGTCATTGAATTCTAGATATTCATTCGGTCCTGATGAGTGTAGTCCATCCACGATCATTCGCATTCGTTTACCCCTCTCTTTTAATGAAAAGCGTTCATGTTTACACTATGAAATAGCAATTTCTGATTCTACCCCTGCTCTTGGAAAGTAGACTATGTGGCTGCTCCAAGCAGCTTATGACTGCGTTTTAGGCTGTTTATTGAAATTACACTGTAGCAACTAGCGACTGTTAGTTTTTTGGAATCATTTAGTTAAAGAAAAATAAAAAAAATAAAAACACCGTTATATCTCCACGGACAATGCAAAAGAAAAATGGGAAAATCAAAAGAAAAAAACGAAATTAGAAATCGACGTGTTCTAACTGACTTCTAATTTTAAAAAGCCACAAGCCAGAAAAAGCCACTTGGAGCAGGAGTTCTGTGACACACTTCTATAAGGATATATTTAAATTTTTCTTCAGAAAATGGAACAGCTTCAGAAATCAGAACTGACTGGCCGAGACGCGCATCCTCCCACCATCAAGCAGAAGTCGCATTCATAACAAGATCGATGCTCGATGCTTCACTCTGGCATGTGCGAATCCGGCTGGGAGCATAAATAAGTGCGTAATCTCGTTGTGTAGCATCTAATTCCGGACCTGACCATGCAGCCAGCAGGGAGAGAGAATGAACATGCCCTGTCCGGCAATCTGCACTGCAACGGCCGTCGGTGCGTGCGGAGGCAGGGCCACTCGATCGCCCTAGCTACAAAACCCAACAGCGAAAGCGCGTCGAGTCGCGATCTCGTGTACTCTGCAGGCGGGCGAACTTTCCCTGTAGAGAGGCCAGTCGCACAAGCGAAAGCAAAAAAGCAAAACCCATTGCCAACTGCTCCATCCGACTTACCTGCTCTGGTAATCGCAACGTGATACCATACTATACTATTAATTGCTGCTCCTACGTTGATCGACGTTTCGTTTCGTGGACGACGACATTACCTTTTCCAATGGCGGATATAGTCGAAGATCACTACTATCTAGTTGAAGGAATGTTATGTATTTAACTTATCTAAGCTTTATACTGGTAAACACCTCATACTTTGGAAAAGAGTTTAGGCTGCCGTAGGCCTGAACCTGACCTTTCCCTTTCTTTCGGTGCCGTCCATATATTTGCCGCGGGCAGGCCTGGCCGCCTTACCGGACAAGGATTCCAGTGACGCACCTCGCCGGAATATCTAAGATTCTTTAAAGGCGTGCTCGCCAGCGCACGAACTTGCTCCACTTCGGCGTCGCCTCCATGGCGCAACGTGTCCGCTCTAGAGCGTTTCCTTGGCTTCTATGTCTCCCCACCTTTTTCCTTCCCCAATCCCCGGTGGTCGAGATGGACCCGTTTCCGTTCCCATGGCAGCCGTCGCCTTTCGGCGTCAATTTCAGTGGCGTTTGGATGCCATCAGGCCACTGCAGCTAGCTCGTGTCGGCTGACTACACTAACCGGAGTAAGCAGCGGTGCGGTGTCCAAATGCCACTGGAGCTTAGTTTGGCCGTTTGATTTCTCGCGGCCGACAAGGCAGGATCGGACGAGGCAAAGTGCTTGACGAACAGAGAGAGTAGCGCTTGGTTATCTAAGTTGGAAGGTGTGGCTTACCCTACCCAACTAAAAGCGAAGCTTTATGCGTGCTGTTAGGAAACTGATGTGAAATCTTGAGGTCAAGTAAGCATCTTCTTTTCAGCTTATGACTTCTCTCAAACAATTAAACGGGATGATTTCTTCACAATTGTTTTAAAATAATTTATTTAGGGTATTGATAAACATCATCCGGATGTTTTCTTTCTAACTATCATCCAGATTTATGACCATTGAATTAGATAATACATACCCTATGAGGGTGTGTATAGGTATCACCTGGATGTTTTCTTCCCAACAATCATCCAAATTTCGAACCGTTGGATTAGAGATCGAACGGTCTCTTTTTTTGGAGGGGGTAGAATTTTTTTTGGAGGGGGGGTGAATTTTTTTTGCAGGGGGTGGGGAGAATTTGTGGCCCTTGGATCTCTAATCCAACGGTTACAAATCTGGATGATAGTTAAAAAGAAAATATTCGGATGATATTATCATCCAGATTTATGACCATTGAATTAGATAATACATACCCTATGATTAAAAGCTATAAGCCACAGCATAAGGGTTCGAGATGGATTTCGCTGCTCTGTCGCACGACACGACCGACCACCGACCGGCCGGGCGATGTGACCCCGTGCAGATACGTCCACCCTTAGCCAAAGCACCTAGTGTCCTAGCTTGTGTTACATATATCGCCATTTCTCTGAGATACTCTCCATCTTGGCATCTTCATAGCTCCCTCACAGACAATCGCGGTACAAGAAGCTCAAATTAATGGCCGACCCAAGCTTCTTTGTCGGAATCGTAGGTCAGTGTGATATTATCATGTATATGCTTCGTGACTTCATGGTTACTTTTGCTAGCTCCATTTCTTTACGCGATTTTGCTTGTGCCCACGCTCATATCATTCTGTTTCCTTTGATTCTTTGTTTTGTGCAACAGGGAACATAATCTCCATACTGGTCTTTGCATCTCCAATGTGAGTTCAGCTAGCAATTTCATTCATGCATTTAGCAGAAGCAGTAGCACGAGCTGATGGTTTCTTCTGCATGCTTTGGTGATTCGAATTCAGCGGGACTTTTCGGAGGATCGTGAAGAACAAGAGCACCGAGGACTTCAGGTGGCTGCCGTACGTGACCACCCTCCTCAGCACCTCCCTCTGGACCTTCTATGGCCTCCTCAAGCCCGGCGGACTCCTCATCGTCACGGTCAACGGCGCCGGCGCCGCGCTGGAGGCCATCTACGTCGCGCTCTACCTCATGTACGCCCCCAGGGAGACCAAGGTGCGGCGCTTGCAATCCCCTCGCCGACCGATCTCACCGGACGGACAGCCTCGATTCTTGGTGAAACCGGTAGGTGGGTTGTCGCCGACAGAGAGGAATTAATCTGGATGGTTTTTATATGGCTTGCAGGCGAAGATGGCGAAGCTGGTGCTGGCCGTGAACGTTGGCGTCCTTGCCGCGGTCGTCGTGGTGGCGCTGGTGGCGTTGCACGGCGGCGTCCGGCTGTTCGCGGTGGGCTTGCTGTGCGCCGCGCTGACGATTGGGATGTATGCAGCACCGATGGCCGCGATGGTATGTAATACAAGATCACCCTTCAGTACAAGTACTTCGTTGCAAAACTATGACAAATTCTATATAAATGAAGGTGGCGAGTAGAAGGTACTTAAGTGTTTTTTGTTGTTCGGATCACTCGAATTTTTTGGAGGGATGTATATATAGAAGAATGAGGATTCAAGTGTTTTTTGTGGTTCAAAACACTCACAGTTTTTTGGATAGGTGTATACATGAGAGAAGGGGAATCTGAATATTTTTTGTGGTTCGGAGCACTCATATTTTTTTTAAGGAAGTGCATACATAAGAGAAAAATCTAAGTACTTTGAATAAAAAAACCCTTGAGTGATATTTAGCACTTCCCATAAATGAATGTCTTTCACTAACATGTTTTATCTGTTTAGTTCTTTTGCTCCGTAGATTGACATCTGAATAATGCATATGCATGCTCACACCTCTGATGAGAGGATGCAGAGAATGCCCAACTCTGGGGATCAAACATATTCATCTCCTTCAATTTCTGACCTGTCATGAAAGATTGTTCGGTCCGACGTCATTTTCTTCGATTTATAGTAGAAACAAAAGCAGTAACATCTTTGGAGCACGCATTCCATCGTCCTTGAACCAGACCACTCACCTAAATCCACATAGCCAGTGTCGCCCGATCTATGCAGCTAGCTTCGTGCCTTCGTGTTAGTTGGTGGCATTGTTCGGTGTTGATATATCACTCTTAGGTCCGGTTTGAAACGCACGAATTTTACGGCCCCATGAGAATCTGGAAAAAAAAATCCCACATTTCAGACGGACCTAAAGTAGTAGAGCTTTGCAACTGACGAAAAAGAAATCAATCATGTCTTCCGGTGATGCAGAGGACAGTGGTGAAGACCAGGAGCGTGGAGTACATGCCGTTCTCCCTGTCCTTCTTCCTCTTCCTTAACGGTGGCGTCTGGAGCGTCTACTCCATTCTTGTGAAGGACTACTTCATCGGAGTACGTACGCACCATCACACTGCATGCATGTCTCAATGTATGAGTACGTCAGTCTATGCATCGACTCAAACTTGCAACTCGATCAATTAAGCTTGGGCACTGCTTTGTGCTCGTAGATCCCCAACGCCATCGGCTTCGCGCTGGGCACGTCGCAGCTGGCCCTGTACGTGGCGTACCGGAAGAAGAAGGCGGCGCGCAAGGACGACGGGCCGGAGGACGAGGAGGAAGGGGTGGCGCACCTGATGGGGCAGGTGGAGATGGCGCAGCGGCGGGTGCAGCTGCACAAGGGGCTGAGCCTGCCGAAGCCGTCGTCGATGTCGGCGCCGCACCACGGGTTCGGGCACAACATCGTCAAGGCCTTCTCCACCACCCCCGTGGAGCTGCACTCCATCCTGCACCAGCACCAGCGCTTCGAGTTCGAGAGCGTCAGGGACGAGGAGCCGAACGACGACGGTTACTCCTACTCATCGAAGTGATAAGATTGATGATGTTGGTGTGTGTAGTGTCTGATGAAGTGAAGTCTGTATGTGCTATGTGTTGAAGTATAAGTGAATTGCTCATCTTTCTCTATCAGCTTAAGTTTTGGGGTGAATTGGCTGGTGCATGAAACTTAATATGGTATCAGAGCCAAGAGGTCCAGAGTTCAAGACCTGACTGACGCAATCAAAAAAATTAATTGCAGTCCACTTTTATTCCACGTATTAGACCTAAGGGAGCTTACATGTGAGGGGGAGTGTTGAAGTATAAGTGAATTGTCCATCTTTCCCCATCAGCTTAAGCTTTTGGGTGAATTGGCTGGTGCATGAAACTTAATACTATGCATGTAGTGTCGACGGACACAGCCGTGACGGCCACACACGAGACCGGTGCGGATGTGATGTGCCTACTTTTTCCTCGCTTTCATATGGAATCCGTAACGGGCCTACTGCTAAACATGAGGGTATTTATAAAAGACGAGAGAGGAGCCCACTTGTCGGTCGGAGACTTAAAGAGACAATGGAAGGGATAGTTGGCTCGGCCCAGCTCTCCTGTGTGCACGGCGTGGGGGTCATGGAGATTGATCCCTTCCCACGCCCTCTTCGACGACTTTGGCGGGGTCCGATGGTGGTGCTGCTTCCCTTCTCTTCCTTTTAATTGGCTCGAGCTCCTCCTTTTTCTGATCATCGATCTGAATCAAGCTCTTTCTATCTCTCTTCCTCTTCCACCTCCACCGAGTGAAAGTCTTAAGGTTTTGAGCTCCGGCGGCAGCTTGATTTGGCACTCCACCTCTAGCAACCCTAAGCCTTGTCCTCGGCTTAGCCATCGGTGAGCCGTGCTTAGGTAAGGGCGGAGCGTGGGTACCAAATTGAGGTGGCAATGATTCCGACTTTGGGTCGGGTGAAGGCTGCTGTGGTGCCGACGATGCACAGCATCTAGGCGGTGGCGCGGGTGAGCCACGGCGGTGCCGATTTGGGTGTTGATTCCGTGGTGGTGGTTTTGTGGCTCGGCCATGACAATGGAGGTTTCAGCCATGTTTTGTGTGGTGCTTTCCTTGCCTACGACTTGGCCAATGCTAGGTTATTGGTTTTGTGCGACGTTCTTCGACCCTCGACCTCACGGTTGTGGCGCTTGCCGGTTCATGTGGACGGCTTTGTATTTTTGATAATCACATCGTGGTGCAAACAGCAGTGATAGATTTTTTTGGGACAACACCGACTTTGGCGTGCTTATCCTTGCTGCCTTTTGGACAGTTTAGAGTGTTGCCTCCTTGTGAGTTGTGAGTTGCCTCCGGTAATTGTTGTTATTGTGCAATTGTGAGCCTTTCTAATGCATTGTAGTATTTGGCAATATTATTCAATAATTTTGGGAGACAATTGCATGATAATTTATGGGATAATTGATTACTCAATGAGGATTAATGGTTTATATAAGATTAAAATGGTTTTTTAGGATATTTTACTAGAAAATTGAGTAATTGGCAGCTACTGTTAATGCTATTTTGTATTTGTAGTAGCCTTAATCATTCTGTCGAGCAATACTTGCTTATTGTGAGTGGCCTGTTACCTTCAGTTAAGCTACTATTATTAGTATGCTTGATGTTTTTTTGAATTATCATAGCAAAGTATCTAAAAGTGCAGCTCATTACTTATTTAATTTTATTGAATCGCAATCGAGTATCGTGGCAAGTTAATTAGCTCAAAACTAGCAGAATATCTAAAGATCATCATTTTAATCATTGATTAGATTTAGATCACCGTGATGAGGAGACCTTGTTTAAAATAAGAGCAGCCCGATATCTGAGAGCACAAATAACAATTTGACCATTATGCTAATTGTTCATTTGTTTTCAACAACCCTGTTAAGCATGATTTTATATTTAAATCACTTGGAAGAGATTTATGATCTTATAATTATTTTAATATTACTCTAGTCATTTATTTTAATCTATCTTAGAAGTATGCTTTATTACTCATTTATAATTCTAGAAATTTTTTAACTATTTCTTGAAATGATGTATTGTGCAGTACCTACTACCCTATCGATAAAGAGAACGTTCTCTAGAGCTGTGCCTTTTGACTTTTAGCTATAGTTTATTAGTTTAATAAATTATAATTGTTGAAAGAAGCTGAAGCCAAAAACAAAAAAAAAGATCAAAATACGAGTATCAGGTCTAATAGATCCTCTAAAAAACAGGCCCAATAGATAGAGCACGAACCATCCGCGGAGGTTATTGATGTACACGTGATTTCTGATGCTAAATAGATCTCTGTCTTCCTCTCTCTATATCTCTCTTTCAAGAGGGATATGTGTAGGTATGCATGTGTACTTGTGGTCAGCTGTTTATCAACAAACTCTAGAATTTTTTTAAATAACCTATTTTTATGCCAAATTATAGTATTGTACCGATGTTTTATTTTTTTTATAGTTTTAACTATCTGTCGCTTTATGGTTAGACGACTTAGGCTAGTCACCCAACCTGGTTGAGCGACTAGTCCAAGTCACCCAACGATTAGATGATTTAAAATAATAATATAATTATTTTATTAATTCAATGAAAATAATTGTGGGGGAGTAAATATCATTTTTTGTAGATAATACATTTAACAAACCTTGTTTGTAGGTTGTTTTTTTAAAAAATAAAAGGGCAGACAATGTCGGTTGGTTTGTTTGTGATTTTTCATAGATTCTGAATGGTACGAAATTTGTTAAACTCTCAATAACATTTTGTCATCATCCTATGTTGTTGTAGTGTGATAAATTTTTGAAGAATTTTGTAAGGATGATTAAGGTAGCAACGATTTGTAAGTAGGAAGGTAAGTGATATTGCAATACAACAAGGAATTCATACCCACAAGAGAACTTTAGATAAATGGTATAACGATAACCACACGATAGTTGATCCGATAAGGGGGCTACATGGCACGTAGGCTAACCAAGGATGGTACACATATGCTTTTAGGAAATTACAAATACATGGGACATATAGACGAAGAAGGTCGAACTACTACATGGAATGTGGCCATTTGCCCTTCCTTTCGAGGTCAACGTTGTAGTCCTCGCTAACCGTGCTGGTCTTGGCTATCAGTTCGCGCTTTCTTTCTCACTCCTCGTGAGCCTCGCACTTCCTACGTCTACACACCTCTGGATGAGTTTGCATCTCTCACCGGATACGCTCGATTCAATCTTCGCTGTGCCACTGCCCTCTATCCTCTCATGTGCTATCTGGGCGTCCCACTCCTCATAGTCTAGAGTCCACTAGTTATGCAGGTGGATCTCCCAGTCGATCTATTTGCAGTACGCGCATAGTGGATTTGGAGATTGTGAGAAGAGGGAAGAGCTTGTTAGTGCATGCCATAGAAGAGAACTGCCAAGGGAATATACTGTAACCCGTCCTTATCGACTGCTGGTATTGGGCCATGTCCCAATGTCGATCGGGATAGTCCTGGGCGTAGTTACCACAACCCCAGTAGCGCATGCCCAAGCTCAACTGCTCCTTGGACTTAAAGAACTTGCATGCGTCCCTGCACTAGCAGAGGGGGACGTCTCTCCCACGGGCAGGTCTTACGGTGAATGCTCGGTGAGAATATTGAGGTATGGGTTAGGGTTGGAGGTACGAAGGGCTTCGCTTTAGAGAAGTGGCCTCCTGGCACACTCTACTTGTTCATCTCGGGCTGCTGCAGCCATTGCGAGTCGGGTGATCTCTTCCCATTGCTTCTCCATGCTAGAGATGTAGTGTTGCAATCGTGGTGTTGGAAAACACACTGCGGAGGGGGTAGTACTTATAGGCTAAACCGACGCGGTGTATGCTTGATAAGTCCAATTTGGTTTGGATAAATTTGCGTCCATGAGGCAGTGCCACGCCAGACGATTCGTAGACCAATGTAGCATCACGTCCCTATGCGAAGCTGCCCTGTTTGATTTTATTACTGCATAAGGCTATGTCGTTTGGTCTTGTCACTGCACAAGGTTGTCTTGTTTGGTCTTATCACTGTGAAAGGTTGTCTCGTTTGGTTTTGACACTACGCAAGGCTATCTCATTTGGTCTTGTCACTGTGAAAGGCTGTCTCATTTGGTCTTGTCACTATGTAAGGCTGTCTCGTTTGGTCTTGTCATGCACAAGGCTGTCTCAACTGGTCTTGTCACTGTGCAAGGCTGTGTAGTTTGGTCTTATCACTGTGTAAGGCTGTCTCGTTTGGTCTTGTTACTGCGAAAGGCTATCTCATTTTGTCGAGTTAGGACGCTACACAAAAGCTGCCCCTCTAGGTTTATTATAACTGCAACTTTCTATAGTCACTCGTATTGAACATTATATGTCTTCCGTTACAAATGCAAAAAGACCATTTTGCCCTTGCAAAATGTCTACTTGCTTGCACCAAAGAAGTGTCCGTTTGGTGATAAAGGAGTGGAGAGTTTAGGCTACAAAAGAAATCCATTCATCAGGCATTCCCCTGTATTGTTAACGATGGCAGATTGATAGTACAAATGAAATTAAAGTTTGCAAATGAAGTTACAATATGATAGCATTTCTAATCTTAGTACCACTACACACACAACAAGAAGTGGTGCTGCACTTCACGTCGGTGTTCCTACTCATCGACAGGAGCCTTGCATCTTCTTGTAGTGTGGTCTTCTTGGCCACAACAGCCACAACGTCTACTCGCTGCTGTAGCTTCCCTTTCGTCCATATTGTTCCTAATGCGATGACTCTACCGATGGCCCTTCCCACCCTTCAATAGGTCAAGATCCATAATCCAAACCCTCTGTGCAACATCTAACGTGGCAAAGTTGTCCACAACTCTGAAGTCTCAAAGATCACTGCACCACACCTACAACACCCTCTACTTCATGAAGTACTCCGACAATCCAGTGAGTCTAGTACTTTGATCTGCATGCGTGCACACTCCAAGGACAACCAACCTACTCATAGACCATGGTGTACTGCTCCTGGCTAGATTTTAGGACCCGAAATATCTGTTGCATGGACAAGGCCCACAGCTTAATGGCACCCTGCAGTGATCCCTTGTCAGCAAATATTGCACGAAGCCAAACCTCCGTACCATGGTACTCACATGGTGATTCATGCTCGTCGTGCATAGAAAGACCCTCAACATCCACCCTATTCCATACCTGCGACATGGGACCTTCCTCCTCATCGAAAGAGTTATCGCCATCCTCTTCTAAAGCTTCCATCTTGGCCCAGACCATTCGGTCATCAATCTTCATTTGATGCACTATGTTGTCGACATACTGCCCTGCGTTGGCCTGTCTAGTGGGCTTAGCCTGCATTGTACGATCTTCCTGATCTGCCTCAACAAAATCTACATCCGCCTATCCGACGGGCTCAGCGTGCGGTGTCTGGTATTTTGATTTTGCCTCTGCAACATTAGTCACAGCGTCCTCTTCATGAACCACGCGCTGTGAGCCTGAGCTGCTCCCACCAACCAGACGATAGCCATCGGTAGGGCCTCCTGTGACTCTCTTTGGACAAGGTTGCACAGTAGAATGCACTCGTATCCATGTCACCGACGGCCTTCTACAAAACCCTTCCATGCAACTGTGCGCATCAGTCTCCTCAACTCCCACCAAATTTGTATGGCAGGCCAGCTCCAAAGCCCATGTAGCACAACACTGCACACCTCAGGGTCCAAGAAGAAGCTGTGTGTGAGCCAGTGCAGGACATCTTTGATTAGAATATTCTCCATGTCTGGGTGTACCAAACTAAATTGCGGGAAACCACTCAGGTCAACATCGTATGGACCTTCATGAATGGGATCAACACCATAATGCACTTTCAGTCTTGTGGACTCGGACATGACTAATTTCTCACTGCAAATATTACCATTTTTCAACATATATTCACTACATACATGCTAAACCGATAGGTAGTGTCATGTTACATACATTCGGATGAGAACAAGAATGGATGAGAATATTACCTTCACACGAAGACCTCTCTTCTTCTCAACGAGCTTCCTTTGTCTTCCTCTCTTCCCTCATGAGCTCCTCTCCTCTCCTTCTCTCCCTCTCCCAAGCTCCTCTCCTCTCCTTCACTCCCTATATCGAGCTCCTCTGCTTCTCCCCTCTCCTTCTCTCCCTCTCCTGAGCTTCTCTACTTCTCCTCTCGTGACCTTCTCCCCCTCTTCACTTCCCCTCTCTGTCGATCCCCCTTTTTTCTCCACTCTCAAGCTCTCTAGTTCTTTTTCGAGAGAAATGGTGAGAGATACCATGAGAGGGTCGGGTGAAATTAAGATGGACGGGCTGGCAGCAAGTAGTCACTCCACCGTTGGGGCGACAGGGACTAGTTGCCCAACGGTTGGATGACTTGGCCATGTGTCGCCCAAACATGGAGCGACGGATGGTCAAAACTGCAAAAAAATAAAAAAAATAAAACATAGGTATAATACTATAATTAGGAATAAAAATTAGATTATTTAACAAAATGATGAACTCTATCTGGTTCCATTAGCATGCATGTCGGCATGTGTCTCTCCATATCGCGGGTGCCGGGTAAGACTTATGAAGATGAAGAGATTGGCCCCTCTCAAAACCAAGTACATGGCTATTTTGATCAGTGTTAGTTGTCTCTCTCTATATACATGCACACACTTTACATATTTTCTTAACTGAGACACTATGTGTCAGGTACTCTGATCTAAAATAGATATTTCTTTTATCGCATGAGAAAATTTTTGGATTTTTGGATGTCGAGTTTAACTAGTTCAAAACAAGTTTGAACTAAAATTTGAACTGCAGTTGCCTTTTTTTTATTATAGTTTGATTGTAGGCATGTATTGATTTTATATAAAAATTAGCAAAACATGTGATCTAAATTTGTTCAAAGTCTTTGAATTCAAGAATATTTTTTTCCAAAGGTACGCATTTCAAAGGTATGTATTTTTTCAAACATGTGTGAAAGTTTTTGATTTTTTTGGATACTAAGTTTGAACTAAAATTCGAGCATCAGTTACATTTTTATGATAGTTTTATTGTAGGTATTTCCTTATTTCATATAAAAATTAGCAAAGCATGTGATCTAATTTTTTTTCAAAATATTTGAATTTGAGTATATTTTTCAAAGGTTTGTGTTTCATTCGAATTGTTATAGATGAGTATATGCCCTAAAACTAAATTTTTTGAAAAATGTACTCGAATTTAGGTTAAACTTGCACATTTAAAATCATGGTGTCCTGACACCATGGTATCCCATTTCGGCATCCTATATAGTATAATATTTGAATTGTCATATATATATATACCTCACTTCTGGGAAAATTCACATCATATAGACCAACACCCTGACACCTCACTTCATGCACGCTAACCTGGAAATTAATTAGGAGTTGTTGTGTTCCCATTAGCTTTTGGCTAGCTCTTTATTTGCATGCATCATAACCGAGCATTGGTATCAGAGCATCCTCTCTGAGCAACTTTTTTCTCCCACCCACCACCCTTCTTCATCTCATCTATCCATGGGTGACACTAACGATGGCACTGGCTCCGCCGCCGTTAAGGCTGCCCTCTGAAAATAGGTTGTTGCTGTGGCTAGCATAAAGACCCCTGGTTCTGATCACTCTCAATCTCCAGGCTGCTAACTACTCCCAATGGTGAGGCCTCTTCGAGATTGCCCTGTTCAAATATGCACTCGACGACCACGTCAAGGATGCCGCTACTTTTTCCTTTGATGCACAGTGGAAGTGCCTCGATGCTCTCATCCTCTCATGGATTTATGGATCCATCTCCACTGAGCTCCTTGCCATGGTGATGGCCTCAAACACCACCGCCCGTGTTGTCTGGACAAACGTTGAGGGCTTGTTCCACACAACACTGAGACCTGTGCCATTTATTTGGAAATGGAGTTTCAGAGCTTTGTCTAGGGTGCTATGTCTATCTCAGATTGCCACCGCAAGAAAAAAACCCTGGCTGATGCCCTCGATGTTGTTGATCAACCAATTAGCAACAAAACTCTCATCCTCAACACCATGGACTAAACAAATTGAGAGACCATGTGGTTGTGACCCCATGTGTGTGATGAGTAATTGACAAGGGTTCTGAAAAGTTTGAGTTTGGACTGTGCATTTCGTGCCATGTTGGCATTTGGCTCAGTCGGGTTGGTTAGACGGACTTATCGCAAATTCTTCTTCCTGATCAGTCATTTGGGCCATTTTGTGCTTAAGTATGATTCATTGATGCTAATTGTGTTTACTTGTGTTGAGCGGTGCTATGTGATGTGTTTCTTGTCTGTGATGGCTGCAGGACGTCGAGGTGGAGTCGTGGCGAGGCACGGATGACCGGACTAGGCGTAGGCGGTGCCAAGGTCAGAACGGTCGAGGTGTGTTGAAGACGGCGAGTGCTCGAGGTGATTGCGAGGCTTGAGCGGCAAGAAAGGAGGAAGCTTCCCAGAAGGTGCACGAGGGGCGTTTTGGTAAAAGCGCAAAGCTGCACAAGTGAAAGCGGTTCCGTTCGGGATTTAGCGGGCATAACGGGTTGGAGACCCGTTAGTCAAAGGCTATAAATAGGAGAAGTTTCCTGGTTGTTGGCATGGATTCTAGGGGTTGTTAGGGTTTTGCTTTAGTCAAAAAGTCTTTTTGGGGGGTTGGTTTTACTTTGTGTCGGCTATTATGCTTTAGGCTTTAGTGGTTGAGAGTGGTTGGGGGTGAGGCAAAAGTCTGTGTGCTTTGTCTCCTTCGATGTCTCCCTGTGTGTGTTTTTGAGTTCATGAGCTTGTGAGAGGGAGGAGATGAGTTGAGCCACCATGTAATCATTTCTCTGTATTCAATAGCGTATCGGGACTCCTTTGTGATCCCTGTGTTCATGGGAATGAATCCTTTAAGAAATCATTTGAGTTCTTGCCTCTCTGTTGCTTTTTATCTCTCGATGCTCTCTCTGTGAGATTTCTCTTTTTCGTGTTTTGTTGTTGGTTC
This sequence comes from Dendrocalamus latiflorus, assembly GCA_017311315.1. Taxonomy (NCBI): domain Eukaryota; kingdom Viridiplantae; phylum Streptophyta; class Magnoliopsida; order Poales; family Poaceae; genus Dendrocalamus; species Dendrocalamus latiflorus. Next base: position 37,502,039 of record CM029651.1, on the reverse strand, counting down.
TTGCTGTGGAGTAGCAAAATGGGTTGATGTGATCTAAGAGATGCTCCAAGGCCTTTTGGCTAGTCACTTCTGAGAGCAAACCCATTTTAATCTCAAGTTCTTTCTCTCAGCCTCCTCTGTTCATGCATTTTCTAGGGTTTCTCTTCAGAGGTTTCTTGATCCCCTTTGATTCCCTTCATGAGATGGCATAAGACTTTATGTCTTGGGTCCTGAGGTTATTGCTTAGCTAATCTCATGATTTCATGTTCAAAGAATCAAGGATTGGCAGGGAATTTGAGATTATGTGCGGCACTTTGTATCTTTTCAGCTTTTGTCCCATTTCTTGATTTCTTGATCTCTAGTTGAATCCTCTTGGTTCTCTAGGTTTCTCTGGCTATTTAGGTTGCAGTCTTGCTTTTCTGGGCAGAGAGAACCAGAGGAAAGTCTCCAATTTCTCAGTTGTGTTAAGCCATCGGGTTGCAATCTGAATTTTCAGGCCTTACTGGTGTCTGAAATCGATGCCCGGTCAGACCAGTTATACACCGGCGGTCTGACCGGAGAAGAAGGAGCGGTCAGACCGGTATTCAATGGGCGGTCAGACCGGCCCCATAAGGGTGGTCAGACCGGCGGCCAGGGTGCGGTCTGACCGGCCCACAGGTGGCAGTCTGACCGGCTCTCTGCAGCCCAAGCTGTCTTCTGTTCTCGGCTGTTGTCTTTCTTGTTTTTCTGGGACTTCTTGGTTACTTTACTATTATTTTAGGCCCTTGCTTTGTTCTCCATTTTGGTTAAGGTTCTAGTGGTTTTGATCGCATTTTCTTCATAGCTTCTTAGCTATTGGAGAGAAGACTCTAGTGGGTATTTTGGGGGTTAAAATTTTTTTAAGCAACCCCCCCTCTGTTGCCGATTGGTACGCCTTCATGTGTACACTTTTGCCCATGCAAAGACCATTTCCTACCTTCCTGGAGACTCATTCCGCTCTCATACTCGAGGAACAGAGGAAAGCTTGTGAGGCTTCGCAAGCCTTGGCCTTCATCACCTCCTTTGGCAACAACAGCATCGTTGGCGCCTCCGTAGGGGGTAGCATATTCTCCGAGGGTGGCGACACCAACAAGACTCATACCGGCGACTCCAACCATGGCATTGGGCATGGCAACAACAACTTCTCCAACAATCACTACCAAAACCATGGAAAAAATATTAGGAGTGGCGACAAGGGTTTCACACCTTGGTCCTCAATCCAGCATCCATGGGCTGACTCCATCCATATGTGGCTAAGCCAGGGACCACATCGACCCTCTCGGCCCAGACTTCTTAGTCCGCGCGCCCACTAGTGCCCAACGGTGTTCACCGCTTTGTTCCCTCCACAACCCCATTTCCCGACACAACCATGGGTTAGCGCACCGTGGCAAGGCGCGCCATGGCAGCCACCCACCCCGATTGTCACTTTGTCTGCCTCATCACCATATTAGGACTAGAACCAACTTGTAAACACATTCAACACCATGATGACCTTTACACATTTCAGTGGCCACCCCCTACTCCATGCACTCTCACCACCTCTACCACCTCATCCGCTACCATGTGGCATCAGCGTCTTGGACATCTCGGCCGTCAAGCTTTGCCACATTTAGCTAGCTCATCTCTTATTCCATGTAATATAAATATTCCAAATGATCCTTTATGTCATGCTTGTTAACTTGGCAGACATGTCCGCTTACCTTTTTCTTCTTCGATGTCTTGCACAAACAAAGTTTTTTATTTTATTCACTGTGATCTTTGGACTTCTTCGATTATTTGTGTATCAAGCTACAAATATTATCGTGTTATTCTTGATGATCACACCCACTATTTCTTGACTTTTCCTCTTTGCCTCAAGTCAGATGTTTTTTACCATTCTCTTCAATTTTCTTGCCTGTGCCACCACTCAATTTCGCACACCTTTCCATAGCATTCATGTGACAATGGTGGCAAGTTTGATATCATCACTACTACAAAAAGAGTCGTCACAGGCGGTTCAGAACTATCATCACAGATGGTTTTCTGAACCGTCTGAATTTGTGGGTCAATGATAATCGGAGGTTATCACAGACGGTTTGTGAGCCGTCTGTGATAAATACAACACAGACGGTTTGTAACTAGAACCATCTGTGATACTCTAACATCACAGATGGCTCGAAGTAAAAACCGTCTATGATACTCTAGCATCACAGATGGTTGTAATATAGAATCGTCTATGATAGTCCTTCATAGATAGTTTATACCACAAAACTGTCTGTAATAGTTCATACTATACGTAAAATTTTCTGTTTTTTGGCTAGCCTCAAGAAATGTTAACTATACTCTTTGAAAGCAAGCAAATACAATAACAAACACAACAGGACATTCCATTAGAATCTACCATTATAACATCACAAGATAATGAGTAGGTTACCCATCTAATACAGCAAGAATATGGCAAGAACACATCCTAATCCTGCAAACTGTCAGACCCAGATTTTATAATCCGGAATCTACTGTGTCTAGCTGCACTATTCCCTGGATCAGTAGATAGTGCACACAGTTGCAGTAATGGACATCAAATTACATATCATGCGGAAGCATAAATAAAATAGTAAACTTACTCATGGGTCGATTAGGCCGAAATCAATAAATTGCAGCAGCGGAAGAATGAAGCACGCAAGTGGGACCTTCAGGACATGCCCACAGGCAGCCAACTGGAGGTTCGCGACCTAGCCCTTGACATCTTTATCTTCTCTGCCAGCTTGTCCAATCTTGTTGCTGAGGCGAGGTGATTTGATTTCTGATTCTGAATTTTGTCGCAAAAGCGAGTGTGAGCACTCCAACCCCGTGCTCTGCGAGCCAATACACAGAATGCAAATAAATAGTATGCATGGCTTAACAAAGGAGAGGCTCGGGTTATTTTATTTGCCAAAAACCGCTTTTAGTAGCATGATTATTATTTAATTATAGTGTTATTAATTCTACCTAAACTCCACCTAGCGACTACCATAATCGACTTAATCCACCAAAGACACACTTCCCTTACTGACTGCTGTCTAAAACTCCAAACAACGAGTGACATCATTTAATAAATCCATCGAACATACTCTTTCTATACTGCGTGCTGTCTAAAACTCCAAACAGCGAATATTATCAATTATACAATCCACCAAACAATTGTTGCCTAAATCCCCAAACAATGAGTATCATAATTTATATCATCCACCGATCAATTGCTGTCTAAAACTCCAAACAGCCAGTGACATCTTTTATTTAGATCCACCAACATCTTTTATATTCTAAATTCCTAACAATCCAATCTTGTGGTTGCTAATCAACAACTCTTCATTTCTAAATTCTAATGACTATCCGACATAATTGCTTTTAAATCCACCGAAATCATTCGCATCGGGATTTCCTAATAATTCAATCCTTTTGTTATTGATCCAAAACCATAATTTGTTCTCCCAATAATCAATCTTATTTTCTACTGTCTGTCTCTAATTAATTCACTAGTATACATCCACCAAGGATATCATTGATCAAGATTGTAATCCCGCAATTACCTTTACCCTTCTAAAAACTCCAAAAATCATTTAAATCATCTATCTAGCCTATATATTCATTTAGACTCCACCAAATTATTTCTCTCAGATTTCACACTATCATTTTCTTTTTATAATCGACATGAGTCCACCAATATATTTATATTTTTACCACAAACTTCCATCTCCATTATTCCCGACTCTATTTATTTTCCCATATATTTTATTTTGCGAGAAGAGAAAACATTTTACTTTTGCAATATGATACATAAAAATTTCCTGAGACCTAGCAGTTTTGAACAAAAATATAATGTTCAAGAAAATGCAATAATAATAGCGATCCAGATTCCATCCACCGTTACATGGCATCCGCACCATATAGCACCTTTCAGCGTTATAGCCGCTTAACTTACCACTGGGACGACACCCAGGGCAATTCAAATCAGGGCTTTCCACTGCCCTTCCACTTTTCCATTCCCATCCACAAAGTTTTTGAAATAGAACTATATCTAGTTAAGTTCCCATATCCGCCCTTGACCGTGGGCATGGCTATTCGAATAGTTTTGACTCTGCAGAGTTTGTACACTTTCACCACAAGAGACAATCAACTTGTTGCCCCACACGATTCCTTAGTCATGTGGTTGAGCAGACCATCACATTGACTTTTCAAAGTATCTAGACCCTTTTGTCATCTCACTTTATGGGAAACTGCCCATTTGCGGTGGGTCCCATCTATGCGCGGGATGTTCCCCACAGCCACTAGCGCAACTGGGCTTCTCAACTCCCCACAACGTTAGGACAGCTGTGAAACTTCACCCTCCACTGGTGTCCCTTAGGGCCCCCGTGCCCGTGCGTATCCACTTCTATCCACTACCAGTGAGATGAGTCCGGAGTTTCGATAAATTTACTTAGCCAAGTTGTATTTTACAAACTTTTGGTTGTACTGTTTTACACAGGAGGTCATGACAAGATTCAGTCCTTAGTGCTATCTGGGCGGCCTACCACAACCCACTTTGTGCATCCACTGCACCACACTCATACCCTCGAACCAATCCGCCCAGATATTTAAGCAAGTTGGAGATTTTGGGAGTATAAAATATTCATATCAAATGTACCAGTCATTACCTCCATGACTGCCCAACCAATTTTTCTCAGGATTAAAAGTGATGCTTGGGCGCTCTCGCGCCCATGAGTACCTAAACAATACTGAGCATGGCATATAAATTACGAACTTATTTTCGAAAAGTTACTATTGTAATTTTGCTAGGGCGACAAGGTTCACACATTCAAATATTCCAAAGGAGGGGTAATATTATTCAAGGTAAACAATGGGCACATAACTAGAATATTAAATTAAACATATATTTGCATATCAAGTAACAGCATGCAATTTGATAATTTAAACCAAAGTAATTTGCAGAAAATGTAGGTTCAACATGATCAAAGTATTGACTCGCCTGGCGCGGTTTACCGCGGTCTTGAGCTCACACAATGCTTTCTCCTGAGCTTTTGGTCTCTATCTTCACTTCGGGCTTGATCTCGCTGGATCCACTGAATCTTCACGCCCCAGTTTCTAATTACGCGACAAACGACTGAATCCAAATAAAAGCAAATAACTCAAAAGATCCAAATAAATCCGAATAAACTCAATTTGGTTTTATTTTGAGTTGATAGGTGATTCAAGTGATTTGAGACAAGGCCAGTGGTAGATTATGATGACTTGATCCTTTTTGTTAATAATCTCTTTTATTATTTTTGTATTTATCAAGGAAGTTCCATGAGTTAAGTTAGACCTATGAATTGGTGTATGGGTCTAGTTAAGTATCATTTTGTCGAGCGTTAATATTCCGGGCATATAGCACTTTATGATACGACATTTTATGCACCTTAAGGTATCCTTATGCTAAGTTTGATTTGAGTTAGCGTCTAATCATACGGGTCTCGTCTTGCTATTTATACATTTATGCGCAATATTATTAGGTATTAAATCAAGTGCTAAGATTTAATCACTGGCATCATTATCATTCTGTCCATACTTTTGTTATTATTAAGCTTAGCATTATTTTTAGTTTAAATCTATTTTTGTTATTCACATAATATGTAATCAGATATTTAAATAGTAAGTAGACTTATTTTAACTCCTAATTAAGATTTCTACATTCCTAAATTATTCCTGAATTATCCAAAATTTTCACTAAAAATTCATATGGGCTCTAAAATTTATGATTTTGGTTCCATTGGACAGATCTTGAATTTAGATAAATTTAGAAATTTATTTCATTCAATTTGGGGTTAAAATGAATGAGTTATGCCCATGTAAAGTTTTCTGTCCAATTTAAATCCTGAAAAGATTAAAATTCTGACAGGTGGGGTCCACTGGTTATTTTTAATTCATTATCTTTTTATTTTATTTCCTTAAGTACTGTGTCTCTGTCATGTGGGTCCAGCTACTGTTCAGTGGGGTCCACATGTCAGCACGGGTTTTGTGTAAATGTTCCACTGACCAGTGGGGCCCAGTGGTCAGTGGGCTGCTCCGGCTACAGCGGCTGACAGGTGGGGCCCAACTGTCAGCCTGAGAGAAAATAAAAACTCAACCCGGCGCTGCGGAGCCGGAGGCTCGAACGCGCGCAGCCGGGGAGTCTGGGGAGAGAAGGAGTGAGCGGTGCTAGCCAGGTGAGTCGGGGAGTTTATCTTACCTCTATAGGGCAATAAATTCTTTTGAGGTGGGTCGGCAGCCGGGTCGGGCAGAGGAGTCGGGGGCGACGGTGGCCGGCGGCGAGGGGCTGTCGGGGAGGTCCAGCGGAGAGGTGAAACGTGTTCCTCGAGCTACGGTGAAGACAATGACGCAGTCGCCAGGGGCCGAGGAGGACCGGAGATGGGTCGGCGTCGTGCGGCGGCGGCGGTTCGGGGAAGCTCTCAGTGACGACGGAGTACGGGCGTCGGGAGGGTCGGGCGAGGCCGGGGGTGGCTTCGCGACGCTCCGGAGGTCGTCCTGGTGCAAGGAATCGGTGGCTAACGGTGGGGATTGACGGGGGAGTCCGTCGCCAGAGTTGGGGAAGGAGGCGGTTCGCTGGTGGCTACGGGGCAACGGGAGGCGTGGGGAGCTCAACGGAGGGCTCGATGCATTTTTTAGGCGGCCGGGTGAAGCTGGCAACGGGCAGCGGCCGTGTAGTCATGTCGGAGCGGCAGCGCAGGCAGGGCAGCGGGATTCCGGGGCTGCGCGTGACTGCTCGGGCAGGTCTCGCGCCGCGCACGCGAGCTGACCGGTCGGCAGCGGTGCAGGGGTGAAGCGGGGCGCATGAGCGCCACGGGGAGGGAGAGCTCTGCGCGCGGCAGAGGGAGAAGTGAGGAGGAGGAAGAAAGAGAGAGAGGGAAGAACGGGCGCGGTGCGGGGCCACCGGCCAGAGGGAGGAGCGGGAGCGAAGCCGGGCCCGCTGGCAGTGGCGGGAGGCGGCCATGAGGGCGGGCCCGCTTGCCAGTGGCGCGTGCGCGCTGCACTCGGGGCTGGGCCGCCATGCGCGCGGGGAGTGGCTGGGCCGGGGTGATGGCCGGCCCGGCTACAATATTTTTTTCTTTTGTTTTTAAAGATTTTCAGAAATGCGCAGTTAATTAAATAAGCCTCAGAAAAAAATATGAAAATACTTCCAAAAATTCCAGAAAAATTCATAGAAGTTCCTGATGACATTTTGGACTTAATAAAAATATTTCTAACTAATGTTGGTATTTTAATTTACCTGCTTCTATTGTTTTTCATGCCATTATTTTCAAAAATAATATTTTATGTTCTAAATCAAATTTCTTTCTTACTTTTATGGATCATCTTTTCAGATTCTTATTTAAATTTTAATCTTTCTATTATTTAAACATGCTTGTTTCCTCTTGGTCCTTTTAACTGTTTGGAACCTTCTCCACATTTTTTAGTTAAATCCCATAAACTCCATATTCAAATAAAATTCAATGCAAAATAATTCAAAAGCTTTAAAAAAATTTAAATTCATATTTTCAGGACGTTACACAATCCCACCAACTCTTAAACATGGCAAGAACACATCTCCTAATCCTATGAACCCAACTCTTAAACATGGCATGAACACATATTCTAATAATACGAACTCATGGTAAAAACATAGAAGAATGAGAGATCCTAGCAGCACACGAGCTGGATGTTCTTGATGTCGACTTGAGCACCATCATGGTAGCTAGCTAGCTGCTTCCGCAGTGCCTTGTAGCGAAGGAGAGGTGACGGTAGCGTCACCTTTGTGTCATGATGATGAGATTGCACAAGACACTCTTACGATATTTACGACAACGAGTTTGTTGTGTAGTCGACCGTGGTGTCACAACAGAGGTGTGCTCGATCATGGTGGTAGTCGGCGTCGTTGAGGAACAAGCTAGGAGTAGATGAACTAGCTAGGAACAGCCAGTAGAACTCACGTATCTTGGAGTGAAAGGGAGAGGGGGGATAATTAATAAGGGGTGAGAGGTGGGAGAAATCAGTGTATGCCGTTCGATGTGGAGAGAATGGACGGGTGAGATCAAAATCCTGGGGGAGATACCACCATCTGGCTTCATTGATATCATGCAAAGCTCCTATGTCTGCTTGCTAAACTAATCTTTGTATGGCCTTAAATAGGCCCCACAAGCCTGGTTCAACTTTTTTGCTACCTTTCTTTTGTCCCTTGGTTTCATCGGGTCTAAAGTTGATCTGTCCTTGTTTATTTATACACATAGCTTCAATGTTGTCTACCTTCTTCTCTATGTCGATAACATTGTTCTCATAGCATCAAACCCAACGCTTCTGCGATGGACAATTGATTCTCTTCATAGTGAGTTCTCCTTGAAAGATCTTGGCAGCCTCCACTTCTTCCTTGGTGTCTCCGTTCATCATTCCCATGACGGCTTCTTTTTGACCCAACACCAGTACACTACAGACATTCTCGATCGTGCAGGCATGAATAACTGCAAACCTGCACCATGCTAGTTGACATGAGCTCCAAACTACCCTCCTTAGTTGTTCCTGTCGAGAATGCTACCCACTACCGAAGCATTGTGGGTGCACTCTAGTATTTGACATCCACTCGCCTAGATATTGTGTATGCCGTGCAGCAGGCATGCCTTCATATGCACGATCCACACTAGCCACACTACAACCTTCTGAAGCACATACTTCTCTATCTCAAAGGCACCATTGATCACGGTCTACAACTACACTGAACTGCACCAACTACTTTCACCGCCTAAACTAACGCTGATTGGGTTAGGTGTTCTGACACTCGCAAGTCCATATCGGTCTATGGCATCTTCTTTGGTGACAATCTAGTGTCTTGGTTATCCAAGCGGCAACATACGGTGTCCCTTTCCAGCGTCGAGGCCAAGTACTGCACCATTGCCAATGCCATCGTTGTCTCATGCTAGCTCCGCCAGCTTCTTTTAGAGCTACGTCAACCCCTTCAGTAGGCCATGGTCATCTTCTATGATAGTATCAGTGTAGTATATCTCTCGACTAACCTCGTTCAACATCAAAGGACGAAACATGTTTAGATCTACACTTTGTATAGCAACGCATCGCTCTTGGTGAAGTCCGCGTGCACCATGTCCCCACCAACTCTTAGTACGCCAACATCTTCACCAAAGGGCTCCTGACGGCGATCTTCAAGGAATTTTGCTCTAGCTTGCACGTACATCCCGCTCCTGTTCCAACTGTGGGGGGTTAGCCTACCAAGCCAGCCTACATGCATGCAGATCAATGTGATGCCTCACTTCCAGGAAACTTCACATCATGCAGACCGATGCCTCGCTTCCTTCAGGTATGCTAACTAGGAGATTAATTAGGAATTGTTGTATTCCCATTAGCTTTTGGCTAGCTCTTTATTTGCATGCATCGTCACCCTTGCAATATATAACCTTGATATATCAATCAATCAATTAAGTGCATCATTTCTATGAGCCTTCACGTTCTCTCTATCTGTATCTGCTGAAAGGCGCCCCCCGCATGCTGATTGTTGCCTGACCCGATGGTCCATCCATCTAGGACTAGAATTTTTCTACTCCGGCGTAGTTCATGAACACTAGCTAGCTAGACAAACACTCAATAATATCCCAATCTCTCGACCAATTAGTTTGCACTGCATGTGCGAGCAAGAAATGTGCAGGACTAGCTAGCTCTCGACCCATCACCCATGAAATCGATCGAGTGCATGCTCCTATACAGGCCAAGGTTGGGCTACCGCTGATTGGCCTGCAAGTCAAGTGGCATGCATGCACATCATGTATGTCTTTGTCCCATACATAGGCACAGCATATACACTACATAGCCATCGATCTGGTGTGTAGTGTGCTGAACCTTCACGTGCTTCAACTTGTCAGCTCACTGCACAACGTCCACTCATCGGACCATGCTTACAGGAAATGTGCATGTGTTCCTTGATTGCATGGCCTGCGTGTACTTCACATGCATGCATGTCCCTTTAATATATGTGGTGTATTGTATATGCGATGCATACATGTAGAAGGCCAAAAGAGGCTTTATCTTGGCATGCTCTGTTCTTGCCTATTCTAGCAGCATGTAACATTTTTGTTGTAGTAGCAGATTGTCTCTAAACTTTTGGGGCTTCGGTGAACTAATGCATGGGAATGAAATCTTGTCAGCACAATTTTAAGAATAGAAAAAATAATTCTGACACTAAGATGTCTAACATTGAGATTTGAGACCACGAATGTCCTACGGTACTAAACGAAGTTTCAAACCACATTGAGTCTTCCTCGTAGGTTTGGTTGGGCCTAAGGCACTGTTCATATTGGGTTCTGTTTCTGATTTTTATTTGGAGAAGCCAGATGACAATATAAACACCTGGCTTCTCGAAGTGGTTTCTCCACTTCTCTCACTCTCATCTCGCTCCAAGGATAAGTCAAAGAGTCACGGGCGCATCACGCACCCCATTCTTCTCACTCCTATCTTGCGCATGTATCTCTCCCTCACTTTTTGTACCACTTGCCCCCTCCTTCTAAAAGTCGCTACTATTCATTTTTAGCCAAAGCCATCAGCATAAGCCAATACTAATGCCCTGTAAATTATTTTAACACCCTATTTATCTGTCAGGTATTGGGCCTAGAATTTTGGAATTGGAATTCAACTTCAAAGATGTAGTTGTTTGGCTGCCAATTTCAAGAGACATGATATAGGTGAAGCAATTCTTAACTTACACATGTTAGCTGATGCATCATTCCTTCTTCAGGTATTAGTTCTAACGAAAATAAGCAAGTTTGGGTACACCAAGTACTTAGGAACCCACACAAAAAGGTTATTTAACTACCTTGCTAGGTGTCCAACTAGATAGAGTTATGAGTTGCAATATGATAAGAATAGATACAAGTTTGCTAGTGAAAACTTTGCACTTAAAATAGTAAAATATTATTTAATTAACAAGGGGTTCTTATCATCCACAATTTTCAAATTAAAATCATCCAAATTCTACTTATTCCTTGTTATCGGAATTACCCAAGAAAAACGATTTCATTGACCAGAAGCATGGTGTATTTGAATACTATTTATTATACTCTGCAGAATTGCCCAACTTTACAAGATATCTTAGACTCATAACATCAAGTTATAGACACGCAACTTGATTGTGTGTGACTAAGCTGAGAATAACAAGGTTGTTTCACTACTTTTTTCATTCTATCTTCTACCCAGTAGGCTTAGAACCATTCGACTTTTATCAGGAATTCATTGACCAATGTAGAAATTGTGGCCCGACGTTGAGTGGACCTACCATTGTGAAGAATGTCAAGTGTCACAACAAGCCCAACTTCCATCTCACCCCTTTCTTATGGTGTAGGATCAAGGATAACCGACTACAGGGGGATGAATAGAAGGTTCTAAAATTTCTTTGCTCTAAATTCAACAATTATAATCACAATGAGCACTATAAGAACCTAACACAAGTCAAGAGCGAATTTTGTAAATTTTCTATAGCACCACAAAAATGCCAGATACAATTCTTAGCTACACACGATATCAATTCAAGTCATTCAATAGCTAAGAATGTAAATGCAAAAGAGTAAAGACAAGAGATAACCACAGTTTGAGACACACGATGTTTTTCTATGGTATCAAGGACTTACCGATCTTCACTAGTCCACATTGAGGCAAGTTCAAATGAATTGAACAGGCTCCACGAATTAAGTCTAAAATCCTCAAACCACTAGGGTTGCCTTCCTCCACACCGGAGATGGCGAGCACCACACCACTCACAATCGACACTGGGCCGCTTCACAACCTTCTTGAAGAGATCATCGTGTAACTTTCTCCTAAGCCGTCTAGGTGCCGGTAAACACCAAGAGTAATAAACCAAAGCTCTTGCTTGAGGAGAAATAGGTGCCAAATGATCAGCAAATGATGTGAATGCACTAATGCTCTCAACTACCACAAGAGTGAAATATGAGCAATATAAGTAGTTGAGAGTGCACTCAAGACTCTAATGTATTCAATGAGATCTAAGGTTGCTACTATGGTGCTGGTGAGGGGGCATTTATAGCCTCCAACAACAAATTCGACTGTTTGAGAGCAAACCCTACAAAATTCAGTGGGGGCGTAGTACCACCATTTTCAATTATTCGGGTGCATTAAATATGATTGGAGTAGCCATTATACTAAAAGTGTGGTAGTATTGCCAACTAAAATGGGTACTACCGCTCTGCGGTATACCGCATGATCAGCCTGGTACTACCAATTTTCTATAGCTCAGAAAATGACCCAAAAATATGCACTCTGGAAAAAACGTACCGCAGAAAAAGTGGTAATACTGCCGGCCGGTAGTACCGCTCCATAACGACGGTATTACTGTTGATCGGTAGTATCGCACCTCCAGGGTGGTGCTGCCGATATTTTTGATAGTTAAATTTTATAAATTGTCTAAGATGCGTGAGATCACAATGGCACAAATTTAACTCTCAAGCTATTAGCCATGATCCCTCTTTATAGTACGGTGTCTAGCCTATAAATCCAGTCTTTTCTTCAAACATTGAGACCAGTAAAATTATAAAAGGGACCTAAAGCTAATTTTCACCCTTGTTCTTGTGCCATGCCAATCCTTCATCATTTTGCATGCCATTGTTGCATTGACATCCTTACTCTGGGACTAAAACTTTATAAGACATCTTAGCACATATGTCAGAATTTATAATCCATAACAGTATTTGTAAATGATCTATCCTTTTCTAATCTACCTACTAATTACTGAAGATGTGATTTTATATTATAATATCACTTATGGTTTAAATGTGGATATGGCTTACAAGAGTATGACTAGGCCTTTCAGTGATTGGATCTAACTATTCTGCATATCATTCAAAATTAGTACTTTATGTAAATAACAGTGCTCAAATAATAAAAATAAAGTAATAATAATTAAATAATATGGGATCAACATGATCAAAGACATGTGACTTGCCTTGTTATCCAGGGTTTTTTATCACTTCTTCATAGGCTTCAGGTTTGACATCATCTACTTCAGTTGCTCCAGTAGCTTCTCCATTGGCCAACTAGTCAAATTCGAATGCTAGTGCAAAAGAACCAATACAAATAAGTTTCTCCTTTTGTAGAATGCAAGCTGGGAACAAAATGCAATAGAATATCAGGAAAAAGATATAAAAAGAAGGTGGGTTTAGGCAGGTAGAGTTTAAACTAAGCTTAGTTAGGTTGAATGAGGTTGAGAATGAGTTAGACGGGCTCAAGATGGTCAAAACAAGTATAAATAGGCTTAACAGGTTGAGTAAACAATAACGGTTTGGTATTATTCCTAAAGGGTCAGGTTTGGTGAATAATGTTAACCCGTTACTATATAGCGAATCGGTTTGAACAATGTTTGGGTCAGGTTGAATGAATAGTATTGGGCCTACTAGATGTCATTGGACTACATAGTGTTGAGCCGGACTATGAACAGTACTAGGCCGCATAGTATGGGTTGGCCTAGTTGATCGACTAGCCAGGAGACAGCTTGGGCTGGCTTTGTTAGCCCACCTTGGCGATCTAAGTAGCTTGTGGCTCATCTCGCCTCAGAACGAGCTAAAACTCACTCTCATGGTAGCTGAGACAGGGGAACAATGTCCGTGTTGATGACGGTGGATGGCAGCGAGTGACTACTGAAGGAGAGCAACCCATTTTGGGCACACACATGTGTTGGTGGCTTGGAGATGACCGGCGACAGTGGATCTTGGCCAAAATAGGGGAATGACACAGGACTCTGTAACATCCCCATTTCTAAGGCCGTTAGATTTCCCTGCAACTACCCAGGATATTCAGCTGTGGAGTACCGTAGACGAGTGTGCATCACACCAACACAAGCTTAAACTATAAAAACCAAACTTATTACAGAATATAGCATAAAAGACAAGTTTACACAGTAGGGCATCCAACCCACAGTTTATATTACAGCACAAAAAAAACCATAGGCATGCCTAAGCGAGGATGTGACCAAAAACTAATAATCATTTACTCCAAAGGAATCATGAAGTCTTCCTCAAAAGGCTTTTCACTATCTTTCCAAGTTTCTTCTGTTGATATTTTAGCAAGTATGAGTACAATTGTACTCAATAAGTCACATAGGAAATACTAATTAACTACTTACCGGTATTTTAAGAGAATGAGATATGATGGCCTTATTATTATACTTGTGGATGCATGTTTATTTGTAAACAACTTTCCAAGAACAAGGTAAGATGCTATCTTCTTAAGAGAAAAGGGGTTTAATCAACTTAATTACCAAATTGGAAATCTTACAAAAGCTACTTATACCTTGCTATTGGATTTACCCATTAAGCACAGCTTCTTTTACCAAAAGTACAACATATCTGAATACTATAAGTTTTACTCTGCATAGTTGCCCATCTTTATTCACAAGATTTCTCAAACTCTCAATGTCATACAATAGACACACAACTAGATAGTGTGTGACTGAGTTGAGATAACAAGGTTGTTCACTGCTTTCCACTTTCTAATTTCTAACTGTTGTGGTTACAGACCAAACAGAGAGAGAGAGATGGTAGTGGAGAGGTGGGAGTGAATATAGTGGCCTGCCTCCTCCCCATGGCCTGTATTCATATATATATACACATGAGGAGTGCTTTTACAGTTATACCCTTACATCTGGCTATCCCCTCTGGGGGCAGTTATGTCATTACACATGGCCTATTCTGGGCCTTATAACCTCCTACCAGGCCTGCTGGGTTTAGGTGGGGGCCACCCCTACGACAGGAGCCTCTCATGGTAAAGGGCTTCACGAGGCCGAAGCCATGTTGCCGAGTCCTTTGGCCCCCTCCGTCCCCGCGGCCTGTGAATTTTTCCAAACTTGACCCGGGGGCTGCGCTGCAGCCGAAGCAGACGCGCGCCGGGGGCGTTGCACTGGCACGGGTCAGCGTAGCGGGCCCCTGAGCCGCCGCATGAGCTTTAAGTGATAAGGGACGTGCTGCGACGCTCGGTCTTCCGGCCGTCCACGTGGTGAAGCGTGCTTGGCGCGGTGCGGGCGTTTGAGGCGCCGTGACCATTAATATGACGGCGGACTCCCGGCAGTTGGACTTCTGCCGATTGGCCTTCCGCCGGTTGGCTCCCCTGCTGATGGGGCATATATATATACAGCGCTGGTGCGGCGTTGCTCCTGCGTATATTGTGATAGAAGCTGCTCCCCTAAAATGGGCCCCTGCCGTGCATCAACATTCCTGGGTGACGCTGAACGGCTTGGGGAATGTTGATGCACAGAAGGAGGTCCATTTTTCTTGGGAGCTTGGTCAGTGCCGGTTATCGACGACCAGCCGCGCTTCCTGCCCCCGCACCGCGCTTCCGCAGGCGACAGCAAGGTCTGCCCCGTTTTTCTTAACAGGCCTACCTACAGTCGGTGCTCCTAATGGAGCCCGCCGGCATTACCTTTCATGTTGATGCACTGTAGGTGGTCTGTTAAGGAAAACGGCGCAGACTTTGCGGGACAAGACCCCCGCCTTTGCGGCGCTCCGCCGAAGTAGGCGCACGGGCTCCGTACTCCACCCTTCGAACGGGTGGCGGCGGAGCTGGCGCTCAGCCGAAGTAGACGCGCGCACTCCGTCCCGTACCCTTCGAACGGGTGGCGGCGGAGCTGGCCCTCAGCCGAAGTAGAGGCGCGCCTTGCGTCGCGAATATCGCCACGCGTGCGGTGACTTGAGATCCCGCAATGCGGTCTTGCGCTGTAAAGGTGCCTATACGGTGCGACCCGCCTCGGTGCGCACGGGGCACGTGGTGGCTTATGACTGGTGCGCGGCGGGGTGTGGACGGTTGCGTGCTCACGGCCGCTCGCCTCTTCCCTAGGCAAAGGGGACACGGGGCGGGCGACGAATGGCGCAGCACCGATGTTGTTGTGATCCCCTGGCCCATTAGTCCGCCTTTAATAGCGGCTAGAGAGCGTCGTGCTGTGACGACCCTTGGCGTTCGTGGTCGTGGCCTTTCAGCTTTGGGTATGGGGAACAGCGCTGGACAGGCGGTTGTACGACTGCGGTCGCGTCCCGCACGCGGGCCGACGCGACGCTTCAGTACTGGGGGGAGGTGGCTTAAAGTAGCCCCCGCGACCGCGCCCCCGCAGTTGTACGCCCCCTTCTTGCTTGCGCCGCCTTCCATACTCGCGTGGTATTTTTTGCCGCTGGCCTCCTTCCCGGGGAAGCAATGGCGTCTGATGGCAAGCGTGGTCAGGAGGGTGGTGTCTGCGGCATTCGCCGGCGGTCTTCACTGTTGGAGGTGAAATACACGCTCCAAGAGCGCGACCCGGCGGCGGCGGACAAGGAGCGGTTGGTGGGGGAGGAGGAAGGCACGTTCTCTGGCGAGCTAGGTCCCTCACTCGTGACCGAGAAGACGATCCAAGGGCTTCTGCGCGCGGGGAAGTTGTCCGAACGCCAGGAGGTGCGATTGCCCGCCGCCGCCGAGACGGAACCGCATCCCGAGAGGTCGGAGGCGGTCGTGTTCGTTGCCTTTTTCGACGCGGGACTCCGCATCCCCGCAGTGGCTATCGTGGGCGACGTGCTGCGGACCATCGGGCTGGAGCTGGCGCAACTGACTCCGAACGCCGTGGCCCGGCTTGTGGTGTACAGCTGGGCCTTGCGCTCGGGGGCATGTTGGCCCAGCGCCTCACTGTTCGCCTATCTTCACGAGGCACAGTGCCAGCCCAAGGACCGGAAGGACGGGACGCTGTCAAGCTTCGGTAGCGTCACCTTTATTCTTCGTCCATCGTGCAAAAAGCTCTTCCCTGCGAACTCAACTCGTGGGAAGTGGGAGTCTTGCTGGATGAGGCGGTGGTTCTACCACCGTGTGGAGAGCGGGAGCGGCCTTGAGTGCACAGGCCGATCGATCGCGTTCAAGCCCTCGCCCGGCCGGACGCTCGGTGACGAGGACAGGCGGAGGGCTCGGCGGCTCGTAGGCGTGGCCGCCCGCCTCAACATGCGCGACCTCGCCGAAGAGTACGTAATGTACGGCGTGGCCCCACTTGCCCGCGACTGGCGTCTTGCCGCCGAGAGGCGTCGAGACGACAATGTTGCGCCATCGGTCTGCTCGCTGCCGGCACCCTCCAGTCTTCGTAAGCCTGGACCGCGTTTCTCCTTCGTTCACACGAAATGCGCTATATGTTGATGCCATCTCCGTTGCTTCAGGGGTTTGCTTGGAGGAGGCGGAGCAAGCAGCGCGCGTGTTCCTAGGGCCGTACACCGACAGGGAGCACGAGCAGCTCACGTCTGCTATCGCCGAGGCGGGGCTGGGGCGAATAAACCGCGTGTGCGAGGCCCTGGGCCTTGCCGTGCCGGACCGTATCGCTCCAGACGACGGTGCGGCAAAGAAGAAGAAGAAGAAGAAGGCGCCGTCTCGGAAGAGGGGCCGCAGCGGGGCGCCTGCCGCGCTTGCCGCGGCAGCTGCTACTGCTGCTGCTAGTGCTCCCGAGGGCGCGACGGACGCGGAGTCGGACTCGGCGAGGTATGCCGGTTCAGGCTTGGGTGGCGCGGACGCCGAAGGCGAGGTATCTTCGGCGAGCGCCCCGGACGGCAGGCTTGCTGCGTGCAGCCGGAGGGGGGACGTCTTGCCGCCCACCGAAGTCACCGGGGTGGAACCCGTGCGGACCGGCGATGCTGAGGTGGAGCCTCCGGCCATGGCCGCTGTGGTGCCGAAGGCGCCCTCCACGGGGGCGCGCGGAGCCATGCTGCCTTTACCGACAGCGGCAGAAACCGAGGTGCCCCCTGCGACAATTGCCGCCGCGGATCCTTCGCCCCCGGGCGCTGCAACCGCGGGGGCTTCCCCAGCCGCGACTGCGAGGGCAGTATCGCTGCCGGTAGCCCCGGCTAAGCGGCCGTGTGTGCGGCCGGAGCTCCACTGGACACCACGGGGATTTGTCGTGGCCACGGGCGTCAGAAGCTTGTGGGACTCCAGTGCAAATGTCGGAGACCCTGCGGCATATGCGCCTTCCGCCCCTCTGGCCACGCCGCCCGTCGCGCAGGGACAGCCGCCACCTGCCCCGAACGCGGAGGCTTCTACCCGCGGCGAGACCATTCCTTCTGCGGGGCTTACGCCACCGCCGCCCCGCCCGGGGATGAGGGGGCGAGTCCCCGAGACCCTCCTTCTGCTACCGAAGGTAGGGTGGCTTAGCTTACTCTGGTGTATTCTTTCATGCCTTGCGGTGCTCACCTGCTGCCTTGTTTGCAGCGCTGCTCATTCCGGAGGGGGAGCACTTGGCGGACCACGGGACCTCCGCGCGCGTAAGCCCCGCGGACCTCGTGCCGCCCCCGGAGACGCTGAGGGCGTGGCGCGGGATTGTGAACGACGCGGCCACCAGCGTCGACCCGCAAATGCTGCAGGCCTATGGGGTCGGGCGCCTCGAAGACGCCTTCGAGGTGTCTGGGGGTGAGGGTAAGTACTCATGCGACAACGCCTGTGCTGGCTGATCTTGCTAAGTCCTTCCCTTCTGCAGACACTTGTGCTGGGGCAGGCCTTGCAAGCGGCCTATGCTCGTGGCCGAAAGGCGCTCGAGGATAGGCTGCGGGCCGCCGAGGAGGAGCTACGCGAAGCTTCTGGAGCCCGCTGTGCCCAGGACGCCCGCATCCGCCAGCTGGAAACGGAATGCGCCGAAGCGAGGGCACGCGCCGAGGGACTTGTTGCGTCGGCGCGGGAGTCGGCCGCGGAAGCTGTGCAACAGAAGTTTGCGGCGGAGCGCGACGGGCTCCTAGAACAGGTCGCCTCGCTAGAGAAGGAAAAAGGCGAGCTTGCCTTGACTCTAGCGGAGCGTAACCAGACGCTTGGCGACGCCTCGGTGGTTGCGTGGGACACCCTGCAAATGCTGGAAGTCCACCTCCAAAGGCTTGTGGCTGGAGTGCCGGACCACGCCTTTGGGCCGGAGGAGTTGCTGCGGGCCCTTCGCTGGATCCATGACGCCGCCGACGTTGCGCGCGGGGCTGCGACGACCTTTGGCGACCACTGTGCCTATGTGGCGTCGTGCTTGGTGTGCGCCCTCCTTCGGCACCGCGGTTGCACGCACATCGCCGAGCTGGAGAACCCTCAGCTGGAGATGCCCGGCGGGGCCGGAGTGATGTCCGGTGAAGTCCGTGCCGTTCACGGCCCCGTCAAATTCTTCTACGAGCGCATCTGGGACTACATCGGGATAGCCGCCACGGAGGTCGAGCTTCGGAAGTCCCTTCGTGGCGGGGGGAGCCTCGGCCAATTTCTGGATGAAGTCCCGCGGCGCGACGAGGGTGTCGCAGAGGCCTCCGAAGATGCCGAAGGTTCACAGGTGCGGCGCCAACGCGGCTAGGTGTGGGCGTGCGTTGTAGCGTCTACCCCTTAATTGGATGAATAAAGTGCGTGTTTGCTTCACGAACTGATTACTTGCCTTTATCTCGGGCAACTTCCTTGCTGGGGGCGACTGCTCGCGTCTGGCCTTGCGACCCGGCGGCGCCTTCGACGCTGGCAAAGGGCCGAGGAGTCGTTGAACTTTTGGGCAAGCCGGCCTTCTTCGAGCGAGGCCCCAGCTTTAGCGCGCATTAAGGACGAGCCCGCGAGATAGCGGCTTAGAACGGCAAGGATGCTGCCGGACCTTTGTACTTGCGTGATTTGTCCGACATGCAAATTTTCTGTCATCTTAAGATATGCGTTGTGTGTTGATGCCGCTTCGGGTTCACCGGTACGCCACATGCTGCGCGGGGACGGGCTCTCCATGTTCGACGCGCACCGTTGGCGAAGTAGTCGCGCAAGGGTTCCTTAGAACGGCGCTTGTGGGGGCAGTCCTTGGCGCCTCACCTTTTTACCGTCCATAGACGGGCGGGTGCGGAGGCGAACCTCGATGCTTCGCCTTTTTATAGTCCGTAGACTGGCGTGTGCGGAGGAGGACCTCGACGCTTCGCCTTTTTATAGTCCGTAGACTGGCGTGTGCGGAGGCGGTCCTCGACGCTTCGCCTTTTTATAGTCCGTAGACTGGCGTGGGCGAGGGTGGAAGTGCGCGCACGTTCCGTTCCCCTTGCTCCTCCTGGCGGGGGTAGCGTCTGGCGCGCTGTGTCTTCGTCAACGCGCGCTGCGAACGTGTGGGAGGCCTCCGTAGCCTTATTTATGCTCCGCAGAGTATGCACAGGGACGAGGTTCCCGGCATGCGCGGAATTCGTGTCTTGTTTAGACTCCGTAGAGTGCGCAGGGAGAACATCCGCGCCTTATTTAGAGTCCGTGGACTAGCGCGTGCGGAGGCGGACCTCAACGCTACGACTTCCTTTATAGTCCGGAGACTCGCGCATGCGGAGGCAGGCCTCGACGCTACGTCTTATTTAGAGTCCGTGGACTAGTGCGTGCGGAGGCGGGCCTCGACGCTACGACTTCCTTTATAGTCCGGAGACTCGCGCGTGCGGAGGCAGGCCTCAACGCTACGTCTTATTTAGAGTCCGTGGACTAGTGCGTGCGGAGGCGGACCTAGACGCTACGTCTTCCTTTATTGTCCGGAGACTCGCGCGTGCGGAGGCGGACCTCGACGCTACGTCTTATTTAGAGTCCGTGGACTAGTGCGTGCGGAGGCGGACCTCGACGCTATGACTTCCTTTATAGTCCGGAGACTCGCGCGTGTGGAGGCGGACCTCGACGCTACGTCTTATTTAAAGTCCGTAGACTGGTGCGTGCGGAGGCGGACCTCGACGCTACGTCTTATTTAAAGTCCGTAGACTGGTGCGTGCGGAGGCGGACCTAGACGCTACGTCTTCCTTTATAGTCCGGAGACTCGCGCGTGCGGAGGCGGACCTCGACGCTACGTCTTATTTAGAGTCCGTAGACTGGTGCGTGCGGAGGCGGACCTCGACGCTACGGCTTCCTTTATAGTCCAGAGACTCACGCGTGCGGAGGCGGACCTCGACGCTACATCTTATTTAGAGTCCGTAGACTGGTGCGTGCGGAGGCGGACCTCGACGCTACGGCTTCCTTTATAGTCCGGAGACTCGCGCGTGCGGAGGCGGACCTCGACGCTACGTCTTATTTAGAGTCCGTAGACTGGTGCGTGCGGAGGCGGACCTCGACGCTACGTCTTATTTAGAGTCCGTAGACTGGTGCGTGCGGAGGCGGACCTCGACGCTACGTCTTATTTAGAGTCCGTAGACTGGTGTGCGCGCGAGGGCGTCCCCCCGTTGCGTCTTTTGTTTATACTCAGGCCCGTCACCCTTGGCTACGGCGAGTGCACACGCGGACGTGCGACTTCGATTTATACTCAGTCCCGTACCCCTGGCTACGGCGAGTGCACACGCGAACGTGCGTCTTTGTTTATACTCAGGCCCGTCACCTTTGGCTACGGCGAGTGCACACGCGAACGTGCGACTTCGATTTATACTCAGTCTCGTACCCCTGGCTACGGCGAGTGCACACGCGAACGTGCGTCTTTGTTTATACTCAGGCCCGTCACCTTTGGCTACGGTGAGTGCACACGCGAACGTGCGACTTCGATTTATACTCAGTCCCGTACCCCTGGCTACGGCGAGTGCACACGCGAACGTGCGTCTTTGTTTATACTCAGGCCCGTCACCTTTGGCTACGGCGAGTGCACACGCGAACGTGCGGCTTCGATTTATACTCGGTCCCGTACCCCTAGCTACGGCGAGTGCACACGCGAACGTGCGTCTTTGTTTATACTGCGGGAACGCGCACGCTGGCCAAGCCTGCGCGCGCCTCCGCCGCATACTTGCGCGTGATGAAGAAATGTTGTTGGCAAACGGCGATCTTCATTACATCCCCGTTTGCGCGGGTAAGCAATTACAGGGGGTGGATATACTAACCGTTTGTCCGTGGTGCGGCCGAAGCCTCTAGTCGCTAGACATCTGCAGGGCCCGCCAAGGCGCCTCTGAATGGCTCCGCGGACCCCCGCGCTGTGACGCCAGCTCTAAGAGCGCCGCTGGGCTTCGCGACGCGGGTACCTGGTACCTGGCTCGATGCGCCGGGCCATATCTTGGTCGCCTCGGACGGTGATGATGGTCCGGGGACCCGGGATCTTCATGCATAGATAGCCGTGATGTGGTACCGCGCCGAAGGAGTTGAGGATTGGGCGCCCTAATATAGCATTGTAGGGGTACGGAAGGTCGGCCACGTCGAAGGTGGCATCTTCGGCCCGCACATTGTTATCTTGGCCGAAAGAGACTTGAAGACCTATTTGGCCCAACGCCCGCAGGGGCTGTCCCCCGAAGCCCTGCAGTGGGATTCCTGAGGGCCCTAGGCGGCTTCGAGGGATCCCCATCTGGTCAAAGGCCGCCGCAAACAATATGTTCGCGGAGCTGCCGCCGTCCACCAAGGCACACCCCACGTCGCATCCCGCAATAGTGACCCGGATGACCAGGGGGTCCTGATGAGGGAAGTCCACGCCTTGGGCGTCGTCGGGTGTGAATGTGACTTCGTGCTGCGCCCAGTCCGGCGGTGCTTGCGCTGGGTATGCCGCCACGTGATGTAGTCTTCGCGCATAGGCCTTCTGCTGCCGTGCCGAGGCGAATTCCAGCGCAGAGCCTCCGGATATGACGTTAATGACCCTGCGGTGGGTTGCCTCCGGGGCTTGCAGCGACAGAAGGCCCTCCCGAGGCTGCTGTACGTGAGCTTGGATCCGTAAGGGGTCTTCCTGGGGTTGCATCCCTTGCGCTCGTACCTGCATGGGGGCCTCGTACGGGAATTGGACGTGGGCCACCGCAGGCGGACGTGTCTCCGGTTCCTGTCCCTAGCGACGCTATCGCGGAGCGCCGCGATTGAGGTGCAGGTGCGGGTATCGTGGTTGCCGCGGCCGTGGACTACGCACCAGAGTCCCTGGTGCTGATCGTCGTAATCTCCACGACTTTTATCGTCGCGGCCCCGGCCACGGCCGCGCCCCCGGCCACGGCGCCCGCGACCGCCTCAGCCCGCGGGAGCGCCTTCGTCGGAACCGCCTTCGATGTCAAGGACGTACCGGTTTCGCCTCGACCTCTGTTGGCCGCGCTTGGGCCGATCGGACGACTCCTTGTGCGAGGCGTCCCTGCGGTCGGGCGTATCCCTGGACGACTCCTGCTTACGTTTTCCCTTCGAAGAATCATCTTTCGGCGGATCTTCGGCTTTTGCCGAGGCTCCGGCCTGGTTGGTGTCGGAGTCGTCACCTTGCCTTCGCCGCGCGTCCTCTTCCGCCCTGGCGTATTCCTCCATTTTGTCGAAGAGCTTCGCCACCGTCTTGATTGGCTTTCGCGCATTGTACTCAGCCATCGGACCCGGACGAAGGCCCTGTATGGCTGCATTAACGATGGTGGTTTCATTAACGTCCTTCACTTGGCATCGAATCTTGGCGAAGCGTTTGAAGTAGTCCCGGAGCTTCTCCGAGGGTTTTTGCTTCACAGCGAATAGTTGGTCCGCGTCGACTCGCTCGACATAGTTTCCTTGGAAGTTGTTGTGAAGGCATTCGCGAAGCTGCTCCCACGCGTAGATGGAGCCTGGCTCTATGGTAAAGAACCAAGAGAGCGCCACCCCTTGCAGCGCGAGGGGGAGTCCCTTCGCCTTCGTGGTGTCGTCTCCGCCCGCGGCTTCGATCGCGGTTTCGTACACGCGCACGAACTCACGGGGGTCCGTGTCGCCCTTGTACGGGTCGATGGCGCTAGGAAACTTGAAGTCTTCAGGCCATGCCGCCTGCTGCAGCCCTGCCGAAAGCGGGGACTCCGGATCTACGCGCCGCAGCGGCGCACGGCTAGACGTGGGGGCTTCGCGACTGTCCGCCCTCTCCGGCGTGGGCTCGGGCGCGATTACTGGTGCGGCCTGCTGGCTCCGAGCCTCTTGCATATCGCGGACGGCTCCGCGAAGGTCCCCTAGCTCCCGCTGGAACGCGTTGAGGGCTGCTAGTATGGCGCTTTCCACCGCAGGCGCTGTCGGGGCCGCCGGAACACCCCAGCGGACGGGTCGGTGCAGGGACCATCGCTTCACGATCTCCAGATCCGCCGGATGCTTCATTGCGGCTACCCCCGGCCGCCTGATCCGCGCTGCCGGCGAGGGTGGCGGGGGCTGTCGTTGCAGTGCCAGCGACGGGGTTGGGTGTTGTTGCAGCGGCGCTGGCGGGGTCGGTCGCTTTGGTGCCAGCGACGGGGTTGGGTGTCGTTGTAGCGGCGCTGGCGGGGTCGGTCGCTGTGGTGCCAGCGTCGACGTCCACGACCACGGCGCCTGCGCTGCCGCCAGCTCCTTCGGCGGCCGATGCCGAAGCCCTGGTATTCACGCGCCGCTCCGACCCAGCCGTCTTCTTTCCCTTCGCCGCCGCTGATGAAGCTTTTTTCGGTGCCATCCTTCTTCTTCGGTCTTCGGGCTTGTCCTTGTCCTCCCCACGGACGGCGCCAACTGTTGTGGTTACAGACCAAACAGAAAGAGAGATGGTAGTGGAGAGGTGGGAGTGAATATAGTGGTCTGCCTCCTCCCCATGGCCTGTATTCATATATATATATATGTGTGTGTGTGTGTGTGTGTGTGTGTGTGTGTGTGTGTGTGTGTGTGTGTGTGTGTGTGTGTGTGTGTGTGTGTGTATACACATGAGGAGTGCTTTTACAGTTATACCCTTACATCTGGCTATCCCCTCTGGGGGCAGTTATGTCATTACACATGGCCTATTCTGGGCCTTATAACCTCCTACCAGGCCTGCTGGGTATAGGTGGGGGCCACCCCTACGACACTAACCAATAGGCTCATGGCCAAATATTGTCGGGAATACGTATGCCAATGCAGAAATCATGGCCCGACGTTGAGTGGACCTACCATTGTGAAGAATGGCAAGTGATTTTCCAGTGCCACTTCTATTTCACCCTGTTGTACGTGGACCATTCCACAACAATGGAAAGCTAACCCTCCTGTAGATATTCGATTGAATTGAGCAGCTACTAAACAAGGTATGACAAGTCAAAACTTGTGGTTGAGCGATGTCTGTGTTCTTTATTCAGCATAAGGTTCTAATTCTTACTTTTCTCAAATGAGGCCGCCAGTCATAAACCCAGTGCATTACAACACAATACCACTAATTCATACCAAAGCCTCCACCCTAGGGTAAGGTCGTGGACTCCAACCATCTAGTGGCTTTCCATGAGTCATCCTTAACCCTAGTACCATTTTAAAATCGATGGCAAGATGCCAAAACAGACTTAGTAGTGTAAAATATTTGATTGTCTAATCTGCTAATTATTAATTATATAGTAATTTATTATTATTATTATGGTTGTCAATGTAAATATGGTCTTCAAGTAAAACATGGCTTTTTTAGTGGTAGACCTTAACCAATTATCATGTCATTCTAAGAAAGTATTTTAATAAATAATATTGCACAAATAATAATAAAGAAAGTACTGATAATTAAATAATGTAGGATCAATATGATCAAAAATATGTGACTTGCTTTGTTGTTCAAACTCCTCAACTGGTCCTAAGTCTTCTATGTCTTGACTTGCTACTAGGACAGACGGCTTGGTGAATCTAGGTACTGTTGCAAAAAGACAAGCAAATAAATCCATGCTCAAAAGAACTCGAGTTAAAAAAAGTAAAATAAAATTAAAATTCAAATTGGAGGTGGCTCCAGCATTTAGGAAGTGAGGGGAGTTCAGTGGTGGTGATGGCTTGGCTCGAGAAGGTCTATGAAAGGATGGTGGTGGTAGCCGTGGGTGGCAGAGCGATGGTGCATGGCAATGCCAGGCTAGGGATGGCGATGCTAGGTGGTAAGCTTGGGCTAGCTTCGTGGTGGTGAGGAGATGCTAAGGACGCGAGTAATTGGACTAGAAAGGAGGCGGAGGCGAGGAATCAAAATTAAGCTCATTGGAGGAGATTTGGGCATCGATGGTTGTGGTATGGTGTGGTTGGAGCAAAGGATGGAGAGATGGCATTGTGGCCATGGGTGTGCGACGGTGCGAAAAGAGGTGGAGATAGTCGTGGGGCTTGGCCAAAAAGGCGGCAAGAGGTGTTGGCACCACTAGTGGCATGACCGCATGAGGCGAGCTCGGCGTGTGGACGGTGGTGTGGAGTGTGGACAGTCTCGTGGGTTCAGCGATGTGATAAAGATGTGGTGGTGACGCATGAATTGTCATTCCTCCTTAGAGCGGGTGCACAAGGTGGTGGTGAAAAATAGTGATGGGCACGGTGTGTCGAGTAGTTGGTGACGTGGTTTGGTGGTGGCATATATCAACGGGAAAGATGGAGTGGTGCTAGCACGAGTGGCGTTAAGGCTGGTACAGTGGTCGCAAGGTGGCATGGCCCTGGCATAGCTTGGCATGGACAAAGGCGATGCTAGGCGGAGGTGGCGTACTGGCATGCATGCCGAGTGGTAGCACGACGCAAAGCAAGCAACAATAGGGAAGGAGGCGGGTAGCAAGAATATGTTTCCTCAAGTGGAAAGCATAATTCCAAAAAAGGAAATCGTTTTTGGCCAGAATTTCCCAATTTGGCAAAAAGTTTCAATTTCAAATGAAATTTGCTTAAATTTGAATTTTTAAATCTTTGGTTGTTATGCTTGGTCTAAAAAATATGTCGGGTTTGCACTCGGAGATGATCAGTGAATGCCTGTGAGAGCCGAGATCTAAGAAAGAATAAAAACCTTTCTTTCTTTTGTTTCAAATGAACGGCAGTAGTAACTCTACCGACCGCACCCAAAAGAAAGAAACAAGCCGCCATAAGACCGTGTAATACTATGTGATGACAACTCTATGTGAGTGATGAATATTTAACATCAATTATATCTTACTTTTATTACTTGAGTTTAATTTTTGTGAATTTAAATTTTGGCCATGCTGATCTTAGCTTATGTTTTTGCATGCTCTTGAGTTGTGTTAATGAGGTCGCTATTTTGATCACTATTGAGGCCATGCATGCTCGCTTATTTTATTTGCATGTGAATGTCATGCTGTGTGTAATGTCTCTTGAGTTGCATTAATTAGCCATGCATGGCATTTAATGTTAGCCGAATCAATTAGCCATGCATGCACTCAGTGGCATAGTTAATCATCAGGCTTTTTCAGTTGAACCAGTTTGTGATACCGGTTTGACCGATAGGTCTAAACAATTGGACCAGGTGTTGGTATCGGTTGGACCGGGTGTTGGTGCGGTCATATCGGTTTGGGGAGGTGGTTTGACAAGCTACGGTGTGGGCGGTCTAATTGATGTGTGTGCTATGGTCAGATCGGTCTTAGTGAGTTGTTGCTGAGTTCTATTGGTTCTGTGATTTTGGGCATTAGTCATGGCAGGTGCTATGCAAGTGTTAGTCATGGGGAAGTCTATGCATGTGTGAGTTATGGCATATGTCTATGCATATGGTTTACTAATAGAGTCAAGTGTATGTCATTTGTGCTATGATTGATTGCTTTATTCTTTGGTGTGCATGTTCTTTGATAATTATTGTGGTAAGTGGCAAGACTGAGGCTACGGAAAGGGTCCTGAGGCCATGGTGTGTCGTGTAAGTCTGGGTGGAGCAACATCTTAAGCTGAGAAGCATGGAAGAAAGACAAAAATCGTGAAGAGGTAATGCATGCATGTGATGTGCTAAATGGATTTGTGTGTTTCCAGTGGTGACGTTTCTTTGAACAGGCGTACGATCTTGACGACAAGGCGTTCTGCATCACAGACTATAGAGTGATGTTGGTGTGCCATGAGACTTGGGCATTTCAAGTGGTGACGACCTCGGCGCAAGCGTACAATCTTAGAGACAAGTCATGGGCATCAAACAAATCCTATAGTCTAGTATCTTGTTACAAATTAGTAAATTAGGAGGGGCTCTTTTGTGTAGAAAAAGAAAGAGCAGGAGCTAATGAAACTATTTTAGTAAAATTCAATTCTCTCAATTCCTCGATGATCGCGCCAAAAACTCGAGTTCCCACATCATCGTGAAGACCAACGGGTGACAATTTAGGAAATTGTCTAAAACAGGAAGG
The DNA here is from genome assembly GCA_017311315.1 of Dendrocalamus latiflorus. Lineage (NCBI taxonomy): Eukaryota > Viridiplantae > Streptophyta > Magnoliopsida > Poales > Poaceae > Dendrocalamus > Dendrocalamus latiflorus. The sequence continues at coordinate 37,474,119 of CM029651.1, read as the reverse complement.
AGTGACGGTTTGCTAAACCGCGATACTGGCCTAAATAGTTTAGGTCACGTCTTTATGAATGGAATGTTTTATCGGGCTTATGGAGCCTTTGAAAATCGCGCTTTGAAAAGCTTGTGAGTGCGTAAGAATGTAAAACCCGTTTATGTGTGGGTTACCGGGTTTCTCCATATGTAACTGGTGTGACCCACTAAGGAGTGGCTAGTTGGTGTGAGGTGGTAGCCTCCAGTAAATAAGTCTTGTATTGAGTTGAGTCTTGAGACAGACTTGAGTGATTAGGATTAGGGTTTCCTTGTGTTGGAGCCTTGTGTGTGTGCTTTAGACTTGAGCTCTGCTATCCTGAGGGATTGGTTGTAAATCATTTCTCTCCAAGTGAAATGAACATCTAAATTTTACCAAGTGAGTTGTGCTATGAGTCCCCTCATGTGATTTTGATTTTCTTGCCTTTCTTATTTGGATTTCTCTTCTCTTAAATTTTTCTGCTGCCAAAGACATATAAGACATGGAGATGTCTCTTGGAGACAAAATGACATCCATCTAGACATGATCTAGAGAAAATTTTTGAGTTTACTTAGTTTTTCTCAAGAGAGATGTGATTTTTAGGTTTTGCTGTTGTGGGTATTTTGGGTTGAATTCGTGTTGTGTTTTAACTTGTTGTGACATATGAGAACCCACTCTAAGTCACCTAGATCATCTAGGACTCACGATCAAAAAAGATCGAAACTTGAGCAACGATTTTTTGTTAGGGATAAGCCAAATTTTCATCTATAAGATCAACACTCAATAGTGAAGTGCATACGCATCTCCGAACACATCCAGGGGTAGAAAAAATTGACTTAATTTGAAAAAACGTGAGGCGCCATTCTTGAACCCAACCAAACCCAAATTTATCCAGCTTGGGCCCAACCAAATATGAAAGTAGTCCAGCCTAATACGTACTAACTTGGTCCAACTTAGTCCAAGCTTGATCAAATCCAAACCCAACCCAATATAATCCCATCCTACACCCAAACATAGATAAACTAAGTCCCGACAGTTCCTTCCTTCATTATTTTTTGGAAATTTAGGTATATGCTACTCCTAAGTGACTAATTTTGAGATATGCCACTGCAAAATGACGCCTCGGGAAAATGCCACTACAAACTCATCCTATTAAAAAATGGCATTCGTGTATATACTCTCCATATGTATTTATGTATTGGACTATAATGCCCATATCCTTCTTCCTCTCCATGCCATGGTTGCTCTGGTGACCAGAGAAGCCAAAGAAGGTACCACGAGTTCAACCTACCACGAGTAGAGTAGAGAAAACAGAGCAGGGAAATGGAGCGCTCTCCATCGTCATCAGTGCCGGAGAAGAACCGCACGAGGGCATCGGGGTCGGAGGAGAGGCATCCGTGTACGCTGTAGGCGATGGAGGAAGCATCCTGTAGATTGCCGACACAGAAGAACACACCAGCGACCCGACTTGCCGTCACGGGAGAACACCAGTGACCTGAGCTAGGTTTTCAAGTTTGCGAAGGAGGTGAAATTGGGCGTGTAAGTTCATATTGGTTTATGTTTTAGTTTCTGTTTGAAGAAGCCAAAAAGCAATAATCATATTTTTTTTGAAATGGTTTCTTTGCTCTTCTCGCTACTATCTCTCTTTCATCTCACACATTTATCTTTCTCACTTTTCTCACCTAGACCCTAAGTAAAAGACTAAAGGCTGCGTAGCATGTGCCATGTGGAGTCGATTGACGGTGGTCAGTGGCGAGATCTGGCAGTCGTCGGGTGGATCGGGCGGCGGCAACTCGGGCAGATTGGGGAGAGAGTTGAGAAATGAAGCGGAGAATGCCATGCATGATGTCGAAGCAAAGCCATGGCAAACGATCCTACGAGTGTCTCCGCCGGCGAGGCCGTAGGCGTGGCGGCCGTCTCCTCGTCGTTCATTGGGTTCAGACATGCCCGAGCAAGTAAGCAGATAGATACTAAAGCTTCTTTGCAGCAGGGTCACCAATAGGATTTGTATTTAATTTGGTTTGATTCTTTAATTTCTCTCTTTCCTCGGTGGGGTTAGCATGCTGCTAGGTGGTGCACGGCGGCCAGCGACGTGGAGACTCGGAAGGACGGCTGCGGAAGGGCCGAAGGGAGGTGAACACGAGGAAGAAGACCAAGGGCAATTTGGTCTCATTTGGGAAAATTAGTACATGAGTGGCATTTTTCTGAATACAACGAGTTGGCAGTGGGATTTTTCCTAAATTTTCCTCTTTTTTCTCGCTTGAAAAGAGAACTGCGTCCTCGAGCCCTAACTTCGTAGCCGTGGCCCATCCAATTAAGCCCAAATTAGCCCGTATAACTACCCTGGCCTGCTAATTCCCGGACTTCAGCACGTCTGTGAGAAACTGAGAACAGCAATCAAGGTATCACAAAAGACAACCACAAATTCGATCAGAGTGCATGCATGCTTGATTCATGAACGATGATTCCCCTTCCCTCCTCCTTAATTCCAAACCATTAAGCACGATTTGTGCTCTTATTCCACATACTTATATATAGTGTTATGCATATCAGTGCACTTCTCTTGTTGCGATGATACGTGGTGTGCCTCAGCTCTCGTGCATGCATCGATGGGTCGATCAGCTCGTGCGGAAGGAGAAACCGGCGGGGGTGAGGCGGAAGACGCCGTTGAGCATCTTGGCGAGCGGGCCCTGCAGGTAGGACACCAGCGCCCCCGCCGCCGGCAGCCTCCCGTCGCACTTGACCAGCGGCGTGTCCACCACCAGCTCGCAGGCGCCGACGAGCCCCGCCAGCGCGTTGGTCATGTCCGTCTGGATCGCGAACGACCCGTTGACGTTCGTCGTCGCGCCGGCCACCACGTTGCCGCCGCACCGAAGCTCCACGTTCGCGTCTGCGCGCGTGCACGACACAGCAGGTACGTACGTGTAAACGTCAGCTACATGCACGAGCCATACCTACGTGCAGAGGTTATGCTGGTTACGCCGGCTAATTACTATACTGTACCTGGAAATGCTGGGGAAGTCGCGACGTCGATCAGGGTGCCGGTGTTGCACGGCACGACGCCGGTGACGACGAGCTTGCCGAGCTTGGTTTGCGCAGAAGCGGTCGTCGCGCACGCTGCAGCGGCGACCACGGCAATCGCGGCAAGAACGGCGGCCCTCGATGCCATTGTTGGAGCCGAGTAGAATATACGTACGTACTGATCTGCTACCTGGTTTTAGTTTTGCTCGCTCGGCTTGCTGGCTGGTACTCGAGATGGAGAAGCGTGCTATATATAGACACGGCCGGGATTCGCTGGAGTGGCCCCCTGCCTTCTCCTGCTTGATCATGTGGTATCACTAGTCGAGAAAACTAACTTTTGTGAATCGTCATGTGTGAATCTGATGCTAATTAGGGCATGTTCTTTTCGATTTCTAAAAACTGTTTTCGATTTTTCTATAGTAACTAGCTTTTAAATGAAGTATCTTTTTAAGATATGGTCTACTAAGTTAATTATAGTATATATTATACCGACTTCATTTATATCGGCAAAAACCACACGTGAGTTTCTGTTACTCTGTAATCTCTCGCACGAATAACCCAAAAGCTACAAACCGTAGCCAAAAACCATAAGTTTCAGTTAAAAAGAATAGATCCTTAAATCCGCGCTGCCTTTTGGAACCGGGCATCCTAGCCTAGCTTAGCTTTGCCACCACCCAAATCAAGGATTAGTGCTTCAGAAAAAAGAAAAGAAAAGGAAGGGAGAGCTAGAAAAGCGCTTCGATTTGGCGAATCGATCGAGTGTAGCTGATCGATCGATGTCGGCAAGTGTTTGTTCCACCGAGATGATCGTTGCCGTCCCTTTTTTAGGTCTGCTTTTTTTCAGCACCACCACATGCACTGGCTGGTGCTTCAGCACAATGATTGCATTTGCATAAACATGGCTCACCAGTTCTGAAACCACAACGCCATGCCGGCCTTCGTAATTCCCACTTAATAGCAGCAGTCCATCCAAGCGAGTCGGGACCAGGGCTAAGAACTGAAGGCGTGCGGTGCAGTGGCCCTTCACCACCAACTAGCTAGCTTCATCGATCATGTGATTCACGTATCGTCGGGGCGGAGCCACACCTCAGTTAGGATAGATTTTAGTTCAGAGTGTGAAAAAATATTTAGTGTACAGTCCGAGTAAATTCAGTTTAACCTAGATAATATTTTCGTGGTCCAGCTCAGATAGCCACTATAGCCTAGATCATTTCACCACTAAACCCGGGGCGTAACTAAATCCTGACTCCGCCACTGCGTATCGGTGTCAGGTGAATTGGCTTCCTTTTTCTGGCGTGGCCGTGCAGCCACGATTGGCTCTGTCCAGAGTTCGTTTCGGTTGCTTGTGATGGAGCGGCAGATCCCGCTCCGCTTTTCTCGCGTGCCTGGCACGGCCGGTCGAGTCATGCTTCATGCTTTTTGCGTGGGCTTGCGTTGCTGCGGGCGCTCGGCTACGAGTTCCATAGGATCACGCCGCTGCACATCCATTGAGCCATTGAAATCCAGATCGGGAGAAACTCTTTCGGTTTGAAAATAATTTCGCCTGGCAGCGGAAGCAACGAATGGGACGGAATTTCGTTATTTCGTTCCAAAATTCAGATGAAATATTCAAACATATTTGAATTCTTTACCGAAATTTGGCTAAAACTTGGGTTGTATGTGTTAGCCGGATCCAAATTCAAATAAAAACGTATTTATTTGACCCTTTTTGTGGAGAGTAACGAAATGGAAGAGAAAAACAAATTTTGGTAAAATTTGGCCGAAATTGTAGACTCTATCCAGATGGACAGCATATAAAACGTGGTTTTTGCGCTCTTCAGAATACAGATGGAATAGCTCAGCCCTCTGGGACCCTTGTTCATCTTGGTACGTTTGGGATGTGTACCTCCTCCCATGAGTGGTTTTTGCGCTCTTCATGATACAGATGGAGTGGCTCTCCCCTCTCGGACCCTTGTGGTCCTATTGCTTTTGGACTTTCTGGTTTTTGACTTCTTCGAAAATCAAGATAAATATGATTTTTTAAAAACAAACTCTACAAACAGTTTTCTAAGTCTAAAATCATGTGTGTCGTTCATGTTGACGTCTCTACCGTTCGCTACCGTTTTAAAAATATAGACAAAAATTATCATCCGTAATCAAAAGTCATTCGTTGTAGCATAAAAAAAACAGGACGGTTTCCAAAAAAGAAAAGGAGTGCAGGCAATACCGCCATAGCCAGCGTGGTGGCCGCTGCAAAACGGGCGCTGTTAGCGTACAAGACATGCAGACCGTGCATGTGATTGCAGGGGAGAGCTGCTAACTGTTGCCTAGTCTTCGATAAGACATCGTTGAGAGATGACCGCGGCGCGCTCTGCCTATTGCAGAGACAAGTAACAAAAGCTGTAGTATGGAGTGTAGGTGGCCAAGATCAGTTTGGAAAATGGAAAGAAACATTAATGAATCATGATCTATAATGCTAGTTCTGTTCATGTTCAGCGAGTTTGGGTAAAACGTCAGGTTCCAATGGTAGCGATAAGACCACTACTACCTACTTAAGTTCAGAAAAAAACTATGCCCTGAATTTATCTGGACTAGTAAAAATCTCACACCATAAGCTGAAACCTGCGCTAGTGATACCGGACAGGCAGATAAATCCTTGTCCAGAACGAAAGTCCATGCAGATATCACGTCCGCTGCCCTATACCTGCCTCAGGGATGCCATTACCGAAGGAGCCTTGAGCAATCTCCAATGATTAACTAAAATGTAATCAGCACGTTCTTACTGGGCAAACTAGAAGTTACCAGTCGCATTTGCAATCAGCTATTACGAACCATTTCCAGCCTCTTACGAATACGACTATCAAAAAATTCAGAGAGGAACTGTGCACAAGCAGCTACCTAGCCTAGGTGGCTCAGCTCAAGAGCATTGCAAATATACGGAGTAATACAGCGAAGTTCAAGCAAACACCTTTCTACTACCAGAGATAATACATCAAGCAAAATTACACATACCCCACCTCACCCCCTGCTTGACATTACAACTTGCAAAGCACAGAACCATCATCCACGCAATGCACATACTAACACAAGACACCACCAGCAGCAGCTTTCAACACCTTCTACACAGGCCATACATGCCTGCACATAGTAGACAGAGAAAACCACACATACTTACCGGCATCTACATTATAGCACAGTAGAGGTAAGACAACCCTCGACTTTCTCTCCATTTCCCTCTTGATTTGTCTTTTCCTCCTTTGCCTTGTGTGAAGTAGTAGATGCTGGACAAGGAGCAAAAAGGAGTAAGAGCACGCCGGGAGCTCACACTTCAAATGGGGGAGGGTGGCTGGTCGTCCCGGGTGTTGCCCTCTCGTATGCATCGGACGATGATTTCCTTCTGAAGCGACCACCTGGTGAATTCAGTCCCAAAAGGTTAGGCAAGATACAATTAATAGCCAACAAAAGGTGATGTTTATTAGTTCATAGAATGGAACATTCGGAATCAATGAATAATAGCATGATGTGGATGTGCCTCATCTAGTGTGGGAAATCAACTGTACTACTGGAGGTCCATATGAATTCGCTGCTCCCCAGTCCCACAAGAGTGGACGAATATGCATCAAGACGAGTCGCAGAATTAAAATTTCCAGTAAGTATCTACCAAAGCACAATGCAGTTGTGGTCTTGGAAACTGAAACAACAAATAGATTAGAAGTATCATTGTTTCTCGAATGATCTACACACCCCCACCATCCCCCGGTCTAACTTGTTATTATTTAAAGAAAGATGCTTCAATAAGTTACTCCTGCAAAGTACAAGAACTACAAAAGAAAAACACTAGAATCTAGATCCACGTCAAAGTATCCGCTTCAACAAATCAACACAGATAAAAAACATTTTTATATTGTCATAAGCAAAATTGGCATATGCATCTAGTCAATGAAGTCCATCCATGGTACACAGTGGAGTCATTTGGTTATCTGGTATATCAGGTTACCATGATATGTTTGGAAAGCATATGCTCATTAAAAAATTGATGGATTTGGTGCCCTTTGAGACAGTGTTATTGGGTCAATGCTGATAAGTCTTCTCCATCAAAATCATCCACATAACTTCAACTTGCAACAACAACGCTGCAGATAATACTAGATAAAGCAGGCTCATACGTAATACAGATGGAATGTACAATCTATTTAATTCTTTAGTTTAATAAACAGAAAGGCATAACCATTTTCCCTTTGAAGGCTACCTCACAGCGACAACTAATGATAGTTATGTTTACCCGATGGCTGCTGCATTTCAAGACACATATGACAACTTATCGAATAATTAATACGATAGTATCCAGCCATGATTCCACGATAGGGACGTAGAGCTAAAGCCCAAACGGGCTGGAAATGTCCGAAACGCCCCTGGTCCCGTCTAAGACGCTTCCGAACTCCCGGACAAAACCCACACAAATGCTACCCTACCCGTCACGGCATTCCCCGTGACACATAAGGACGCGGCCACGAAATGACCGAACTGCCCCTACCAAAAAAGTTGGAACAAGGAGAGGGTGGAGTCCGGGGGGGGGGGACTCACCGGCGCCTGCGAACGGCGAGATGGGAGGCGTGGACTCGGCCGGCGAGGCCGGCGGCGTGCTGGCCGCGCTCCTCGGCGACGCCGGGCACCCCGCCGGCCGCTTGATCATGATGCTGCGCGTCACCTTCACCGGCGCCTCCACGCCGCCGGCCGGCGTCGTCGGCGGGACCACCGTCACTGCGTCCCCGGCCGCATCTGCACGACCCAACGCGACAAAGACCAACAACGAGTCAGATCGAATGAAACAAGCACACGGAAAGGGTAAAGAACAAATATGCTATTTTTAGGGAGCGGCGGCGGTCACCGTTGATCTTGACGGCGGTGGGGCGGGCTGCCGGCTTGCGGAGGCGGCCGAGGCCGGTGTCGGGGCGGGGCCCCGCGACGGTGTCGTCCCACAGCTTGTCGAGGAGGCCCATCCCTCGTCGTCTCCAACTACCAAGCTGCCAACTGAGACAGCTAGACAGATCCAGCACCAGTCGCGGCCAAGCTTTCCGGATCTGAGAGAAGAAGAAGGAAGCAAGTAAAGCAGGTGGGGGCTTATTTATAGTACGGTTGGGCCGTTCGTTCCCTGGTGGGGGCCGTTCCCCGTGGACCTGGTCCATGATTCCCGGGCGTATGCAGGTGGGCCCGAGGCGAGGTGGCGCCTTCTCGGGATGCAAGCGACTGCGTGGCCCGTGGTGGGCCCGGGTGTGGATAAGCTCGATGGGGACGCGCACGTGGGGTGGCCCACGTGAAAGCCTCTCCCGCCACGCCAGCTGGCGATCGCCGTACGGCGCGTCACGTGACAGAGCCCCTTTCCCATCCCGTAAACAGGAGCCGTATTAAGGACGCAATAATCGAGGAGGCTGTAGTGTCGAGGCTTCGTGTAGCACGCGCGAGCGGCAACGGCGAGCGGCCGCTGCCATGTGGGGACCGCGCCGAGGCTTGCCACCGCTGCAGAGACAGAGAGCGCACGCAACTCGGCGCTAAGAGACTGTCTTGGCTACGGCTCGCCGATTACGATGTGGGAGTACTTCAATTTTGACTGACGACCTTTCGTGTAAAATTATTGGATTCATTCGTAAACACTCGTAGCTATCTTCGATTCTTCGTCCCTTGTGGCCTTGAATTCACCGCGCCACTAAAAAATGACGTCGATGCTTTTAGCAGCCGTAGCCACAAAACGGCGTGTCAGCATCGCTGAATTTTTTTCCCAGCCCCCGGGATAAGCGATATTTAGGGTGTGCTCGGTTGGGCTAAGAGCAAGTTTAATAAAGCTGACTGTGCTAGCTATAAGGGAATCCATGTCAGCATAATCCTATGTGGAGGGAAGAGAAAAGGAGAGAGAGAGCCAAGCCGACTCCCATACAAGAGTCAGGCTATAGCACAGGAAAAGAGGTGTTATCCATGCATGTACCAATAGGACTAACTGTTATACCCATGCATGTATTAAATGATCACACTATTAAATGATTGAGAGCTCTTGTGAAGACAACTTAGGGCAGTCCAAACCCAGAAACTATGAGATAGTTTCCATAGATATCATGTCAGCAAGACACTGCTCAAAGAAACTATCTCTCCCAACGCCACTAGTTTCTTGTGGACATCCTCATTAAATCTTCTGATGCATCTTCTCTCTCCTTCCCATCCCCATCCCCATCTCCCAACGCCACCAGTCCGATTCTTCCTCTCTTTCCCATCCCCATCCTCTTCTCCCTCCACAGGCCTGGGCGGACGGCGCGCGCGGCTCCTCCCAATCCGACTCCTCCCGCCGGGCGCCGGCCTCCGCCTCGCCTCGCTCGGAGTCGCCGCAACTCCCTCAGCGCCAGCCGAGGCCCGAGAGCCCGATCCGACTCCTCCCGCCGGGCACCGGCCGCCGCCTCGCCTCGCTGGCTCGCTTTGAGAGCCCGATTTTAAGCCGCTCCGACTCCTTTTGGGCTTAAAATCGCTGGGGCTTGAGCTGTGATTGTCGGCGCCGTCGGCAGAGCAGGTGAGAGGGGGAGGGGGAGGGGAGGCCGCCGGACGCCGGCGAGGCAAGGGGACGGCGAGCGTGGCCTGGGCGGACGGCAAGTACATCTCCCACCGCAAGGCCCCCTCCAACGCCGACTCCGTCCTCGCCTTCCTCGCCGGCCCCGCCCTCCGCCTCTCCAAGGCCGACATCGCCCAGATCCGGAGCTCCGACCTCCTCCAACCGCCACGCCCCCGCGCCCGACACCGCCGCCCACTCCCCCGCAAGGTGGCGGCGGCGCGGAAGACTTGTGGGCGGCCGTGGCGAGCGCGAGGTGCGGGCGGCCGCGCCGGTGGTGCTGGCAGCTGCAGCGAGCGCGACTTGCGGGCGGCCGCGCCGAGCACGAGGTCGGCAGATCTGAGTAGAGAGATGCAGTCGGCGGCGAGGCTCCGCTCGATTTCCGGCGTCGGCGCACGACGTCGGCCTGGGTCCAGCAGCGTGGAGGCATAGGAGGGCGATGCTGTGGCTCTTCTCTACCGTCGTCGGCGGAAGGTGTCCGGTAGTGGGCCCGGGAAGAAACCATTGCTTCCGCCCATCGCGTGCTTGCTGGTTTCTTCGTTCGTTGGATATTGTGCCGAAATCGTGTCTCACCTGAGAAACGATTTCTTGGTGTTTTGATCTCTTTCTTCATTTATTGGCCTTCCACATCAGCACTTTGGGTACGTGGCAGGCTCATTTAATCGGATGGAAACGATCCCATCTGGCGCGTTGGGACTGCCCTTATAGCCAGCTTATTGTACAAGAGCAAGTTTAATAAGGCTGACTGTGCTAGCTATAAGGGAATCCATGTCAGCATAGTCCTATGTGGAGGGGAGAGAAAAGGAGAGAGAGAGCCAAGCCGACTCTCATGCAAGAGTCAGGCTATAGCACAGGAAAAGAGGTATTATCCATGCATGTACCCATAGAACTAATTGCTATACACATGCATGTATTAAATTATTAATACCCATGTATGTATTAAATGATTGAGAGCTCTTGTGGAGATAACTTATAGCCAGCTTATTGTATGAGTTGACTGCATCATTATCTTTTGATGACATGGAAATGTATTGGAGGTAGCAGCTAGCTGTACTATTAGAGCAAGTTTAATAGTACAGATAGCTGCTACCTCCAATACATTTCCATGTCATCAAAAGATAATGATGCAGTCAACTCATACAATAAGCTGGCTATAAGTTGTCTCCACAAGAGCTCTCAATCATTTAATACATACATGAGTATTGATAATTTAATACATGCATAGGTATAGCAATTAGTTCTATGGGTACATGCATAGATAATGCCTCTTTTCCTGTGCTATAGTCTGACTCTTGCATGGGAGTCGGCTTGGCTCTCTCCCTCCTTTTCTCTTCCCTCCACATAGGACTATGCTGACATGGATTCCCTTATAGCTAGCACAGTCAGCCTTATTAAACTTGCTCAAACTTGCTCTAAGTTGGCTGCATCATTATCTTTTGATGACATGGAAATGTATTGGAGGTAGCAGCTATCTATACTATTAAACTTGCTCTAAGGGTTTGTTCTTTTTAGTTTTTAAAAGCTATTTTTTGATATATTTTTTCTACAGTAATTAGCTTTTAAATAGAGTATCTTTTCAATATACGATCTACTAGTTAATTATAGTATATACTGTACCGACTTCATTTATATCGGTAAAAACCGTACGGGAGTTTCTGTTACTCTGTAATATTTCGCACGAACAGCCAAAAACTACAAATCGCAGCCAAAAGCTATAAGCTTCAGCCAAAAAGAACAGGCTCTGAAATTGCACTGTAGCTGGCTGAAATTACACTGTAGCTGAAGGCGGTTTATTTGACATAATTAAATTTTAAAAAATTTAAAAATAAAAATATATATTAGCTCATCATGAACAACGTAAAACGAATACAAAAAAGAACTAGCAAAAATGCCAAAAATCCAAAAAAAAGACAAAATTTATGAATAGTAAAAAAAATAAACCAGAAGCTGAAATGCGCGGGACATTACTAATGCTAAAAACTTGGACTATTACAATTAAACAGTGCAAGTATTATCATGTGAAGTAACACACCTAGCATCCTATGTTCGGTCATGCGATATTTGGATGGGTTCTTTTAGACTGATGGTTTATGATTTATGATTTAAATATTGATTCTAGCTATTCGCGAGAGACGGTACGCAAAGGAAAATAGTTGCATGTGATTTTAGCCGATACAGCTGAACTTAATATATTTTTTACTACAATTTTTCTATTAACCTATCTTAAAAAACACACCATTAAAAATTTGTTACTGTAGACATATAAACATAAACCAATTTAAGCCTGAAACAACCCAGCCATTGTAACGCCCCCGTTTCCAGGGGCGCGTACGGACACGGCATTCCGCAACTATTCACGCATGAGCAGTTATGGAACGTCGCGCAAGAGTATACCATTGCATGCTTACAACAAAAGTCCAGCATATATTTGACATAAGGATTAACATCCAGGTTTTGACAGCGGGGCGTGCAAGCCCAAAGTATAATTACATTACAAAAGACTTCCAGAATCCGCTTGAGCGCGGCCAAGACCTACAGCCAAGGGTCCTCGTCGAAGAATAGATCCTCCGGGACTTCTTCAATGGGGAGACCTTCTCCTTCGTCTTGATCCTCTAAAGATTAGATTAAGCAAGCCGTGAGCCAATCAACCGGCTCAGCAAGTCCCAAAGGGACCCTAACTTATTACATGCACGGAACATCAACGGAAGGGAATATACTTGGTTTATTAATTCTGAGTGGATGCAGTTTTATTTACAATCATTTTATAAAAGGGACCCAAAACTACTCCTCAAGATCTCAGGGGTTTTCAACAAGAGTTCATTAACCAACCTAAACAAGTTAAACATTTACAAAACTACTTAAGCTTTGCGACTGGAATCACCCAAGTGACACAGCTCCAATAACCGGGAGCACGGCGTATTCGAATACCATTTATTTGACTCTGTAGAGTTTGCTCAGCTTTACCCACACGATCCCTTAACTCCCACTAAAGAGTTAAGAAAGCCAGGTCGTTTCACTGCTCAGCTCTTTATATAGGCTCTACCCGGTAGAATTCACTCGGGTCTGGCTCGCACACACACACGCACACACACAAGAGAAAAACGGTGCCGCTTCGAGTGAACTCTACCGTTGTTAGGCACCCAATCACGGCTTGCCTAACCTCACTGCTAAACCTCCTCCACCGCCACACCTGTAGAGTTTCAATCGAGTTGAGCAGCTACTAGACAAGCGTTGACAAGTCAACTCCTGTGGTTTGAGCGGGTTCTATGACATTTGCTCAGCATAAGGGTTTCAGTCCTTAATTTCACATGGTCCGCAACCTCACCAGGCCCGCGACCCAACCTAGGGTAAGCGGTGGGCGAAAACCGTCTAGCGGCGCACCTCAACCCCACTTACCCTACTCCAAACCTAGGGTAAGAGATGGGCGAAAACCGTCTCGCGGCGCACCACAATCCCCTTACCCTACCTTGTGCCCGCAAGCACTCTCCGCTCTAGGGCACGGTGTCCCATACCACCCTACCCTAGAGTCGGGTTTGCAAAATCTATTGGCCCGCAGCCACAGCCTTATCAGTACAAGACTTTGCATGATGATAATAATCTACAGTTATCTAGATTAACAGATAATTAATTCTAGGGTTTCAAGGGCATGGCTACAAATTAAACATGGCATTTAACGGTGGTAGGATTAACTACATAACAAGTCATTCTAAACATTTTATTTTATCTCAAACTAACATTTCACAATTAACATAATGCAAATAACATATTAACATAAATAAACATCATGGGTTGCAATATGATCAAAGGATTTGGGACTTGCCGTCAATCCGAATGATTTCCGCTAGCTCGAACGAAGAACCTCCTGGCTCCTGTGACTGCACTTGAACTTCCGGAGACTCCGACACTAGCGCAAACATACAAAACAAATTAAATCCAGCTTGAGACTAATCAAGCGAGGGAAAATAAACTATTTAAAAAGGAGTAAATTGCATAAATCTCCAAATGAGGAATTTTAGGAATTTATTTGGGATGGATCTGTGGAAATGGAGGTCACCAATGGGTCTGGAATATTATTTGGAGCAAGGTGGTGAAATTTGGGAATTTTTGGGATTTTCTGTGATTTTCTAGGATTTATTTGGATTTTCTGGGATTTTAGAAATTAATAAATTGGGGAAAATCGCTGTGAACAGTGAAAGGCCGGCCCACAGCTACAGTGCGGCCCGGCACTGTTTGGCCTGCGCGGCCGAAGGCCAGCGCGGCCCACGGGCGGCGACGCGCACGCGCACTCGGGCGAAGGAGCAGGCCGGCGCGGTCCACTCCCACGCGGTCGCGATGCGCGACACGCGGCTCGGGCGGACGGGGTGGATGGCGAGCGGGCGAACGGCGCGGATGTGGCGGAAAGAGATCGGGCGGTGGTGAAGCGGGGACGCGGGCGAAACGATTCGGAGGATCGGGCGGGTGAGGTTAGAAGGTGGAGGTGGGATCGGTCGGCGGAGAAGAGGCCACGTCGCGGGGAGGATCGTCTTCAACCTCCAGCCGCTACAGTAACCCCGCGGCGAGATTACGGTGGCGACGGCGGCCTGGGCGCTAGGGGACTCGTCGGCGACCATCGAGGGCACCGGCGGGTGCGGCTTCGAGAGAGGAACCCATTTTGGGCAGCAGGAAGGCGAGGGGATCACCGGAGAGGACGGGAGGTAGAAGGGGGAGGTTCGGGTACTTGGCGGCGAGGAAGATCACCGGCGGTGAGTTAGCTCAAACGGCCGCGGTGAGTTAGCTCAAACGGCCGCGGCTACACGTTCACGGGGACCGGGTGCTCACGTTGGTGGCGACGGCGGAGGTTGGGGAGCTGCGGGGAGGTCTGGCCACGGTGAGGTGGTTGCTGCCGGAAGGGGGTCTCGACGGCGGCGCTCCACGGGGCTTCACCTGTCCAGAGGAGGGCGGCAAAGGGGTTAGGGGAGGGTGGAGATGCTCCAGGCGAATGCAATTGAAGAATGGGCGAGGGAAGGGGGGAGATTGGCTCCCGGGGGCCACCGGCGTAGGGAGCGGCGAAGGCGGAGCTACGGGCGGCGGGGCTCCAATCGGTGGCTCCAGGAGAGGCTCTGGAGCGGTGGGAGGCGAATGAGAGGGGTGGAGGAGCTGGGGAACCAAGAGAGCGAGCGGAAGAGGGAGAGGGGGTTTTATACCCGATCGGAGGGGGAGCGGGGCGTGGAGGAGAAGCCACTGGGCGGGCTCCGGGGTCAACAGGGGCAGGTCAGCCGTCTCCTTCGCGGGATGGAGCGGTGACCGGGGTGACGCCGGCTCTGCACAGGCGTAATGGCGACGGGACGGCACAGGAGCAGGTGAGGCGCGGGCATGGGCGAGGTAGCGTCCGCGCGCGGGAGAGGGAGGAGCCGGGGCTGACAGGCGGGCCCCAGGGCGGACGCGGGGCGACGCGTGGCGCGGAGGCGCCCACGGTTTTGGACCGTGGCGGTCGGGACGGCGCGGGCGCGAGGAGGGGATCCGAGGGCGGCGCTGTCCGCGTGAGGGGAGGCGGGCGCGAGGCGCAGCGCTCCGCGCGTGCGCGAGGCGAAGGCGGAAAGGGGCCGGGGCGCCAACGGGCGAAGGGCGCGGAGGGAGGCGCTGGGCGCGGGGAAAGGCGAAATCGGGGCGGCGCCAACGCGAGAGAAGAGCGGGAGGCGCTGGGGAGAAGAGGAGGCGGAAAAGGAGAAGGCGCCAGCGCGAGGGAGAAGGCGCCAGGCCGAAAAGGGAAAGCGGCGGCGGGGAAAACTTTCCCAAAAAGGAAAGTTTTCAAAAATCACTCAAAAATGCAGCAGAAATTAAGAAAATTTTTGTTTGAAATTTTGGGGCTTTTCAGCCATCACCGTCCTGTTACAGACCGGTTCGAAGTCCACAACACCTTCTAAGCTGTCTATTAGTAATTTAGTATACTATACGAAGTAGCCATGACTGAACAGAAATCTAAACCAGATGAATCCGAGTTACACTCGTTATGCTGACCTGTGAATGAAGCGGCGCTCCGCATTGGCATTTGTCGCTTTTTTACTTCTGTTTTGCTGGGTTTGGGGCGCGGCGCCACCGGCCCACCACTGGCCGTTCGTCTAGCGGCGCAAGGAGGCATACTTGGCGATGGCGTATTCGGCGATGCAGTGCTCCATCATCAGATGGGCAACGGTTTACATAAACGGTGTTATAGTTATTTCTTAAAAAATTAATTATTAAACGTCTGTTTTTATAGTTTACTTTTTCTTTGAGCTCGGTAGGATGTCAACAGCCGCACGGCGAATAATCAATGACTAATTGGTGTTAATCAATGCTAATCATGCAGCCAGGGGCGGATCCACACCCCGGACAGGGTAGGCTTCAGCCCGGAATGTGAAAAAATATCTAGTGTATAGCCCGGGTAAATTCAGTTCAGTCTGGATAACATTTTCATAGTCTAGCCTAGATCATTCCACCACTGAGCCCGGGGCGTAACTAAATCCTGGCTCCACCACTGCATGCAGCATTAGTGTTAATCATGGTAATTCGGGCACTTGCCAATTTGCTGCTGCTCGGTCGACAGCATCCTATTGAGCCACCCTCACTCGGTTCTGCCGAGCTCTGGTGACTTGGCAAGACTTACTGAGCTACTATAGCCGATAAACGATAGGTGTGCTGCAGTTGCCGAGCTCAGAGAAAGTGCTAGATTTGTAAAAATGGATGTCCAAAGATCAATTTTTTAATAAAAATGACTATAATACTATTTATATGAACGATTTTGAAGGAGGCAGATATCTAGATTTTAGATGCACCATAACACTCACCCGTAGCATAGTATTCATCGTAAAAGGCTATACCAGGGCTGTGCTAATAGGCAGCGCGACACCCTCCAAAGCAACCGTGTTCGGCAGGGCACAAGCCGGGCGGCTTTTGGCAGCCGTTACAGTACCTAACTTTTAAACGGAGTATTTTCTCAAGACGGGGTCTACAAGTTAAACGTAGTACACGTTAAAAGCCCAACATCTGTACCAGCCAAAATCACAAGTGAGTATCGATCTCTCCGTAATCTGTACCGTAAACAGCCAAAATTCAAAAATGTCAGCCAAAAACCATAAGCCGCAGCTAAAAAAAACAGGCTCATAGCACATCACAAAGTTGCCCAGATGTTCATTATGAGAGCAAGGCAGGCACCAAGCCTTTTTCTTTCCCAAGCCTGACCTTTTTAAGTGGGATAATTGGAAAAATGTTACAGTAATTGTCTCCAGTTTGAGAAATGACACCGCAATGGTCAGGCTTTAAAAACTGCCATTGCAAAGACTGGAAACTATAAAATGCTACCGGTGACAATTGTAGTGGCATCTCAAATTGGTGATTGCCATATAATTCATTTTAGAGATAATTCGTGATATATCACTCGAAAGAATAACATAACTCGGTATATCACTCCAAAAAATTACTTCCACCACACATACCACTTCTAAGAAATTTAGATTCATGTACACTATTTTCTCTGTTTTATTACGAATTGAGACGTTTTCCTCCTTTTTGGGCTTAAGAAGGGTCTATTTTATCCATGTGTACCATGTTTTCATATGCCACAATATTACGGACCCTAACCTATTTATCCAACTCATTAAAAATGTTAGTTCACAAATCATTTTCATTAATTACCAAAAATTCACCATTAACTCATAATAGAGGGACTAGATTCTACAATATTTTTTTTGATAATTTATGACAATCTCAACAAATAATGAAATAGAAAATTATTTGTGAGTATACAACATGTACACAACAATTGTATACTCTAGAATAAGCTTCTTAAGCAATTAACTCATTTGAATATGAGTGTTTATTTTTGAGATTAATTGCTAGCAAAGTTTACTTATCTGGTTGTTATTAATCATCCAACCATTAATACATAATGGAGGAACTAGATTATTCAATCATTTCCTTTAATGATTGGTGATGACTGGATTACAATTGATTTAATTTAAATCAATTATAAGTATATATGAACCACACAAGGTTTTCATACTCAAAGGATACATTTCAAAGTATAGATCATAATGTGTTAAAACGGAAACATGGATCAATACTTAATGAAACTACAAAACATAGAGTGAACTCTCTGTAAATGTGTACATACAAGAATGTATAATAAAAAAATATACGCACATATTCAAATTAGTCTTTTGGTGAGGTCCAATCTATATTTTAGATCCGAAAAATGCAATGAGATATATAAGAAATATGACATTGAATGCATAACTCCATGATTTTTACCTTTATATCCAAATAAGACTAGACAATATAATACTTCAACAAACAAGTTAGTCTCGTATATATATTTGTCATTTAATCATATATTTGGATGTGAGAAGTGCAACAAGATATAAGAAGAAGATGTCGAATGTATATCTTTATGATTTTCATCTTTTCATCCAAATGAGACTAAGCAATATCAAAATCAATAAACAAGTTAGTCTTATGATTGCATTTGTCATTAATCACATCCAAATGAGACTAGAAAATATCATAGTTAATAAACAAGTTAGCCTTACAACTACATTTGTTATTATCACCAAAATCATGATAATGGAGCTTGAACTTACATCCACTCAAATTTATGTGACATGCCATGGCATTAGACTCCTTTCGTAGTCTCAGTTCACCGCTGACTGTAACTATCATCAAAGCACCTGCACACCAAAGAATAAAGCAAACATAACATTTGCATAAATAACATGCACTTGACTCCCCATTAGCGAACCTAAGCATAGACACACGCCATGACTCACATATGCATGGACTCCCCCATGACTAACATTGGCATGAACTCACACCGTGACTAACATCCAAACTCGCAGAACCAACAGACTAACTCAGCAAGGCTGGTTTGATCGTGGCCCACACATTGGTTAGACTGCCCACAAGGCAACCAGTCAGACCATCTCTCCAAATTGGTTTGACCGCACTGTCTAGCGGTCATACCACTTGGCCAAGCCGGTCTAACAGGAATTCCAGAAATGCATAAGCTAAAATTCAACTTCGCAAAAATCAAACTCAAGCAATGAAATCAATACATGATCAATGCCAAATACTCATCACTGACATAGGATTACCACCACATGGTCCTTCACAAGCAGATATTGCTCTATAATTTTTATCAATTCTTCACTTATGAAAAATTGTTGCTTAATTTTCCCTTTTTATCCCTAGACTAGTCTCAATACCTCAATTTATCACAACTTTTATCACTTATCTAAGAACTGAAAGCAACATATGAATGAACATGCATGCTCACCTATAGCCAGTACTATCAAGGACACACATGCCAGCTGATCTCATATTGCCACCTTCTGCAAGCTCATCTTCGGTGTCCATGCTCAAACCTTACCATCCTCCTTGGCCAGCAGCTGGCTGCGGCCACGAAACTCGAGCTTTTGCTGGCCACCGCGATGTCCCCAACCACAGCATGTGTACTATGCCGCACTCTTGATACCCGCAGAACACGCATGCTCGGGTTGCACCAAAATACAAAGGCCGTGAAGCATCCATGGTGGCTTTTGACTGATGGCATTGATGCCGGCTGTGAGCTGTACGTTGATGGCCTCAGGGTGCATTTGGTTAGTGAAATCCTATGATGATTTCCAGAAAAATCTTATGAGATTACTTTATTTGGTAAAACAATCAGTAATTTGAACTAGTAATCCAAGATTACCTTGGGAATCAGAATATCACAATTTTCAGGAATCACTTTCCGCTAAAAAAGGTGTCTATCTTGGATTACTAATGGAAAGGAATCTTTACTATTGCACTTTTATCATTTGGTTTTATTTCTCATATTAAAAATTTGAACTTTCTGAATAAAAAATCCAAATTAAAAAACATGAATTTTGAAACCAAAATATCAAAATTAAATCCTAAATTTCAGAATCTTAAATTAGGGCAATTTAAACTTTAAAATTCAAATTTTCAATTTTGGATTTTCAAATTCCTTATTTTTAATTTAAATCTTAAAATCTAAAATTTTGAATTCTAGATTTTAAAATTCAAGATCTAAAAATTAAATTTTAAAAATTTGAATATTTTAAAGTCCAAACTGAAATTATAAAAATAAAATTTTCTAAAATCTAAAGTGAACTTTTAAATCATAAGAGTTGATTTTTGAATGTTGTAATTTTAAATTAAGAGAATTTAAATTGTAAAATTAAAATTTTAGTTTTTATTTTAAAATTTATAAATGTTAACCTTCAAGTTTTGAAATTTTAAATCATGTAATTCAAATTTGTGGACTTGTTGGTTCGACTTATGAAATATTTGGGCTATTATAAAGGCCATTTGTAGTTTCTTTTAAATAACCAAATATTGGAATCATAAATTACTAATAATGTGTTACCAATAATCAGATTGAGTGGAATATTATATTATAGAAAAATATAAAATTATGCACCGATCCACCCCCGCTCTCACCTTTTCTTCTCTGTTGTTTTTGGGTGGTTTTTTTTTGGACTGTTGCTTATGACTTAAAATTTTGAATTCTGACTGGTTGCGAGAGACGATACGTTGAAAAAAAAATAGTTACATGCAATTTGGGCCGATACAGCTGAACTCATTACACTTTTCACTACAATTTTCCTATTGACCTCGTCTTGAAAAAACACATCGTTTGAAAAAGCTATTTACTGTAGCATAAGACATAAGTCACAAGCCATACGTGGAAAAGGACTCAGCCTTCTTTTCTCTTATCCTAATAGGAGTAGTTGACTGACAATCGTGATGAATAAGTTTTGGACATGTCCTGCTTAAAAAGAGGCTTACGTGACAAAACATGGAAGGCAGACTTAATTGCAATTACTTCTCATCCTTTTAAGTAGGAATGTGAAACGGTTAAAAAATCGTTTAAAAAATTCGCTTCAACAAGTCATCTCTATTTGTTTCTATTTTCAAAGAAACCAAAAACCAAAAACCAAATTGACAAAAAAAAATGAAACAGGACCTTCTTTTTTCCATTGCCAAATGTCAAAAGCTCTTGCTAGGCGTTTGCGCGTTCACGAACGGTAACCTCCTACTCCGTTTCGGCTATTCATGAAGAACCGCCTCGGATGGAAAGCTAAGCATTTCAGTTTTCGAATGTGCAACTCAGAAAGCAGCCAATGATGTCCAACTGAAGAAATTTCCCGAGCCCGTCCAAAAGACCAAAACTAGTTGACGCAAGAGTCAAAACTGTTGACTCTATACGTGTGTTCCAACCCGACGAAAATGTGCCAAGGTACGCACGCCAACCGTGCGAAGCGTAAATTGGGCTGAAATGAAGCCCAACAAAGGACTACAAACACCCAGGTCGAGACCACTTCACCAAACCAACATTTTCGACATCAGATCGAGCCCAAACCCAGATGGTCCATGACTCCACCCGTCACACGTACCCTGAGCCCAACTCAAACCAACAAGGAGGATGCCCATATGACCGCTCAAGTATATTGGTGCGGCCACTTAATCCTCTAACCTCAAAAAATTGGCTATTTAATTCATGATGTTGTAAAAGTAAAACCAGATTATTTAATCCCTAATAGTTGTTTCGGCTAGTGGTTTTGCTTGCATGGCACTAGGTTAGGACGGTTTCATTGCATAAGTGAGTGAAGTGGCAAGCACAGAGTGAAGTGGCAATCATCTTCCTGCAGTTAGTGCCTTAGTGAACAATGTAGAAAAGCCACCATTTACCGCCGTCGAGGTCATCTTCATTGTCTCCAGTCGCACTCCACCTCTGTCGCCATGGAATGCCTCGCGTTCCCACTGCACGAGTGAGTTTCGATCGGTTCTGTTCGTGTCATCATGTGCTCCCGAACCTCCTCGGCATTTTCCCTCAAGCAATTGGATCCAAGCTGCAATCATGGAAGTGATCAAACTTTTTTCTCTGTCCTCGACAGTGCGCCGCCATTGTTGATTTCTCTCCCGTTGGTGAGAGCTTCCTCGAATTATTACTGCCCAAAGCATCGCCTTGACCTCCTCTATCTTTTCCCTACGCCATCTCACCCAATGCGCCACCGTGGATTTTCTTTGATCGTCTTTCCCAACACCAACTATCACCGTCCTGTCACCTCTGACCACCTTCGGCCTTATGCATCAAGCCATCCTAGTCCAATCCAACCGCACCAACAGGATCTCCATACCCTCATAATCTCCCAATGCTGCTAACCTTGTTGGAGTGCCACCAAAATCACGCCGCTGCGAAGGAAAGTTGGTGCTTACTCTGTTCTGTCATCATGCATGCCGCTGATGCCACCTTGAGCCATCCCAGCCCAAGCCGACCATGCTAGTAGCATCGCAACAACCAATTGAAGCTCCTGCGCCATGATTGAGCTCCGCCTGAGCACCTGTACGCTGATGCTAACCAACACCGTACACCTCCAAGCACAACAAACCACCAAAATAGGATCCCTGTACCTCCGTGATGCTCATCGTGCTACCCGTTCGCTGGAAAACGGCTTTGTTGTGGCTACAGACCAAACAGAGAGAGAGGTGGTAGTGGAGAGTGATGAAGATGAATGTAATGGCCTGCCTTCTCCCCATGGTCGGTGTTCTATATATATACATGGGGAGTACTTTTACAATTATGCCCTTACAGCTGATTATCCCCTTCAGGGGTATTTGTGTCATTACATGAGGCCTATTCTGGGCCTTATAACTTCCTACCAGGCCTGCTGGGTTTAGGTGGGGGCCACCCCTACGACAGGCCTCCTTCGCTGTCAACACCGTCTGATTGCCGATTTGTTCCCAAGTTAGCCAAGTTAGACCGTGTCAAATCTGGCTTTCTCTATGCTTGCCACCTTATTCGCCCATGTGGTGAAACCAACCTAATCCAGTGCCACGTAAGCAAAACCAGCACTAAAATAACCATTGGGGTTAATATACCTATCCAAATGGGCCGGGCCCAGCCGTGCTGACCCGAGGCCTGGTACTGTAGGCCCGGCCCGAGCAAGGCACGGCACGACACGATTTTTTAACGGGTTGTGCTGGTACGGCCCGCAGGACCAGGTCGTGCCTAGGTTGAAGGCGCGGCACGGCACGACCCATTAAGAATTCGGGCTGTGCCGGCCCGGCTCGGCACAGCCTGACTAAATATAGTCGTTTTTTGATCGTTGAGGTGTAAAAAATTCGAAAAAATAACAAAAATTTTTGAAAACAATCTAAATTTTTTTCTATAAATAGGAGGGTATCCGATCTCCATTTTCTACACCTCAAACCTCACTCTCATCTCTCTGTTTAGCTGTGAAAAATCTGAAAGTGTTTGCGCAATTTTGGTAAAATTAGTGAGAAATTCAGGCAAAATTCAGAAAATTCAAAAATCTTCAAAGAATTTTGTGAGAGTTGCAAAGGAGGTGTCTTATTTCAATTTTGCTATTATTTGTTGATTCAATAGTAAGTTAATTGTTCTTTACTATTTCAATTTGCAGTTGATTCAATGGAGAACTATAATTTTCAACTCTCCGATTTCGGCCTCTCGGCGGAGGATATGCAATCCTTTCAAGAAGGATATCCATCCGCGGAAGGTCCACATGTACAATAAACTGGAGAGCCAGAAGAAACAACGGCCCCGGTGGTGTCGGGTCCAATCGATCCATCTTCTACTGGCTTAACAAGTGCATCCACAACCCAAAGCACGGGTGCAAAAAGAACAAGAGCAAGTAAATCAGGAGTTTGGAATGATTTCGACAAGAAGTTCAAGACCGACGATGATGGGAATTCGGTGAGGTATGTTGTTTGTAAAATTTGTGGTAATGAATTGTCTGCAAAATCTTCAGGTGGGATGGGTCACATGCAACGGCATGTTGCAAGCTGCAAAAGAAGGCAAGGAATACAAATGCGCCAGATACAGCTGCAATATAACCCCGATGGCTCGGTACGTACGTGGGAGTACAACCCAAAGGTAGCCCGAGAATCTCTTTGTAGATTAATTGCTTCTCAAGATTTACCTTTAAATTTTGGTGAGTCTGATGCTTTTCAAAAATATATTAGGATTGCTTATAACCCTCGATTTAGTGTTGTATCTAGGCAAACAACAACTAGAGATTTAATTAAATATTATAATTGTCGTGAAAAATTGAAAGAAATGTTTCATACCTATACATTCTCTATTGCCTTGACATCAGACATGTGGAGTAGTAGGGCTGGAGAGGATTATATTAGTGTTGTTGCTCATTATGTTAATGATGACTAGGTAATGGAAAAAAGAATTACAAGATTTAAATTAATTAATGTTTCACATAGTGCTTAAAATATTGTAGAAAGTATTATTAAAGTTGTAGAAGATTTTGGCCTCATGAATAAGATTTTTTCTATAACTTTAGATAATGCAGCTGCAAACACTAAGGCTATGGAAATTCTTACTGCTTTGTTTAATACTTATGCACAATCTTTCTTACTGCATCAATGTTGTGTTTGTCATATTATTAATCTTATTGTTAAATCTGGTTTAAAAAGATTAAATGTTTGTATTGATTATTTTAGGGATGCAATTTCATATATTTATTGTTCTAACCAACGAATAGCCGCATATAAGAGTTTTTGTGTAGCAATGAATGTCCATCCTAGAAAATTTGGTTTAGACATGCCTGTTAGATGGAACTCTACTTACCTTATGCTTAAACATATATTGCCATATAAGAGTACCTTATCTGTTTTCCTTTACACCCAAGGTCATCAATCTTGTAGCTCCTCCAGTAGAACCCAAGTTAGAGACCCTGAACTTACTAAGGACAATTGGGTTGTTGGTGAAAAAATATTTTCCTTTTAGAACTTTTTGATAAAGCTACAATTTGTCTTTCTGGAGTATACTACCCTATGGGGGTGATCGGTTCGGCTGAAAAGCTCGTGGCTTATGGCTGAAAACACTATAGCTGGCTAAAAAAAGCACTGTAGCTGACAGAGGCTTATTTAGCATAATTAAATTTTAAAAAATTAAAAAATAAAAAAATATGTTAGCCCATTACGTATAATACAACAAATACGGGAAAAAAAGAACCGGCAAAAAATCTCAACAAAAAGCCAAAAATTCAGAAAAAGACGAAACTTATGAATAGTGTCAAATAAGCCTCCAGCACTGTAGCGAAGCCACAATGATCGCAGCCTATATCTCCTCTAATTGTTCATAGGGTGTGTTTGGTTGAGCTGTGGCTTCTGGAAAAGTTGCTGTGAGCTGTGGGCTGTGGAAAAGCTGCTGTGGGTTGTGGGCTATGAGAAAGCTGAAAGCCGTTTGGTTGAACAGCTGTGGCTTTTGGAAAAACTGCTGTCAGCGGGCCCCACATGTCATCCGTGACCCCACATGTCAACCACCCAATGCATATTTTTCTGTTTTTTTCCTGCGCGTTTCTTCCTCAGGTCGTCGATCCGCACGGAGACGAAGCAAGGCAAAGGCAGCGGCGGCGGAGCTCGCGCTCGTCCGCGGCGATGGCGGAGCCCACGT
Organism: Dendrocalamus latiflorus; assembly: GCA_017311315.1. Classification (NCBI taxonomy): domain Eukaryota; kingdom Viridiplantae; phylum Streptophyta; class Magnoliopsida; order Poales; family Poaceae; genus Dendrocalamus; species Dendrocalamus latiflorus. The sequence continues at coordinate 37,449,085 of CM029651.1, read as the reverse complement.
CGGCGGCGGAGCTCGCGCTCGCCCGCGGCAGCTCCCAGCTCATCGGTCTTGGAGCGGAGCGGGCGAACGGGGTGGAGCGGCGGCGGCCTTTCCTCGCGAGTCTGCGGATGGGGAAAAGAAGAGGAAAAAACGAAACGGTACCTTCATAACCAGTGGCAGGTGGGTAATTTCGTGGACAATCACAAATCCACAACCGGTGGAAGCAAGGTTCCACCTGCTGTGAAAATTGTACTACCACAAAAGCAGCTTTCTCCAAAAAGCAGGCGTGGAGTTTCCCCCCTTTAGTTGGCTTTTGGCTTTTTGGGAAGCCAAAGCAGGTTGGGAAGCCCAACCAAAGGCACCCATAACATTCTTGAAATTGCCACTCACCTAAAGGCTTTTGAAAATGATCCTATACTACGGGGTGTTGTAGTTGCCATGAAAACTAAGTTTTTAAAATATTGGAGGGAAATTCCTGTTTTATATGCATCTGCCTTTATTTTGGATCCTAAGGCCAAACTCCAAGGATTTATAAATGTATTACAATTTTTAAGTGATGTTAGCGGTTTAGACTATTGTACATACTATAGAGTAGTTAAGAATAAATTATATGAGGTATATGAGAAATATGAAAGTAAGTTTGGATCCATGCGTTTGGAAAGACCCCCGGTAGCCCCTAGCACCTCTAGGGGGACTATGCAATGGGGGCAAGATTTTTGGTTCTTCGTCTAGAGATTCTTGTGCAGGTGCAGGTACATATCAGTCAGGAGAAGATAGGCGACAAAGCACTGGAGACCTATCAAACTATCTCAACAGTGATAGCGTCAGTTTCGAGCAAGAGTTGAACATCCTCTCATGGTGGCAAACTCAGAAAGTAACATATCCAGTGCTATCCATATTAGCGCGGGATGTGTTGACTGTTTTTGTCTATACAGTCTCCTCGGAGTCAGTCTTCAGTCTATCTGGAAGAATAATCGAGGAGCGACGAATAAGTCTCTCGAACTAGATGGTTGAAGTCCTTCTGACCATCAAAGACTGGGAACAAGCTGAATCAAGACTCTAACATACTGCAGATAATAGAGATTTAGAAGAATCTTTTGAGAATTTATATCTAGATAGCAATGAATAGGATTTTCAATATTTTTCTTCACATGTAGTCACTAATGAGCTTTATAGGCTGTACTTTTTTTCTTTACCAAGATTTTCTCAAGTTGAGTTTTTACTTGGTAAAATGCCCATGTAATTTAATAAGTTAATAAAACTCATTATGTCATTGAAAATAATTATTTTCATGATTAACAATGTATACAATTTTCTATAATTTTTCTGAATTTTTCTCTTAAATTTCTACAAATTTTTTTAATAATTTTTCTTAATTTTTTACATTTTTTTCTCCTTTTCTCTGGCTTAACGGGCCGACCGGACCGGTACAGCCTGTTAAGTCATAACCGTGCCCACGGACCGGCACGGTACGACCCATAGCTAAATGGGCCGTGCCGTCATTGGGCCCGTGTCATACCGGCCGGCACGGCCCATTGGCCACCTATGGGGGTTAAATCTGGCTTTGCAACTTCACAGCCGATTTTTTAGTCACAGGGTTAAGTGGTCCAGGGGAAATATGGACTTCGTCTGACCAACAAAGAAGCCTCCTCCCCTTCCAATGAAGCCCAGCCCACCACAGCATCTCCCGTTCCGCACCTGCATACGCTGCGGCTGCGCGACCACTAAACCCTCTCGCGCCGCCGAGGTCGATCGATCCAGCATCGACCGCCGCCGCCGCCGCCGCTGTAGCCATGGCCGGGGCCAAGCCCAAGGGGAAGCCGAAGCCCAAAGCCCTGGCCGCCGGGGCGAAGCCCAAGGGGAAGCCGAAGCCCAAAGCCCTGGCCGCCGGGGCAGCGCACGGCAAGGGGAGAAAGGGGATGGGCGGGGCGGGGAAGCAGGGGGAGAGGCGCCGCCACGGGCCGCGACTCCCCACCGCGCTGCGCCGGGAGCTCGACGCGCTGGGGCCCCGCCCCGCCCGCGGCTCCGACGAGGAGGAGGAGGAGGGGGCGGAGTCCGATTCGGGGGGTGTGGACGTGTACGAGTACGAGGAGGGGGTGCCCGAGGAGGAGGCCGGCAAGAACGGCCGCTACGATGCCGTCGCCAAGTACGAGTACGAGTTTGACAGCGACGACTCCAATGCGGTACGGCGATCCTTCACTCTTGCACGTGTAGTTTTAGCCTAGGATTTGGTATAAAGACGCAACGTTGCGAGTCAGTGTGCTGTAAGAGATGCGTCTTCGTGCACATTGGAGAAGAAAGTGATGGGAATCCTTGCAAGTTATATAGCTATCCTTTAAGTTGGTCTCGAGATAGTCGCTAAATTTCGTGCATATTTGGAGGCAAGGTATATCATTTCAGCTAATTGTTGTGCATGAATTTTAGGACGAGAACGTGCCTTCGGATGAAGGCGACGATATGGAGGAAGATGACGACGGCGAGGATGAGGATGAGGAGAAGCAGATAAGAATACTCCAGGAGACGACCGGAATGCCTAGAGAAGCGTTTGATGGTAATTTTTATCTTTGAGACCTATTGGATAGTTGGATGGGACATTTTTACACCTATTGCATTAAAGTTCAATTTTTTGTTGATGGCTTAATGCTGGATTGCTTAAAAAGTTTGCTCTTGTTTTGTTAATAGTGTCTAGCTCATGAACCACGGTGTGGCTTTTTGAACTAAAAATGCTTACTGTAGCTAAGCCTAAACAAATATAGTACATTTGGTCTTTCTCAGGAATTTCAGAAGCTCATGATGAAACTCAATTGATTTGTGTCAATCTTACTCCAAACTGTGTTTTTTTTGTCAAACAGTGGGTAAGAAGAAGAAACAACCATTGGAGCTGCCTTTGCAGCCTGGAGATGGAGATGGTCCAGTCACAATTCATGATCTCTTGGATAATATCCAGGGTAGGCCTGGGTATAGCAAGCTCCGTAAGAGGCTCCAGCAGCAGGAGAAAAAGCCAATGGTCGTGCAACCCCCCCTTCCAAAAGTGGAGAGGGAGAAGCTGGAGCGTGGTGTGGTGTACCAGCAATCCAGGAAGGAGGTCACCAAGTGGGAGCCGTTAGTGAAGAGGAATCGGGAGGCTCCTACGCTCTACTTTGAAAATGATGTCAACTTAGGTGTCAATACTGTTGGGGCAATTGCTAGCGAATTTAAACCAAGGACTGAGTTTGAGAAGAAAATGGCTGAGATTATCTACAGCGCAGAAATGATAGAAGCACACAAGAATGATGGTGCCAAAATCTTGGAACTTAACAAGGTATATGACTTTATTTTACTTCATTAGTTCATTTGAACTTAACAAGGTACTAAATGAGTGTCAATGCTTTTTTTTGCTGATTGAGCATGTTGACTGATTATATTATAATTTTTAAGGTTAGGATGCTTTGCTAAATAATTTCATGCATTTTTGTAGATTGATGTTGAAGATGTGAGAGAGCGTCAAAATCGTCTTGCTAAAATGCGCAGCCTTCTGTTTCGTCATGAGATGAAAGCAAAACGTGTGAAGAAGATTAAATCCAGGACATATCACCGGATGTTGAAGAAGGACAAACTGAAGGGAGCATCAGCAGACTTGGAGGCAGATCCTGAAGCTGCCAAAGATTATGCTATGAAACAAGAATTTAAACGCGCAGAAGTAATTCATAGCTCATTTATTTATCATTTTTTGGAGAGTTATCTTGTATATCTCCCAAGTAAGCTTGCTAATTTATCTCACAACTGTTCACAGGAACGGATGACATTGAAGCACAAGAATACTTCTCAATGGGCAAAGCGAATCTTGAAGCGTGGATTAGACGTTCAAGATGAAGGCACTCGAGCTGCTATTGCAGCTCAACTCCAACAAAATGCTCTTCTTACTAGAAAAATGAATTCCGTAAAAGATGATTCTAGTAGTAGTGATGAAAGTTCTGATGATGATGATGACGACGAGTCAGAAGCAAAGCTTCTGAACAAAGGGAAAGAAAAAATTCTTAAAGTTCTTGGAGAAGATAATGAGATACCACAATCTGGAGTTTTTTCATTGCCTTTCATGGTGTGCTTTCATTACCATTCTCTTTGTGCATTTGTTTAAGAAAAGTTATTTTGCCAGCATTTCTGCAATTCTGTGCCTATTATCTACAGGAGCGTGCTATGAAAAAGCATGAGGAAGCAACTTATGAGGAAGCACGACTAGCTCTTGAAGAATATGATGAATCCTTGAGGAAATTGGAGGATGATAACACCGAAGAGAATGGAGATTCAATGAAGGTGACAGGTAAAAGAACTTTTGGGCCTGTCAAAAATACACACGAAGAGACAAATAAGAGGCCAAAATTACATGACACTGACAAGAACAGTGACAGTGAGTATGATTCCGACTCTGCTCAACATTTGCACAACAATGAAGTAAATAAGAAGGCAGATGGCATCCAACTTGGGACTGCACTGCTTGATGATGAACCAGAGAACGGTCTGTTCAAAGTAAGATGTTCTGACCTTTAACTTGTTGTGTCATGTGACTTTTATTATAGAGATCTGATGTATAATATGTGCATTATGTAGAGCTTCAATGATATTATAAAAAATCCAGGCCCAAAGACAACGTTTGAGGTTGGAATGTTAGTTGATAATTCATGGAAGAAGGTACTAGTACTGGCACCTATTTTTGGTAGATCTTTGATTCCTTATCATCTTTCTTTTCCATCTCTTTAATTCTTTGTTTCTCACCAGGTCAAGAGTAGCAAAGGAAATGACAATAGCAATACCAATGGCAATACAAATAGATCCAAAGTGCAGATCCCTTCTGTTGCAGATCCAAACCCTAAGGTTTGCTTTTAGTATTGTCTCTGGTTGTTAATCCAGTCTATTGCCTTTACTCATTGTTTTTTATTTTGTTTTTTTGGTAGCAACCGGATCACAATTCTGATTCAGATTCTGAGGAAGATATGGTTGAAGGTTTCTTGACCATGTCTGATACAAAGGAAAGTTATGAACTTCCATCGCAAGCTGATCTTATACGCCAGGCTTTTGCTGGTGATGATGTTGAAGCTGAGTTTGAGAAGGACAAAATGGAAGTTTTAAATGATGAGAATCCTGAACCTGAAAAACCTGCTCTTATTCCTGGTTGGGGACAGTGGACTCACATCCAACAGAAAAAAGGACTTCCTTCCTGGATGGTGAAAGAGCATGAAGATGCCAAAAGGAAGAGGGAAGATGCCTTGAAGAGGAGGAAGGATGCAAAGCTTAAGCACGTTATTATTTCTGAACATGTTGACAAGAAGGTAAAGTTTTGGCTTTGTTATATAAAGCCTTTTTTAGTAAGATGTTGGCTTGAACTATTTTTAGCAAGCAATAATTTTGACTACTTTGCTCTTTGCAGGCTGAAAAGCTTTTAGCAAGGAATCTTCCTTTCCCGTATACCTCGAAGGATGTATACGAGCAGAGCATACGTATGCCTATTGGACCTGATTTCAACCCAGCGATATCAGTTTCCGCTCTCAATCGACCCGCGGTGAGTACATCTAGCTGATGCATGGAACTGTCAAAATTATTAATGAGTATATGGAATTTAGCTGAAATCAATTAGGTGATCCAACCATAGTTTTTAAAAACCAGATGTACATGTCCGATCCAGTAGATAAAACCAGACCGGACCAGGCTCTGGTTTTTCCGGTTGAACCGCCGATTCGGTCCCGTTTTTTAAACTATGGATCCAACAATCTACTTTGGAATTTATTAATATTCCGTATTGACGATAAGACTTCTATTCCATGATACTAACATTGTAACTTGGAAATATATGTACAATGTCTTCCGGCCGTGGGTGCTAATTTTCTAATAACGACCAGTACATTGACTTCATGTTATTCATTAGACGATGCCAGTAGATTAAGACACACTTGTACAGTTTGATTTACTGTTTTATATCCCGTGTTTCAGATTGTGAAGAAGCCTGGTGTTATCATTAAGCCAATACAATATGAGGAGGTTGATCCACATGAGAAGCCTGATGAACCCAGAAGGGTCATTCAGAGAGCAGCTCCAAACCCAAAAGCAAAGAAAAGTTCTGCGAAACAAGCTAAGGGGACAACTTCACATAAGAGGAAGTGATGAGACAATTGTTGCAACACATCCTCATTCAGTTGTTTCATGTGGTGATAGTGAGAGCATAACAAGTTCTGAGCTGGTTTTTGTTGCCACAATCAGTTTAAACACGTCGAGAAGTATGTAAGGATTCTTCTCACAGTGAAAATGCTACACAGCTTCAGTTTGGAGTCCGTTATTCATACATCTGTGTTTTGTTAAGATTTAAGATTATATGCACCTATTTGTTCCTGCACTATTGCAGAGAAATTTTGGGACACGGGATGTTTTTGTAACTTCATTATTTTTGTTCCGCCACAGATCAGATGTGTTCTTATTTGTAACTCGTCTACAAGCGGTACCGATGCTGTGCTGTTTCAGCTACGAATGGATGTATTGGGTTCTAGAGCAATAACCATGTGTTGAGTCATCCAACTCAGTTGTAAATTTCATCTTTCAGTCACTATGGGACGATCTGTCTACGTGCAAATAAGCGCTCGTCAGGAAGGTTGGCCATTTCGTGGATCTCTTTTTCGCTTAGGCTGGAGAAAGGAGGATACAAAAATGTCCAATCTTCTTGACGAAGGATGTAATGCGATGTGTGTTTGTGTTTATTCACTATACATGCAGTTTTCACCACACATCACTAATTATTTGGTCAAAAATGCGGAAGGAGAAAAGGTTTAGAGACTTTTCTAGCTAAGTTCGTAGTCATTCCTTACTATTTTTAATATAAGAGGAATTGACAAAATTATCTCTCGAATTTGGTGATACACAGCTCAATTTTGAAAGAGGACATTAGCTTGAAAAAAAAATGGTTCCACAAGGATTAAGAAAACAAATGGATCGTTTCAATTACATTAAAAAACTTGTGGAAATTACTGTATTGTTTACTCTATGCGCGACAAATCGTTAAAAGCCATTTTGTACAAAATATTATACAACTCCGGTCTTGTTTTTTTTTGTCAAAATGTGTAGATTCCTTCAAATTTCCCATGAAACTAATAGACCCTTCATGGTTACATATTTAGCATACATGGCCACCAAAATATAAGAACAAGTACATCAAAGCTAACCCATCAGCATCGTCGAATCAAAATTTCAATAGACAAGTCAAATTTTGTTTATTTTCTAAGTATACAAATAGAACCACCCCGGGGAATCAACTCCTCTGACGTAACTTTCCTCTGATGTGGGTCACTGCGCGTGGGCCCCTCGCCGTGTGGCCCCACATGTCAGTGACAGGAAGTTACATCAGAGGATCTCATTTGTCCTGGGGTCTTTTTTTTATTTATTTTTCTAAGGAAAAAACTCACATGGTTGGTGTGGGTGACAAAATCGCGAAATCTGGTGAACACCAAATGGTAGGTGGCGTAGAAAATTCTCCACCACCATCCCCGGTTCCCCCCTCCTCTGCCCTCCAAGCCACCACCCCTTCGCTCCTCATCCAAACCAATTCTCCAACTCTCCCACTCCCGCATCTCACCAACCGCCGCCGCCACCTCGCCAACCATGGCCGCCCCCTCCGACTCCGACTCCGCCGCCCACCCCCGCGACGACCCCAACCTCCCCTTCGCCTCCTTCTCCCTCTCCCTGTCCCTCCGCACGCCGACCGCCCCGGCCACCACCACCCTCGCCTCCATCCCCTCCACCATCCACCTCCCCACCCAAATCTCCACCCTTGCCGTCTGCCTCCATCCCTCCGCCGCGGCCTCCCCCTCCTCTCGCCGTCCTGGTCGCCTCAACGCCGCTGCATCCTCGCTCCTCTCCCCGTTCCCCGCCTCCACGCCCGGCCTCTCCCGCTCCTTCCCCTCCGGCGCCCCCGCCGCCGCCGGCCGCCGCCGCACGCTCGTCTGGTTCCGCGCCGACCTCCGCCTCCACGACCACGAGCCCCTCCATGCCGCCGCCGGGGCGTCCTCCTCCCTCCTCCCCGTCTTCGTCTTCGACCCCCGCGACTTCGGCAAGTCCCCCTCCGGCTTCGACCGCACCGGGCCTTACCGCGCCAACTTCCTGCTGGACTCCGTCGCCGACCTGCGCCGGAGCCTTCGCAAGCTCGGCGGCGACCTGGTGGTGCGGGTGGGGAGGCCCGAGGTGGTGATCCCCGAGCTCGCGCGGGCCGCTGGGGCGGAGGCGGTGTACGCGCATGGTGAGGTGTCGCGGGACGAGTGCCGCGCGGAGGAGAGGGTGAGCAAGGCCATGGAGAAGGAGGGCATCGAGGTCAAGTACTTCTGGGGCAGTACGCTGTACCACTTGGACGACCTGCCCTTCCCCCTCGAGGACATGCCGTCGAACTATGGCGGATTCAGGGAGGCCGTGAAGGGGTTGGAGGTCAGGAAGGTGCTTGACGCTCCCGAGGAGGTCAAGTGCGTGCCCATGAAGAATGTGCTCGAGCCTGGCGAGATACCCACGCTCGCCGAGCTCGGTCTCACTGCACCACCGGCAATGGCACAGGTGAGTTGACTTTCATGGATAGATTCTTTCCTGTGTTGCACATTTATATCTTTATAGCATCTTGCCAGTGCTCCAAGACATTTAAGTCCATGCTCACTCTTTTTATGTCGCAAAAGTTTGTAGAATTCGTTATTTTTCAGTAAATTGTACAAGTATATGCGGATGGGAGAAGCTAGTTAAAGCATGCTTGGGTGCCATTGACCATTTAGTTTGCTGATAGTTGTAAATGATCCAATTCTTAGGCATTTTCGTTGGTAGGTTGGATCAATGGATCTTTGATGGTCAGAAAAGGAAATTGGGTAGAAAGGTAGGTCCCTTCATTCATTTAGGTTGGTATGCCCTAATTATTACCGGTTGTTCACATTATGAAGGTACTGCTAGAGCTTACTGGGTCACTCTACTCAATTTTGCGTGCATGCAAACGTTTTTTTGTATATGTGTGTAGTAGAAATGTAGAATGATAAATAATGAGTACTACATGGCAATAAGTATTGTGTCAGCCAAATATGCATTATCCCACTTGTTCTGCAATCCAATTATTCGTGCCTTCTTGTGCATTAGCTGGTTTTGTCTTTCACCTTTGTGACATTCCAGAACGATTTACCATTTTGGGACATGGTTGGCACCATATGCTTATCCTCTTGCTTTGGTCTTATGCTTCCCTGTTGGCTTATTGATTTAAGGACACCTTGAACCTGTAATTTGAGGTCTGTTACGAGTTGTATGTGTAGAATATGGACACTGGACACTGACATCGATGCTGAAATGAAATAATGTGTTTTAGGTGGTTTTGTATGTGTAGAATGTGGACACTGGACAGTGACATCAACGATAGGATCATTTTGCTACAATTCATATCTTTGTATAATGCTTGCACAACTTGTGTGATAATATTTTTTTATTTTTAGTTATGTCATGTTCATATGCTCCTGTCACCTGTACCCTATACACCCTTTCAATTCAGCCTGTCCATTTTCCTGTACCTACGTGTGCCCTAATTAAAAAGGCTAATTTGTTCATTTAGGACTCAAAACCTGCTGTTGGTTCTACACTCATTGGTGGTGAGGCAGAAGCTCTGGATAGACTGAAGAAGTTTGCTGCAGAATGCTGTATGCAGCCAAACAAAGCAGAAAAAGACAGTACTCGTGATAGCATATATGGTGCTAATTTCTCCTGCAAAATTTCTCCATGGCTTGCTACAGGGTGCCTCTCTCCACGCTTCATGTATGAGGAGTTGAAGAAGCATGCGGCTAGGTATGTGATGCTCTTGAACAGTAGAGGGAAGAGGAACATTCTTAGTCTTGTCGTTATGTTACTGTTTCATTTGTTTTGTACATAACTGGCAATTTCCGTCTCCTTCCAGAGCAATTCCATCTGAGTCAACACCCAAGAACGGTGATGGCACATCGGATGCTGGGACAAATTGGTTAATGTTTGAATTGCTATGGAGAGATTTCTTCAGGTATCTATTGCTTATCAACCTCCATATAAGATGATATAATGATGCTCCTGCGACTCCCATGACTGAATTATCTTGAATGTCTTACGTGATCTGATGTTTGATTGTTTCATCGAGGAAAAAAGTGGCATTAGCTTCGTTTACTTTTATGCTTGTCATGTCTTAAAATGTATTGTACATACCGCCATGATGCAAACGCAGATGCGCAACTACTTTAATCTTCAGTGTGTAAACACGAACTAGTAACTACTGCAATATGATCTAAATTATGACCAGTAACTGACGAGTGAAACATCTTAGGTTTATCACAAAGAAGTACAGTTCTCCACAGAAGACCTCCGAAGTTGCGCCTGCCACTGGTTGCACCCCCGCCCCTGCGTTTACTTGAGCATGAACATAGTAATCGGCTGCTGTTTTTTTTGTCTACCAACTTATGCAAACCTCCAATGCTAGTGAAAGTGATGTCCCGAGTAAGCTTTTCTGAATTTTCGACCAATTTGATCTCCGAAGAGATCTTTGTATCTGTCGACATTCCTCCAAGACTATTCAATGGTATTGTGAGCAACCATGAATGATTTCTTCAGACTTTTTATAGCTGGTTTGTTCTGAGGTCCCTATGTTTTTGTGCGGGTAATTTTTTGCCATCTGTTCGATCCATACTATAGCTGATACACCAGTGTGAGGCAGCAAGAAAGCAACTGAAAATGCACTGATCTGCTTTCAGTTAAGCTTTTTGTGCGGGTAATGTTTTGCCATCTGTTCGATCCACACTATAGCTGATAGACCAGTGTGAGGCAGCAAGAAAGCAACTGAAAGTGCACTGATCTGCTTTCAGTTAAGCTGTCAAATACCGCAGGAGCAGTGTCTTGGTGGTGACTACGGCAAGACATCCACGGTCAATCGATCACAGAAATTTGTGGTCTTCGCAAGAAACAGAAGACTAAGATGCGTTTTATCATCCAGTTTGACGAACACTGACCAGCACTGAACAAATCGTACTCCACAGAACAAAAGAAGCACAACCATGATGACTACAGATGCGAGAACCAACAATTAACTTGATTATCTAAGCATCACATTAAGTTCACCATACTTAAAAACATCAGTAGACAATTTAAACATCAAAACTCATCTCTTAAAAGACTACTGCATAGGTGCTCCAATGCGTTCAAAAGTTCACATGACATAAAACAAAGGCAGTGCATCTAATCCTCCTCCTCACCCTCATTCTCGGCAATGTTGAAGTACCGGAGATCGTAGACATTGCGGTCCTTGTTCGATGCAATCACCCGAAGCCAGTCACGCACATTGTGCTTCTTCAGGTACTTCTTGGTCAAGTATTTCAAGTACCTGAGAACATAGCAACAATGTTTCAGATTATACGAAACAAAATACCCTGATCAGCAATATAGAAAAGCAACAAGTTGCGCATATGTAACAATACAACATACACCGTATCGTTCAAAGGACAAAGTGTTCTGCAGTGCAACATCATATGTCTATAAGTAAAGTAAGGATTAGAGACTTAAAATCAAGACTTCTATCTAGACCACAACACCAATTAGGGGGCAAAACAAGAAATCAGTCAAAATATTCTCACAATAGGTATTGGTTAAGCATCTGCAACAAAAAAAGGTGCCGGTGGCATATAATGGACAGACTGTCCTCTATCCTAAGCATATACATTCATAGATTGACAAAAGAATAAACCAATACTACAACTAGGGGTGCAAATGGAGCGGATATTTTCCGACCGTCCGTCCGTTTTAATTCGGATACAGTTCGGAGCAAATTTTCGGATATCCGAAGGTTTTATCGGATACAGAAATGGATTCGGATATTTTTTGTCGAATACGGAAATGGATTCGGAAAAAGCATTATCTGACGGATACGGAACTATCCGGATATTTTTTCGGATAGTTACCAGATAGTTAACCAGATAGTTACTGGATACGGAAATGAAATCGAATACCTGGCCTCTCCACCGGCCAGGTGGGATCTCCGACTTTTCTTGAAATGTAGCATCATTTATTTATATAAGATTGCTTGTTTCGGTGGCTGTTACAACGTCGGTACACTCATATTAGATCTCAGTTTGCTTAATTTGTCTCTGTCACCTTGCGAAATTTGCTTTCGCGCATTATCCAATTAAATATTTGTGACCGAAACTAACCGTATTCGGAGCGGCATGTATTCGCTCCGTATTCGTGACCGAGAATATCCGCATTAGTATTCATATCTGGCACTATCCGTGTCCGACTCCGACTACGACAAAAAATATAGAAAAAGATACGGGATGAGCAATATCCGTCCGTATCCGCTCCGTTTGCACCCCTAACTACAACAGTCTCACATAAGTTGGTACTACCATGCCATGCTAATTCGAAGCAAAGAGTACTGATTGTATCGCTCCTCCAAAAAAAGGTTAATCAAGGACAAACTTTTCCACCATACAACAGTGTGCAAATTGCAAACCTCCAAGTGCAGATGCAGTACCACTACAACACTCATCTCGATTTCCAAATACTAAAACGTAATACCTCCGTTTCCACAACAGCCTCAATCGCTGCACATAACCCAATAATGAATCACAAATGGAACAAATACCCAATCGAGCCGCCGCTAAGCATCACCAGTTGACCACATAGCGCGCGCACAAAGAGCACGCACAGTTCGATACATCTGCTCTATGTTTCGAGAATCGCTACCGGGGAAACACATCTAGGAGAAAGATAATGTGTGGACTTGGGGGAAAGCAAGCGGGCGTGCGTGTGTATACCTCTTGGAGAAGGGCCCGTCGGAGGTAACGGTGACCTTGGTCTTGTCGCGGGAGACGGTGACAGACTCGCCCAGGTTGCCGGCCTTGCCCCCGGCGACCTTGATGCGCTCCTGCAGGAACTTCTCGAGCGACGCGATCTCCATGATCTTGTCGTCGACGGGCTTGGTGCAGTCGATGACGAAGGTGACAGACCCCTTCTTCTTCCCGCCGCCCTTCGCCGCCACGCCGCGCGCCATCTCTCCGCCTCGCCTCGCTTGCTCTTCCGCGCCTGCTGCCGCTGCTTCTTCGGTGGTGGTGGACTGGTGGCTGCGCGGAGGGGAGGCGATAGGGTTTTGAGGAGGCGGGGAGGTGGCTATAAGTATTAGGGTTGGGTTGATCGGACGGTCAGGGTTGTTTGATGTGGGGAGATTTGCAGTTCGCTCCTCCTGGGCCAATGGGCCAAATTTCTGGGCTTTCATTGTTAGACCCGTTAACAATTGCAATACCCGTCAGTCTCCGAATGCTGCCATGCTTTGTAATCTCATCGTGCCGGTGCTTTGTGCCGGTTTTTTTTTCGAGAATACGTACGTAGGAGGAGCCGCGCGTCTTTCCATTGACAGATAGAAACCCATACAAACTCGCCTCACCGTGAGCGACAAGGCGGTCAGGTTGACAAACTTACATCAAGGGGCTCTTACAGCTAATAAAAGCAACAACCTATTACCAAATAGATGAGGGGTACTCTTGGCTATCTATGTGCTTGTGCAATTGCAGTTGAGTGTGGGTAAAAATGCAAATTCACATATATAGCACATATTCTCATATACATAAATGCAAATTCACATATATATCACACATTCCTATATACATAAATATACATAAATGCAAATTCACACACACACACACACACATACATACATACATACATACATACATACATACATACATACATACATACATACATACATACATACATACATATATATATATATATATATATATATATATATATATCACACATTCTCATACACAAACATTTTGATCATCATTCCACTTACTTATTTTTTTAAAAAATTAGTCATTCTTGATAATCAATATGTACATAACTAGTTTTATCATGTTGTTCTTCCTCAACCTTATGCCATTTTAAAAAGGAGTCAACTTGTCAAATTGATTGTATAGATCTTGAAAAATATGTAGTTGAGCTCCTAAATCTTCTCTATGAACCCATAGTAGGAGCTCCTCAACCTATCGGTACTAAACACATCTATGCGGACATCACTATTCTGGTTAGTGTTCTTTACATCCTGAGCCTACGTATAGAATATGTACTTATTTATGTCGTATCCTTGCTAGGTCACAACTGTAAATGTTGGCCCTTTTGCCAACTATGTCAGCATATCACTTGATGAGCTCCTATCGAGTCGCTCCTTCAACCATAGGTTGAACCGACTGTTGTGTTATCTCGTGATCCAAACATTCGACCTCTCTAGAGTCTATTGTCGAAGCACCACTACTATAGAAAGACTCGTCATAGATGGTTCGGAATCATCATCACAGATAGTTTTCTGAACCATTTGAATTTATATGTCTGTCATAATAGGTGGTTATTATAAATGGCTCTCAAACCGTCTATGATAATTACAACACAGATGATTTTTTAAAAAAAACATATGTGATATATCAAGTATCACATACTGTTCTTTAATATAGATGTCTATGATATATCAAGTATCACAGATGGCTAATACCAAAAACTGTATGTGATATGGCATATATCACAGACGGTTCTCAGACATAACCGTTTGTCATATCTTATATATCACAGACGGCTAATACTAAAAACTGACTGCGATAGCTATTTGAATAACTATATTATTTCCTGTTTTTTGGCTAGCCTCAAGAAATGCTAGCCATGCCCTCTGGAAACAAGCAGACATATCACATATATAGCACACGACAATCATTACACATATCTCAACTAAATGATGTACATTTGAATGATTTATTTGATTAAGCACAATTGAGTGATTACAATTGTATCAAATATTTCAATATCTAATCATCACCGGGGTAGAACTCTTCAGTCTTGTTTATGACCTCTACTATCAAGAATTGGGAGAGATTTCCTCAAATTTCGGTGAGTTTGTCAAGATCGATTGCACTTTTGTTGAATTCCATGCGCTGTCGTTAGGAGTAGTGTTAAGTCATTAGCGTATATATATAATGATAATCACAAAATAATTATTGGCAGGTTGACGAACCTTTGGATCATTTGTCTTAGCGTTCATGATTTTCTCCATATGGCGGCAAACTTAGAAGCCATATGTGTTGCCCTGTAGCTGCTGGTAGCACTGCAAAAATAGAATTATATACATAGGTATTATTAGTTCTAGAGGTATTATAACAAAGTGTGATATAGGATTGTTGTGTTGTAGCGGGTACTAGAAGGCACATTTTGTGTCGCAGTGTGGCACTCAATTCCTTGTGTCTCCCTCCCTGGGCAACGTAAGCACTGAGTGACTTACGTGATTCCAAAAGGTTAGCCTCGGCCATTGCAAATGAAGGGAAAACTACAATAGAGTTATGTATGGAGGAAATAAATTTGCCTGTCAATTGTTTATTGCACACAAGTGAAGTCGTAGTTGTTCCTAAGTAGAGAATCAAGGTATATTACCTTGTTCCACTTTGGTACAATCACAATCAGAATCTAGTGACCCCTAGTCATGTATGTCACAAGAGTGATTAATCCTAAGTTCATGTTGTGTATAAAGTACAAATGAAACTTGTTTGGCAACTAGTGAAGCACTTACACCTGGTTGAAGAGTATCATGATGTAGTCCTTGTCACTGTGAGTAAGCAATCCCCTCGTTATGTAATCTTGGACGAAGGATCCATTATCGTTGATGGATTGCTCACAGACCAAGTGTGGGTCAAGAAAACCCACCGATTCTCGTCATCGTCGGACTTGTTAGATCATGGATCTATACATAAGCAATGAGTTATGACATATATCGGTGTTACGTGAATGTAGAACTTGATTGTACAGTACACTTACAGTGTTCAACATCATAGAAGTGAGGCATCGAGTTCATCGAGGTTGAATAGTAATAATAAGTCTTTGAAGGTCACGACGAAGTAGCCCAAGTCATGGAGGAATTGCACCTCCGTGTATCTCATGGTGAATCTACTGTGCCGATTTGGCTTCATGTTGAACCTCTGTGTGTACCAGGTATGCAAAGTTCCGCAAACCAGTCCAAAGCTAGGTAACTGTGACTCAGGGACTAACAACACTCCGAGCATGAACTTCAATTCCCTAGGAAGCACATCAATATTCTTTGATTCAACCTTGGCGTCTCGCTTGTGATATATTTTCGACGTCGCCTTCATGGGAGTTGATGCGCTGGCCTTCTGAAGAAGAGTTTGAGGTGGAGTCATAGAGCGTTCTGTTTTATAGGTATGGTCATGTGGAGATCGCGGAATGGAAGGGTCCAAGGTGATGTCCCTCTTGGACTACTGGACAAATGTGTGGACAGCATCTAGTGTTATGATTTCTCTGTTGGGGCCTCTCTAGTGGGACGGCTCTAAAAATGTCATTAATCATGTTCACCTGGACCTTCGTGAAACTACTCCCTAGTTGGGCACCATGCACTAACGTCCCTAGCAAGCATGGATACGTCAACCCCCGCCTAGCGTCAACGGGAATGGAGCCAACAACCCTGATTCTGAGGATGCACGGTGTGGCCTCCTACATAACGATACACGATAAGCTAAGGCATCTATTAGATCTATCTATGTAGCATTTAAGAGATGTATATTACCTGGATATCGTCGATAGGTAAGTGAGCGTCACTATATTCAAAAAGTGACGTGGACGTGCAGCTACTCCGGTGTTGAGGGGGATTGGGTACCATAATTACAAGGGTGGCTTGCGACTAGTTGCAGACTTCTTTCAGTTTTTTGCCTCAATGCATCTATCTCTCCTCTAAGTGAGACAGTTATGTCCTCAAGTTCTGCATCAAAGTTCCATTTCCTACTTTCCTCGCGCTCAGCTTAGATCTCTTCCTACTTCTATATGCCTTAGAGTAATTTGGAAATCCGTGCCTCCAAGATATGTAAACCCCTAGGCCTCGTGTGCAACCTGGGGACCTGGATGCTCCTTATTTCCCAGGGTAGTGGACAGTATATCCCTCTCCCTGACTGCTTGGAAGGAGCCTTCGAAAAATTCGGTAGTCAATGTTTGCTATAAGACGCAATCATGTTATTTAGACCCCATGAAGTTATGGACCAATTAATATCTAGGTAGTTTAACATATCTTCCTAGGCGTTAGGATACTTCCTCGTTTGTAGGGTTTTTGAAAGAGGCAACGCCCAAAGACGTGGTTGATGACCTTGCTCATTTGTGACCCTAGCAAATGGTGGGAAGGCCTCCGATTGGATTGCGACCTCATCCTCCATCCTCCATTGCGGGATTTTACTCACATACCTAGTAGTGCTAAGCTTGTGGGGGTGAGTGTTTTGTGCCTGGATAGCCTTGTGTGCCACACTTTTCTATTGAAATCCGGTTATTGTCTTCATTTGCACAAAGGCATCCCATGTTTCCGGTGACATAAAAGGATACCTCGTGAAGGGCATGTGATCCTTAGTCATGTACTGCATAATAAGCGTGCTCTTAAAGGTCTTCTATGCTTTTCTCATCGTGAGGAGCACATGCTGTTGCACGTGTTTCTGGACTTCTGTTGGGAACTCGAATGAGTTTGAAATTTCTGTCCACAGCATATTTCTCTCGTCTTCTGTCAAACCTTTCCAGTTTGCTACAGTGATAGGGAACCATTGCCTTTTGATTATTCTATAGGTAGTCCGAAATGCTGCAGGTGCTTTCTTTGATGGTAAAGGAACACCATCCAAAGATACCTCCGTGATGGTCATTCGGTCCGTTGGCCTTTTAGATACTCCTCTTCCATGCTTAGTTACCCCAGTCTTCGGAGCGTCAGACCCATTCGACGACATCGATGATGATGACGACATCTCTTTTACAAGAAAAAACTAATTACATCGAGCTATGAGTGTAAACATTGGTACATGGTTGATCTTACAAGAAATAAGAACATCCGGTAACGTATATTATTGCTACAAGATCTCTTTGCAACACTAACATCCCAAATCACATAGCCCAGTGTCTCAGGTTCTACAGAGTAACTTATGGCTTGAGTCTCTTCATCCTTACCATTTTGCGTGTTAGGCTTGGTTGTTTTCTTAAGCATAAGAGAACTTTTGGGCTACCGCACACTTCATTTACAAATAAAGGGCATGACAACCTAAAGATTCTTCTATACCTAAGATAACAACCAAACTGTAGGATCGGAAATGACAACAGAAGGAGGGTGAATGGTGCCTCTTTAAAAACTTATCCCCGAAAGTATCCACCATAAACTCTTCTCTCCGATAGCTATGAAAAACTACGAAGAAGAAGGTTCATGCTCTCTGGATGATCAACTGAGCAACACAAAAGAGAAACAGGAAGAACAAAACCAAAGAAGAAAATTAGCACAGATAATCACTGAGACTAGCTCAGGCTACCGGGGGCCGGTCAGACCGCCACATATGGGCCGATCAGACCGCACCCTGGCCGCTGGTCTGACCGCCCTTATGCGGCTGGTCTGACCGCCCGGGTCCGGTTTGATCACTCAGACTACATCGGTCTGACCGCCATGCGTCCTCCGGTCAGACCGCCAATAAGAGTCCGGTCTGACCGGCCCTCGAAAGACAGAGCAGGCAGCAAGCATCCAAAGCACAAGAAAAACCTGAAACTGCAGATTTCAAGGAAATTGGTGAAAAGAAGATGATCTCCTCAAACCACAAGCTCAAGAACTTGTTTCAAATAGCATTGGGACCTCACAAATCAAATGAATTCATTCTAAAAGCAAGGAATCAAGATTTATGCTGAAATATGAAAATAGAGTGAGAGAGATGGTATTTTTTTAGATTTCTCATGATTCATCCATCCTTTGCTTATGAACTTTCGCAAACATCTTAGCAATGATCTCATGGCTTGAAAACACAAGTCTCAAGTCATCTCCTAAAGGGAAATCCAAAGAATCAAACTACCCCTGACATGAAACCCTAGAAATGCAAAAACAGGGGAAATTGAGTGCATGACTCAGAAAAGGGAATGCTCAGGATTCTTGCATAAGCTCTTGGGAATAGAAAGGCTAAATGGCCTTGAGTATTCTCCCATCACAGAGCATCTCATTTTGCAACTTCTTAACAAGAAACAATCAAGAGAACACGAGAACTGAAAATCAACAGAAGAAACAGAATAACACGCATAAGCTGAAACCCATCACAAAATGAGCAAGAAAGAGTGAAATTCTTTAAATTGATTCATCCCCATGAATGCTTGCTTACAGAGGAATGATTACAAATGATTTCACCCATCTCACTACATGCTTCACTCTGTGAGATGCACACACACGCAGGGGTATTCTCCCTCGCTGCTCACTCTTGAGCTCTCTCTACAACTGAATGAATCCACTCCTTGCTCTCCATTCCCTTTTAACAACCAGCCCTCACACTAGAAAGGGAATTCAAGAAGTGTCATACAAACTCCACTCCCTCACCTCACACACCAAATGAGGCAAGAAAGTCAACAACCAGATTTTGGAGGGAAATCCACCCACTCCACTCATTTTCTTGAGTCAATTTACCAAATTGCCCTCAAGCAGCTTCCCGGAAGCTTCCCGCGTCTGGTACCCTGTCCGTCTGGACCTCGACTCCTCCCTGAGTCTAGTCCAGGTCTGCTCCGCTGCACACGACCGCATCCGGCATCCTAACCGCCTGGACCTCCGACTCCTCCCTGAGCCTAGTCCCGGTCCACTCGCCGCTGCCCGTCGCGTCCACCTGACACCGACCGAGACCTCCGACTCCACCTGAGTCTAGTCCTGGTCTATTCCGTCGCACACGACCGCAACCGACCTCCAACTCTCTGGACCTCCGACTCCTCCCTGATCCTAGTCCTGGTTCCCTCATTGTCGCCCGTCGTGTCCGTCACTGGTAGCTCCAGCTCCGGTTCCTCGTCTCCCGACTCGCAACCACCTCACCAGCCTCGATCATCTTCGGTATCACCGACCGTCTGGACCTCAACACCTCCTGTGCCTAGTCCTGGTCCTCCTCGCCTCACCATGACCTAGCTCCGAAATCCTGCAGTCACACAGACAAGCAAACCGTCACATAGCACCGCACGAAACAGCATATCAATAATAGCATAAGTAAAAGGTACTCAACCCTAGAATACCCAAAACAAACTCAATCTCTCTAAACCAACCGTCAATTACTCATCACAAACATGGGGATACCTCCACATGGTCTCTCACAAACCTATTACACAGCATGATAAAGAGGAAGAAACAATAGCTATAACTTACTCTGTAGAACTTGACACAGTGAAATGTGTGATTTGCCATTCCAAATAGATCTTATGACAATAACAAAGTGAATCACAGAGAACACTAGAGTGTGTGATTTGCTTCATGCCATTCGAAGGTCTCTTTGGCATATATTATTGCTACAAGGTCTCTTTGGCATATATTATTGCTACAAGATCTCTTTGGCATATATTATTGCCACACGGTCTCTTTGGAACACATTAACATGTCATTCTAAATAGATCTTGTAGCAATAACACATCCCTCCAACTCACTTAGAAACAATAGCTCCAACAATTTATCTCTAAATTCATTCCCTAGCTATTCACTTGCTACAACTACTACTCCGATTTGGAGGAGGGGACATGAAAGAATATTCGACGGCGTATATCATTGCTATAAGAAAATAGTAATAATAGCTCCAACAATTTATGTGTAAATTCATTCCCTAACTATTTCATCTCTCGGCATGTATTTCTAACAAAAATATGGTCTACTTAACAGAAAAACACTATCTAGATAGATCTAACAAAAATGTGTTCTACTTAACAGAAAAAAATACTGCCTCAAATTATTTCTACAAGGATTGCTAGTGTGACAGAAAAGACAATGAAGCAAAAAGATGAAGCAATTCCATACATTCAGCTGGATCTAAGGCGATAGGGAGGAGAGGCGGTCGAACCAGGTGGGGGCGACAGCGGATCTGGTTGGGGTGACGACGGATCTGGCTGGGGGTAACGGTGAGGTTGTCAATCCGGCTGGGGCCGACGACGAGATAAGGTGATAGGGAGGAGAGGTGAGGAGGCGAAAGGATGTGTGGCCGAGTAAGTGAATGAGGACGTAAACCCTAGCGGGGCACTACTTATGGAAGGAATTATCACAAACGGTTCTTTAAAAGAACCATATGTGATATTAGTATCACAGATGATTCTCTTATAAAACTGTCTATGATATAAACCACATCACTGTCTATGATTCTCTTATAAAATATGTGATATTAGTATCACAGATGATTCTCTTATGGCCGAGTATTCATTATTTAGATCCACCGATGACTTTCATATTGTGACATCTTAATAATCTAGTCTGATGTCATTGATTCAAATCCATAGTTTGCTTCTCCAATGGTCAAGCTAAATCTTTACTACCTATCTACTCTTCACTTCTGATTTCTAATGATTATCCAACATTATTAATTTTAAATCCACCAGTATCATTTGTATTAGGACTTCCTAGTAATCCAAGATTGTATTCAAAATCATAATTACTCTTCCAGTAACCAACCTAGATCTTTACTGACAACCTCCGAATTATTTCATTATTATAAACATCCTCCAGGAATAATGTTATTAATCCAGCCTGTACTCCGATAGTTGTTATCATATCCCTCAAAACTCCATTAATTTATCAAGCAATCAATCATATCCTATTATTCCCTTATTGTAGACATCTCCTAGGAATTATATTACTTATCAATGTTGTACTCCCGCAATTATTTTCATACTTCCCTTTTTTTCAAGAATAACTTAATTCATCCATCTAGTCAATCTAATCCTTTCCGTTAGGCTCCACCAAAAAAAATATTATTATTTTTTTCACCCTATTGTTTTCTCCAAGAATAAAACAATCTTTGATACTAAGCTTCAAGATTAAGCACCATGACTCTTGGCCCTAAGTGCATTTTCATAAAAAGTTTACAAGAGAAAATACTGGATTTTCATCACGTTGAATTTGGGTAAGAGAGCTTCAGAAGTAAAATGGCTAGGGCAGCATATGGATGAGAGGAATCATCTAAGAGAGATGAGAATGAGCATCACTACTTATATATTTGGAAATAGATTTTTAAGAAATAATTCTAGTTATGAAACTAACGGCCAGGCTAACTAGGTCACGACCTGCAGTCGATATGCTCTGATACCATCGCTGTAGGGACCCAGATATTAACATCCGGATTCCTCTGTGATTACTGCACTATTCCCTGGATCAGTAGATAGTGCTCACAGTTACAGTAATGAATATCAAAATACATATCATGCGGAAGCGTAAAATTTAATAGTAGACTTACTCATGGGCCGATTAGGCCGAAATCATTAAATTGCAGCAGCGGAAGAACGAAGCACACAGGTGGGACCTTCAGGACATGCCCACAGGCAGCCAACTGGAGGTTCGCGACCTAGCCCTTGACATCTTCATCTTCTATGCCAGCTTGTCCAATCTTGTTGCTGCGGCGCAGTGATTTGATTCCTGATTCTGAATTTTGTCGCAAAGCGAGCGTGAGCACTCCGACCCCGTGCTCCGCGAGCCAATACACAGAATGCAAATAAATAGTATGCATAGCTTAACAAAGGAGAGGCTCGGGCTATCTTGTTTTGCGTAGAGTGCTTTTGAATACAATTAATTAAAAAGCCCTATGACTTAGCAATTTTGGAACAAATCATAATGTACAAGGAAATGCATTATTAATATCGATTCAGATTCCATCCACCGTTACATGGCATCTGCACCATATAGCAATTTCTTCAGCGTTATAGCCGCTTAACTTACCACTGGGACAACACCCAGGACAATTCCAAACTAGGGCCTTTCACTGCCCTCCACTTTTCCATCCCACCCGCAAAATATTTTGAAATAGAACTATATCTGGTAAAGTTCCCATGTCCGCCCTTGACCGTGGGCACGGCTATTCGAATAGTTTTGACTCTGCAGAGTTTGTACACTTTCACCACAAGAGACAATCAACTCGTTGCCCCACACGATTCCTTAGACGTGTGGTTGAGCAGACCATCACAGTGACTTTTCAAAGTATCTAGTCCCTTTTCTCATCTCACTTTATGGGCTTCTCCCACTTGCGGTGGGTCCCATACGTTGCACGGGATGTTCCCCACGGCTACTAGCGTACGGGCTCCCCTCCCCTCTGCGCTAGTACGACTGGGAAACTTCACCCTCCACTCGGTGTCCCTTTAGGCCTCCCCTTGCCCTGGCATATCCACTCCTGTCCACTACCGGTGAGATGAGTCTGGGGGTTTCGATAAATTTACTTAGCCAAGTTGTATTTTACAGACTTGTGGTTGTACTGTTTTACACAGGAGGTCATGACAAGATTCAGTCCTTAGTGGTATCTGGGCGGTCTACCACTAACCCACTTTGTGCATCCACTGCACCACACTCACACCCTCGAATCAATCCGCCCAGATATTTAAGCAAGTTGGGATTTTTGGGAGCATAAAATAATCATACCAAAATATACCAGTCATTCCCACCATGACTGCCCAATCAATTTTTCTCAGTATTAAAAAGTGATGCTTGGGCGCTCTCGCGCCCATGGTTATCTAAGCAATACTAAGCATGGCATATATTTAGGGACTTATTTTCGAAAGGTTACTATTATAATTTTGCTACGGCGACAAGGTTCACACATTCAAATATTCCAAAGGAGGTGTAATATTAATCAAGCAAACAATGGGCATAT
This sequence comes from Dendrocalamus latiflorus, assembly GCA_017311315.1. Classification (NCBI taxonomy): domain Eukaryota; kingdom Viridiplantae; phylum Streptophyta; class Magnoliopsida; order Poales; family Poaceae; genus Dendrocalamus; species Dendrocalamus latiflorus. The sequence goes on along the minus strand of CM029651.1, from coordinate 37,425,437 downwards.
AACTAAGATCTTAAGTTAAACATGGATTTGCATATAAAATAACAGCATGCAATTTGATAATTTAAACAGAAATAATTTGCGGAAAATGTAGGTTCAACATGATCAAAGTATTGACTCGCCTGGCGCGGTTTACCGCGGACTTGAGCTCACTTAACGCTTTCCCATTCGAAGGCTCTGAGCCTCTGGTCTTTATCTTTACCTCGATCTTGGCCTCGTTTGATCCACGGATTCTTCAGGACTCCAATTTCTAATTACGCGACAAGCGACTGAATCCAAATGAAAGCAAATAACTCAAGAGATCCAATTAAATCCAAATAAACTTAATTTAGATTTATTATAAGTTAATGAGTGATTCGGGTGATTTGAGGCAAGGTTGGTGAGGTGTAGAGTATTGATGGAATCAAAAAGGGTTGGAACGAAGGGATAAATGGCTAAGAGAAATCCATCGAGACAGATGTCAAGTAGGGTTTATAGTGAAGGGACATCCACGGAAATATATCTCTTTCGGGTCAAGGATGGCCAGGTATAGCCGATATTAGAATATCGTGGGTCGACCCTTTTATTTAATAACTTATTTTAGTATTTTTATATTTATTCTCGCCTTGTTCATTAAAATGCAACTTAGCAAGACTATTTTAATGACTGATGACCCAAAAGGGTTTTTATTAGGTATGCCAACATAATTTTTAGTTAACGACGCAATTTGACTTATCCCTCATTATTATCCTACGTATCCTTAGTTATCATTCAGTGCTATTCAATTCTAGAATTAAATCCATTTACATGAGGTCTGGTTGGTTGTATCTAATTATAATATTTAAACAATCATCTGCTAAGATTTATTTATCAACAGTACGCTAATGTTGTCTTCAATTAAAATTGGAGTCTGGGGAAATATTAACGGCTGGTGAATTATATGTATATGTATACCTATATGATTTATTTAATTACTCACCATGAAATCTTCAATTCTCATGTTAATACTTATGGCAAAAGGTTAGGGCTCTCGTATTGAATCATTCCCTAACTATTTTAAGTCAATATAACATGCTAGTATTGCTTGTGAATAATTGGTCATACTTGAGGTTGTTATTATGATTATCTTACCTAAATCCCTCCTTACAAGTAGCTAGTCTGGATTTGGTCTTTAGACATTTTTGGATGTTCATAAACTCGGGTTCTAAAGGTACAATTAATATTGCATCTTGTTTTATGTGTTACTAAATTATTTTCCATTAGCCACTTGACTATTTACATTTAGCTCTATACTCGGATGCATATTTAAATTCTATTTGTGCATACTCCCATTATCTTTGGCCTTCCTAAATTATTTCCCTTAACTTAACTTGGATGTGTATATATATATATACACACAGGTATATATATTTAATTAGGATTCTCATTAACTTCCAACATTTAACCACAGCCATTTTTACTAATACCTTTAACTAATAAGTAGTTTGAGATAACTAACAAAGGCACATTGATTATTCATGTATGGTAACTAAACAAATATTAACCTTAAATATTTCATTCACATCCTAGTAAAATATGCAAGCTACCACAGACTAATCCCTAGTTCTCCAAACTTTTCTTTAACTGCCATGAACTAAAGAAACAAAATACCAAAAGCTAGGAGTGAAAAGAGTGGGATATGGGAATCGAACCCGGGACGTAGCGTGGAAGGGGTAGCGCATGCTTGGGCTAGCCAACCAGGCGTTGTTCACTTTGTGATGCTGTGGGAGGAGGTTAAATTGATTAGGCGGCCACTGGAGTCTAGCTCAAGTTAGAGCTCCTAACCGGCCGAAACAGGGGACATGGGGGGTGCACGGCCGGTGGAAGGGGCTCCGGCGAGGGGATGTCGGATGGGCGGGGTGAGTTGGCAAAATGGGTCCTTGGGAAGATGTGGAAGCCGGTGGAGGAGGCGGCGCAGCCCGGGACGGCATAGATCGGCGGGGGCGGTTGTTCGGGCGGCGGCGGCGAGGTGGAAATGGGAACGGCGGCGCCGGCGTGGAGAAGGGCGGCAAGTGGCGTGCGTATGAGCATGAGGGAGGTGGGGGCATGCTTACCACGAGGTTGGCCGGGCGGGGGAGGGGCTGAGGCGAGCTGGCGACGACGACCCGCGGCGGCGCGGGCAGGCTCGCGGTGCCGGCGCGCTGGGGTGGTGGGGAGGTTTGGCCGGCGGTCGTGGGGGCTTCAGGACGTCGTGGAGATACTCCCAGGGCGCGGAATCGGCCGGGGATGCCTCGAGGGAGCAGCGGCGCCGGTGGAGGCGACTTTCGGCCGGGTGCGGGGAAGACGGCCGCTGAGGCGAGCTCGAGCCACCGGAGTCCGATTAACTTGGAGGGAACGTACACGGGGGGTGGAGGAATGTCGAGACGCGGTCGGAGCGGTACAGCTTGGCCGGAGTGGCCGGGGCGGCGTGGAGGCGCGGCTGACTCGGGCCAAAGGGGAGAAAAGGGTAGGGGAGGAGGAAGAAGAGGGGCAGCGCGGGGGAGCAACGAAAGAAGGCAGCTCGGGGCTCTTAAGGGCGTGCGCGCGCGGAGGAACGGAGCTGGCCTCGGGACTTCGCCCGTTCGGTCGCGTCGGCCAGCGGCGTTGCAGGCGACGGACGCAGGCAGCGCGGCAGAGCAGTGGAGAATCGGGGAAAAAGGATCCGGTATGATGACTCTGAGCAGCACGCGGATTGGCCGAGGGAGCTGAAGCGCGCGCGCGTGATGAGACCGGACCAGGCGGGGCGAGAAAAAGAGACAGTGGCGACGCGGATGGAGCTCGTCCACAAGTAATGAAAGGCGGAGGAAGGAGGAGGTAAAAGAAATAGGAGGCGCAGGGAAAGGAGCAGGGAGAGGGGTTGGGCTGGCCTTCGGCCGGCCTGACCTCTCCTTTTTTTTCTTTTTGTTGATGTATTGTAGGTGTATATGCTGGTATATATACACATTTATATATTTTTGTTTATTTCAATTTTTGTATAGGTATATATATTTATTTCATTTATATATGTTTACACATACTCCTATATATACATCCTTATTTATTTGCCCATACATTTTATATACATGTATATGTATATACATATTTGTATGTATTTTATTTACTTATTTTTATTGCCCTTTTTATGTTGAATTATATTTTCAGCTTTTGAATTCAAGATTATAGATTTCTTTTACTTCCATATTTTCTTTTATGGCATTTTTTTTAATTCTAGTCTCACTATTATTATCATTAGTATTCTTATTATTTTTGAAACCTTCTTCAAAATTTAAGAAGCACCTTAAAAATCCAATTTTCAAGAAAATTCTTTGCACAAATAATTCAAAAGCTTTCATTTTCAAAATTTAAAATTTTGGGATGTTACAAGCTTCGACCATGCCTTTGACTTCAACTTCGACCACGCCTTTGACTGCAGTTTTGACCACGCCTCAATGCAATTAACATAGTCAAGAATAGCTCCAATAGCATATACAATCACAAATGTAATTATTTTCTAATTACTAAATTAATTACAATAGAATAATTTCTTAATTACATGCCGAGTTTCTTGTAATTACATTAGAATAATTTTGAAATAGGTGTTCGCTGTATGGGATCATTACACTCAGCTATTTCCTTTTTAAAAACCCTTCACGATGGTCGACACGCATATAGCTTGCTTTATTGCTTGGTTCTTCCTCGAGCCTGATGCTGTCTCCAAATGGAGGTCACTCATCAAATTGCCTGTACTCTTCCTCATCCACGACATTCTTAACTCCGACAATCCTTCTTTTTTCCATTAAGAACTACGTGGTGCTTCTTATTTGCTACGTCAGTAACATAAAAAACTTGAACAACTTGACTTGCTAGTACGAATGGTTCATGTTTATATCCTACGCATTCGAGGTCCACAGTAGTGACACTGTACTTACCGAGCTTTACACCCTGTGGGAGTTGGACCTAATAGCATCGACATAGAGGGATCTTGAAAATCACATAGTCGAGCTCCCAAATCTCCTCTACAAGCCCGTAGTAGAAGCTTGAACCAGTTCTACTGAATTGCTCATCACGAAATGCATCTATGTGGACACCTGAGTTCTGGACGGTACATTTTCTGTCCTGATCTATTGTATAAAATGTGTACCCATTAATATCGTACCATTGCCATGTCACAATTGTAAATTTTGGCCCTTTTGCTAGCCATTGCATCGTTTCACTTGACGACCTCCCAGTGAATCGCACTCTCAATCATTTGTTGAACTGGCGGTTGTTCTGTCTCGTGATCCAAACCTCTGACCTACCTAGATTCTCTTGGCGTAGTATATCCTTGTGCTCTTCAATATACGGGGACACTTCAACCATATGTTGCAAGACCATAAAATAGGCTTGAGTGTACGTATCTACATTGGGAGTTATTGCTTTCCTTCCGATAGTCCCGACACCCTCTACCCTCCCCTCATGACGAGATACAGATGCAGAACTCAATGACATCTTCGATTGCATAACTTTCGATAATGCTGCCCTTCGGCTGAGATCGATTACGTACATAGGACGTGAGAATTTCCATGTACCTCTCAAACGGGTACATATGACGTAGAAACACAGGACCATATATCTTTATCTCTTTCACAAGGTGGACAATGAGATTGACCATAATATCAAAAAATAACGGAGGGAAATTCATCTTAAGATGACATAGAGTTATCACCACATCGGTTTGTAGAGCATCTAGTCCATCGGGATTGATGACCTTCTGAGCAATTGCATTAAATAAATAACATAGTCTCATGATTGTCACTCAAAACTTGTTCAGCAAAATGCTTTTAATTACAACAAGAAGCAATTGTGTCATTAGCATATGACAGTCATGAGACTTAATGCCAATTAATTTTAAATGTTTCATGTAAACAAGTTTCTTCATGCTGGTGGAGTGACTGTACGGAATTTTCACACCATGTAAGCACTGACATAGTTTAGTTTTCTCGGACTTAGACAGAGTGTAGCAAACTGGGGGGAAAGTACGTCCGGCCTTCATCGATCTCTATTGATGCTAATTCGGTCCTAATGTTCATAGTGACTAAGTCATGCTATGCGTTAGCACCATACTTTGTTTTGTCATGAATTTTTAGTAAGAGACCAATCAAGCTATCACATACATTCTTCTATACAAGCAAGACATCGGTACACAACTACGAACTTCTAAGTGCTCTCAGAAAGGCAAGTCCCAAAGTACTAACCTTTTCTTCCACATGTTCTTCTGATGGGTCCTCAACTTATGTCCCTTTCCAAGCACAACATCAATATCCTTGACCATATCATAGACCTCTTTCTCACTAAAAGGCCTTGGTGTCAATTCATCCTCTTTTTTTCGTCAAATTATTTCTTCATCTTGCAGTATGGGTGATACCATGGAAGGAACCTACGGTAATGCATGTATACAGTTTTGCACGAGTTGTTCATCCACACACTCTTAGTATAATCTAAGAAGTGCGGATAGGCTTTGGCTCTTTTCGTATTCAACCCTGACAGGTTACCAAGGGCAGAAAAATCATTGGTGGTGCAGAATAACATGACACTCAGAGTGAAGTTCCCTCGTTTGTCTGCATCCCATACCTGTAACCTTTCATTTCATAGTGTCATAAGATCTTTCATTAATGGCGCTAGGTACACATCAATATCATTCCTAGGTAGCTTCGGTCCTAGGATAAGTAGTGACATCAAAATATATTTTCACTTCATACATAGCCAAGGGGAAGCTTGTACATACATACATTCACGGGCCATGTGCTATGTCGGCTGCTCATGTTACCGAAAGGATTCATTCTATCTATACTCAACCCAAACCTTATATTCCTCGGTTCTGCACCGAAGTCTACAAAGATCGTATCGATGTTCCTCCATTTGATAGAATTAGCAACGTGTTTTATTATTCCATCTTTCTTATGCTCCTCCGAGTGCTAACGCAACAATCTTGCATCCTTTCAGTTCGTAAATAAATGCTTCAAATGAGAAATTATATATAGATACCACAACATCTTAGCAGGATGTCTTTGTTTCACTTTGATGCCCTCGCCATCATCGGAGTCATTCTTACATTTGTATCAGGATGCTTTGCATACCGGACAAATATGCAATTTTGCATACTCTTTACGGTAGAGAATACAATCATTCGAACATACATGTATTCTTTCTACTTTCATTCCCAATGGACAAAGAACTTTCTTGGCTTGGTATGTGGTTCTCAGCAACACATTTTCCTCTGGAAGGATGTTCGCTAGGAAACCTAACAACTCCGTGAAACTCTTGTCGCACCAACCATTGCTTCCCTCCAATTTTAGCAGTTCAAGAATAGATGACAATCTTGTGTATTGTGGTTTGTAGCCAAGGAACAAAGGTTTCTCTAGGTCCTCTAACAAGCCATCAAATTTACTAAACTCTCTCCTACTATAGTTCCTTTTGCATCGCATAGCATCTGATCCAGATTGTCATCATAAGACCTATCCACATCGAAACAAAGTCTACAACTGGCATATCATTGTCTCTCTCAACAATGTTATAACTACCTTCGTATATAATCTTCTCTTTATCGTGACTGGTCCAACATGTATACCCCTTTTGAAACCCCTTCGAATCAAGTAAATTTCAATCTGCGCTGAGTTGGTAAACATTTCAGATTATCACAATTAATGCATGGACAATATATATATTCCATCCCTTTCTTCAACATATCCTGCTTTGCCACTCTTCTAAAAGCAGACACACCATTAATGTACTCTTCACTCACACGGTTCTTAACGTACATCTAGCTTCGGTCCATCTACACTACGCATGTAACAAATTAGTGTAAAATTTGATTATAAATACTACTATAGCTAATTAACCAGCCTAACTACTTACACTCAAAATTGTCATTCACTTAATAATAAATTGTCCATATCTAAATTAAGTAGCTACCCACATATTCATGAAGCAATATATATGTATGTATGTATATATATATCAAGTAAGAATATATCAAAGTAAACTAGGAGTACTGACCATTCTTAAATTAGAGCGAACTACCATCTCTCTCTAAACCTAACTATCATCTCTCTATATTACAATGCATATAAGTTATTAGAACCAATACTAACTTCTAATCACTAAGAATAAATCGATCTACAAGTTAGATCTATAAGTGGTATATTTTCACTAAACTTGCCAAGGCTGGCCGTCTCCTTCAATGCAGCACAATGAAGATCGATCTGTTGAGACCACGTACACTAGCTATTTAATAATGTGGCGTATCACAGATGATTCCAACCGCAAACCATCTGTGATATGAAACTATCACAGACGATTTGTATTAATATCCGTTTGTGAACTTTCACAAATGGTTATTAATATGAACCATCAGTGATGTCTACCATTATCACAGATGGTTTGTATCAATAACCATCTGTGAATTATCATAAACGGTTATTGATACAAACTGTCTGTGATGTTTTGCATTATTACAGACGATTTTTATCAATAACCATCTGTGAAAATATCACAGATGATTATTCATATAAACCATCTGTCATAGTTGCGGCCACGCTTGTAAAATCGTCTATGATGTAGCCGTCCAGTATAACCTCTTTTGTAGTAGTTCAGGTCCTTGTGCTGGTCGATATACGGGGACACTTCAGTCATGTATTACAGGACCATGAAATAGGCTTGAGCATACATATCTATATCTGGAATGATTACTTTCCTTTAGATGGTCCCGATACCCTTGAGCCTCCCCTCATGGCGAGATCGAGGCATAACTATTGATTCAACCAAAGCCATGTAATTAACATAGAACTCAATGACCTATTCAGTTGTATAACCTTCGACAATGTTGCCCTCTAGTTGAGATCGATTCCGTATATGGGACTTGAGAATTCCTATTAACCTCTCGAATGGGTACATGCTACGTAGAAACACGGGCCCGCACATCTTTATCTCCTACACAATTTAAATAATGAGATGGACCAGATATTAAAAAATGACAAAGAAAGATACATCTCAAGATAACATAGAGTCATCACCATCCTGTCCTACAGAGCATCTAGTCTTTTGAGATCGATGACCTTCTGAGCTATTGTGTTAAAGAATAACACAGACTCATGATTATCTCTCAGTCCATGATCAGTAAAATATTTCTGATTACAATAGAGAATTTGTGTTATCAGCATATGACAATCATGAGACTTCATATCAATTAATTTCAAATCTTCCATAAAATAAGTTTATTCATGTTGGCGGAGTTACCAAATAGAACTTTCACAACATGCAAGCACTGGCACAATTCAGTTTTCTTGGCCTTGAGCAGACTGTAACAAGCAGGGGGAAGGTACGTTCATCCTTTATTGGTCTTTATCGGTGATGTCCATATCAACCAAGTCAAGCTGTGCGTTAACACCATCCTTTGTTTTGTCACGAATATTTAGTAAGGGACCAATCAAGCGTCACATACATTATTCTCTATATGCATGACGTCAATACAGTGGCGAACTTCTAGGTGCTCCCAATAAGATAAGTCTCAAAATATTGATCTCTTTTTCCAGATGTTCTTCTCACGAGTTCTCGATTTATGTCCCTTTCCAAGCACAACATCTAAATCCTTAACTATATTATAGACCTATTTTTTCACTTAAATACCTTGGAGCTGAACTATCATCCTTTCCATCGAATTATTTCTTCATCACGCGATATGGGTAAACCCTCTGAAGGAACCTATGGTGATGCATGTACATGGTTTTACGTGAGCGCTTCAGTCACACACTCTCGATATTATCTAAGTAGTGAGTACATGCTTCGGCCCTTTTTGTACAGGGACCTAACATGTTAGCAAGGGCAGAATAATTATTTATCGTGTAGAACAACAAGGAGGGTAAAGTGAAGTTCTCCACTAGGCAGAATTAGCAAGGTGTCTTACTATTTCATCCTTCTTACGCTCCTCCGAGAAAGTAGCAGTTTTGCCTCTTTTGGAATCACAAAAAACCACTTCAAATGGAGAATTATAGGAAGATACCATGCCACCTTAGTAGGAGGTCTTTTCTTCATCTCTATTCTCTCGGCATCATCTGATTGTTTCTTACACTTATATCGGGATGCGCTACACACCAGACATACATGCATGTTTGTATACTCTTTATGGTAGTGGATACAGTCGTTCGGATATGCATGTATTTTTTCTACTTCCATTCCTAATGAACAAAGAATCTTCTTACCTTTGTAGGTTGTTTGGGCAACTCATTTCCCTCCGGAAGCATATCCGCTAAGAGACCTAACAGCACCGTGAAATTCTTATCGGACCAACCGTTGCTTGCCTTCAATTTCAGTAATTCAATCACGATTAACAATCTCATATACTTTGACTTGCAGCATGTGAACAAAAGTTTCTCCGAGTCCTATATTAAGCCCCGGAATTTAACATACTCTCTCTCATTACAGTTCCTTCTGCATCGCGAAGCATCTTATCCATATTATCATCATGCAGCCTATCCAAAACGGAACCACAATCGACATCATTTGGCGGCATATCATTGACTTTATCGGCGATGTCACTATTACTACCTTCCTGTATAATCTGCTCTTCATCATGACTTCCAACATGCATACCCCTTTTCGAAACCCCTTTGGATCAAGTGTGTTTCGATCTGCGCTCGATTCTTAAACTTCTCTAGATTCTCACAGTCAATATATGAACAGACATATATTCTACCCTCTTATTCAACATATCCTCCTCGGTAGCTTTTGTAAAAGCAGACATACCATTAATGTACTCTTCACTCATATGGTTCTTAGTATACATCCAGCTTCGGTCCTATGTTATGCATATAAAAATTTAGTGTTAAATATTGAATTAATTAATTAGTATACTAGTTATATATGATTTAAAGTAGCTACATTAAGCTAGATCTAAACCATCTTCACTTCTCTTTTTTATCAAAAGCTAGATTTAAAAAATAATGCAATTAAGATCAAATTACTAACCATAGATAGTTAAGAACAAATGGATCTACAATCACTCTTGTCAAATCGGCGATCTCCTTTCACCAAATGGCCTCAAAGTCCTACCTCCTCAAAACAGCGGTCAGTGAGAACAGATATGGAATTTAAGACAGATCTGTGAGGGTCAACGGGCCTGCAATTAATAAGTAAATTATCATAGACTTGTTTTAATACAAACCGTTTGCGATGACTTAGTTATCACAAACAGTTTTTAATACAAACCGTCTATGAAGTATCACAGATGGTTTAAAGAAAAAAAGATCTATGATATTTGGTAATATCACAGACGGTTCTTAATATATTTGGTAATATCATAGACGGTGTGATACTTTATAATATTATCTTTTTACAGATTTTTTTAGCACTGGCAGCAACACAAACGATCTCTAAACCAAAACCATCGGTGATTTTACTTAATACTAACGGTTTTAGTTAACTGTCTCTGATAAATTATCTAGCATCGATGCAGCAGTTCGTGAGAGATAAGGCGGTGGCCGGGCTGACCGTGGCAGCCATGGCGTCCACTCTGGTGCTACCGAAGGTCGCCGAGGCTGTGCAGCTAGGGCTTTCGCTGTCGCTCAAGAACTTGCTACTCAGCATAGTCTCCGACGGGTCATGCTCGTCGCCATTGTCGGCGCCGTCTCCAACTTCGACCCCATCAAGCGGGCCTGATCCTTCCTGCTTGCATCGCGCACTTAGCTGCTGATTCGTGCTGCTAGGAGATCCCGTCCCTTGTATGATTACAAAAGAGCAACGCCAGCTGCATGAAACTTAGTTATGCACTTCCATATCATGAAACCCCTACCAAGTAAACAAGCAGCGAAGAGCTCACACTATCAACAGTGAATTTGAAAGATGAATGCACAGCATCGAGGCAAAGACTGACATGATTTTCACAAAACTTTGATATTGGAAGTGTTTTTTTTAGAGGAATCGGAGGCGTTAGGAGACCACGGCGGGGCCTTGCGGCCAGATCGGAAACGAGCCTGTTATCAGCTGAAGCCCAGGCCGTAAGAAAAGCGGGCCCAAAACGTAAGAAAAGCGGGCTCAAAACGTAAGAAAAGTGGGCCCCAGCAGAATAGACGAGACGGGCCCGCCGCTCCCTCCCACCACAACCAAACAGGCTCCGCACCGAAGCCGTCGCGCTCTGGCCCTTACTATTTTTCTCGGGTCTCCACGGGTTCGAGTGGTCAACTCGCCGGCCTCCCCTTCCCCTCGAACTCGCGGCAGCAAAGCCGAACCCTAGCCCCAGCTCCCCCCTTCTTCCAATCCACAGCGCTTTCCGGTAAGAAATTTTTGTCCCAAGCTTCCCTCGCGGTTCACTCGATTTTCGTGGGGTTTTTTTTTGGGGTTCTTCTGTTTGGATCGGGGAGATGCGGGGGCGATTTGTCTACCGTGTTTTTTTTTATGTGTTGCTTGGAGGATCTGATTGGCGCTTCTTTGTTTGGTAGGTTTCAGCGGGGGAGGATGAGCAGGCGCTGGAGCAGGACGATCTATGTCGGGAACCTCCCCGGCGACATCCGGGAGAAGGAGGTGGAGGATCTCTTCTACAAGGTCGGGATTTTATTTGCTCGTAATCTGTGAATATAAGGAAGCTGCGTTAAGGCTGTCTCTTTTCTCCGCCTTCGTTATACTCGATTACGTAGTGTGGTTACCCTGTATATATTGGATGTAGACTTCCTAAAAAATTCAAGTCTTGTATGATTTATGCAATTTAATGGGCTGTATTGAGATGATAAGATACTCGTCATCCAAATAAATCAGAGAAGATACTCGTCATCCAAATAAATCAGAGAAGATTACTTATTTGAAACACACGGTGCCTCTGGCATTCTCATAGTTTATTTTAGGGAGATTGGATCATATACCCTCCCTTTAGTTGGGAAATTGAGGATTTACCCTCCACATCTCAATGACACGTGGAGTCATCATAAGTCACTGACACGTGGGCCAGGAGGGTAAATCCTCAATTTCCATCTAAATAGAGGGTATATGATCAATTTTTTCTTTATTTTATACTGCTTTCTAGAATCTCTAGTCAAGATATATTGTTTGTTCGGGTATGATTTTGTGTAGAGATCTAATATTATCAACCTGGTCCTCCTCGTGTAGTATGGCCGCATTGTTGATATGGACTTGAAGATTCCTCCGAGGCCGCCTGGTTATGCTTTTGTTGAGGTAAGATACCCCCGAATTTTTTGGATGATGCTTAGGGGGATCTGGATTTGTATCCTTAGAATTTGAACTAGCACAAAAAAACCCAAATAAATCCCCCTCATCCAAACGCCCCCTTATTTTTTTGTTCTCGAATAAGACCTTTCTATTGCTAAATACTTAGGGTCACAACTGCTAATATAAGCTACTTTGCTAACTTTATAGTTTGAAGATCCTCGTGATGCTGAAGATGCAGTTGCTGGACGGGATGGCTACAACTTTGACGGACACCGTCTAAGGGTAATCACGTTAGAGCTTTGATAGATTACTCTTGATGGTCATTGTATTTTATTTGTTTGTCTAATGCCCACTTTTATGTGCAGGTGGAACCTGCTCATGGTGGGAGAGGCCATGGTTCCTCCCATGACCGTTCAAGCAGCTATGGTGGTGGAGGACGCCGTGGTGTGTCCAGGCATTCAGAATATCGTGGTATGGCTTTTATCAATGTTGAAAATTTATTTTTAGTGCTCAGTTATCTTTTCGCAAGTTCAATCATTTGCAATATTGCACAGTTCTGGTTACGGGACTGCCTTCTTCTGCATCATGGCAGGATTTAAAGGTTTGTTTGCAAGCACTTTTCTTGATTTTTTTTACTGTAAAATGGATTTCTTTCCATTGAGGACAGTAGCACTTGTCTGAACATTTTTCTCAGGACCATATGCGAAGGGCTGGTGATGTTTGTTTCTCAGAAGTGTACCGTGAAGGCAGTGGTAAGCTGTATTTTGAGCTACAGCTTCAACTTTTAGTCAGTTTTCATCTCTGCAATATCCAACATACCTCTTAAGAGCCACCTACATGATGATATAGTTCTGGTGCTATTTTTTAAAAGCAAAAGGGTTTAATGCATATTTTATGGCCAAAGTAACTGCTTTGAGCTTCTAACCCTCAACTTATGTGGGATAATTTATCTATACCCTCAAGAATACCACCTGAAGTTTATGAATAGTTAAGCCGATCACAAGCAGAGTTTCTATAACCGGCAAACCCATTCAATTAGTAGTTCAAAATCCCTTTTTTCTTGTTCCTGAATCCCAACAAAATCAATTTGGCGATTCCTAATCAAGTCCAACAAACTACTCTTTTTACGTGGTTTTCCTATATACCTGAAGTATTCCACAAAAAGTAGTACCCTCATTGCTATCAATTCTTAGAACTGGTGATTTGTCCCCTTTGTGCTCCTGTTATGAGGGCAGTAATAACACCTCCTGCTTTGCTGGTCCCTTTAGCTCCTGTTATGTCATATTTCGTACTATTTTTGTTTACGCTCAAGTTGTGAGGCATTTATTTCACTCATTTGATTGGTGTGCCATTCTTGTTTTCCATTAGCAATATGGTACATTTGCAAAGCTATCTGAAGTGATAAAGCCAATAATCCTTCCATTTAGTTTTTTAGTTACAAGGTCTTTTCCGATGTTTTATTTTGTTACAGGCACCATAGGGATTGTGGACTACACAAATTATGATGATATGAGATATGCCGTAAGTCCATATTTCAATACATTTTCTTGTATCTTCTGGATTTTTCTAGTCTTTAAGAAGGAAGAATTCTATTCTACAGTACCTGATTTTGCTTTTGTATGGCAATCTATTACTATTATCTCTAGCACTTTGGTTTAGTCTTCTATTACTATTATCTCTAGCACTTTAGTTTAGTCGTAGTACTGTGTTTCTGATGCTTTAAAACATCCCCTTGGCTGTTGACCACCATTTGCAGATAAAGAAACTGGATGACTCTGAATTCAAGAATGCCTTTTCCCGAGGTGTTATAAGGGTAAACGCTGTTGCCTGTCTCTGGTTCATTCCTTGGAATCAGTTTATGTGGTTAACCATCCATATGCACCTTCCTCTATGCAGGTAAAGGAATATGATGGCAAACGTGGCCGCTCCTATTCACGCAGCCGAAGCGCAAGTCATAGCCGCAGCAAAAGCAGGAGCCTAAGGTCTGTTCATCATATTCTGATGTCCTTGGGTAACCTTGTTGATAAATAACTTCTATTGAATATGCTATGCAGCAAATCTCCCATGGATCGCCGTTCAGCATCTAGATCCCGATCAAGGTCTGTTTCTTCCCATTCACGGTCAGCATCAAAAGGACATTCTCCATCAAGGTAACATACATAAAAAATTCAAAACCTAAGTCATACTTTCAGGAGCACAACATATATACTTGTTTGAAGAACATGTGTTCTAATCTGCCTACTTATGTGTCATAATTCCTATTGTGTTGGCATATTTGCAAACAAGTCTGTTGTGGTAATTTGGAAAGGTAGTCAATGTATGATCTTCTAAGTTCTAAATATATCTTCATTGGCCTGATAGGAGGGTTGTTGACTGTTGCAGTACTACAATATTTCATTTGTTATCTAATCATTCTGCAGTAACTGCGCCGTTCTTTTGTTTTAACATATTGGCATCATCAATTATGTTTAGTTTAACTTTGTTATGTTCCCAAACATATATCTGATAAATGTTGGCATGCCATACTATCTGATTTCTTGGGAATTTCCTTCTCAACTGCTCAGATTGTGTTATGAACAATACAAACTGCTTAGTCTCTTGTGTTTTTTTGAAGACTCGATTATCTCTTGATTTTATCTGGGATTGTGCGGCGATCTGGGGATTGCGCATTAGGATATTGAGGATGGGATTTGCTCAGTTTGCTACGATTCTGTTGGTTGTGTGAGGTATGCTCACTTATTGAGAGCTTCTATGGAAAGCTAAAATCATCCGATTTTTGACCTAATGTACTGTAACTGCTTACCATCAGAGCTTGGGCATAGCGCATTGTTTGGAATTCTGGACATAAGAGCATTAAGGATTGACGATATGGATTATGATGGTACAGTGACTAGGAATGTGCTTGGAGTTCAATGCTTGAGGAATGAGTTTTCTTCCTACCTCAGGCACGCTTCACATGGTTGTTGTAGCTTGCATGCTCTAACTGCGTTCAATACCATATGTTTGTATTGCTGCATGCTTTGGACTTGTATAATTGAGTGTAATATTTTCCATGAGCTCCTTTCGCTTTCATTCGGTCTGTCCAGTGCCGAGCGAAGTGTCAAGGCTTTTGGAATCAATCTGTTCAATCTGCATTTTGGATATTAAATTCAGCTGTTTCTGGAACTTTTGCAGATCACCAGCAAGATCCAAATCCCCGAATGCTTCTGTAAGTTTCTTTCATCCGTATTAAAGCATATCTTTTTTTTCCCTGGTTTTGCTTATATTATTGCTACCCAGCGGGCAAATGGTGAAGCAGCAAGTCCCAAGAAACGGAGCCCAAGCAGGAGCCCATCTCGCTCACGGTCTCCTGATGTAAAATAAATATTCCTTCTCCACATTTCCTAACGTTTCATCGTTACATGGTGTTGCTCTGACACTAATTTAATCACATTTTCAGGCAAGATCTGAATAGAACTGCTGTGCTGATGCTGGGAGGGGCTTGAGCTTCTCATGTCTGGATATTTGTTATCCATTATGTTAAAACTATTGAAATGTTAGCAACAGTATATGAACATGTATTGAGGAAAACATCAAACCTAAGCAGTATTACGGCGTAGCTTGCAGCCAGGCTTGTTCGGTTAGACTATTATTGTGTTTTTTAAATGTTACTTTGTGGATTATGTTGACTTAAAACTCATGTCGGATGTTTGTGGATTTCCATGCAAGTTCTTTTTTTTTCTTGGGACACGCGGCTGTGCTCATTTGAGCTTTGGTGTATAGTTTCTTAATTTCGTCTTTTTTTTGATAATTTTAGTTTTTTTGTTTTTTCTCATTATTTCTTTGCATAGTTTGTGGTGACATAACTTTTTTAAAAATTTTAATTACATAAAAAAAGCTAACTGCAACTATAATATAAAAAATCTTAAACAGTGCTAAATAAGCTATAAGCTTAAGCTTTGAGCTCAAATGAGCATCCTGATTGAGCGTAGGGGTGGATATCGGATCCGTTCCTCATTTTATTAAGCTTTTTTAAAATTAATGTAGTTTGATTTAATATTATTTTATTGATAGTTTGG
Organism: Dendrocalamus latiflorus; assembly: GCA_017311315.1. Classification (NCBI taxonomy): domain Eukaryota; kingdom Viridiplantae; phylum Streptophyta; class Magnoliopsida; order Poales; family Poaceae; genus Dendrocalamus; species Dendrocalamus latiflorus. Next base: position 37,409,214 of record CM029651.1, on the reverse strand, counting down.
AAGTACTCTTAGAATCGAGAGCTAACAAGTTGAGCTAAATTAAAATTTAATTTCATTAGAAATTGATTCATTTAATGTTTAATATCTAACTAATTATTGAGTGCAATTGAGGTAATTTTGGATAGTTTGGAATTACTCTTAGAATCGAGAGCTAACGAGTTGAGCCAAATTAAAATTTAATTTCATTAGAAATTGATTCATTTAATGTTTAATATCTAACTAATTATTGAATGCAATTGAGGTAATTTTGGACGCTGACAGTCTCACTAACGAGGGTTTCTTTTTCACCCCTAATTTCCACACCGGAGCCATCGAATTCTTTGGTGCACGCGGTTAAAATTAAATATCCCAAACGCAAGAAACCCGACATCATCCAACTCATAATACCTTCTGCAAGCAGTATCCGATTGCCTGATTATCTGAGCTGCCATGTCAAGTGAAAGTCGAATCGGATAGAAACAAAGATGGCTGCTTCTGATGTCAAACAAGCATATTGCAAGCTTGATAAGCAGCAGCTAGTGTCAGCTTATGTACAGCAGAACTCGCCGACAGAACAGTTTTATGTTTCTTTGCTGGTCGTCGATGGTTTCTTGTGGTTTTATCCAACGTCAACGGGGTTTTATCAAGTCCATCAGCAAGTTGTATGTAGGGCGTATGTGGTGGTGTCATATTCTGCATTCGTGCCTACGATGATCGACTGCTTTTAGTTATACGCTGTTACTGTAGAGGCAAGCGACTAAGTACGAGACCTCCAAGATAAATAAGTGCTCCGTTGTTTTTCATTTGATGTTTTTGATTTTCGCCTTAACCTGTCTAATAGCACTATTTCTCGTGGTTTTTATTTTAGTGATGTCAATGCTTTTTCAACAATTCAAGTACTTATTTCAATAATTTAAGTGGTTTTGGTACTTAATATATGATTTTATTAGTAATGTTTTAGTACTGAAATTGTGTATTACAAATTTCGAAATCACTCAAATAATTGGAACAACTATTGAAATAACTTATATAAATACCCAAATAATTGAATGTTGAAACAACTACAAAAGATAACAAAACCATAAGAAATAGCATTAACATGTGTACGGGGTATTTGTATGGTAACTTAACCTAGGGGGGAAGAAAACGTAAATGAGATATCGGGGCAAACTAAAAAGGTGACTTATGGGGTGTTTATGGATTTTTCCCTACTTTTATAACTCTATATTAATATATACTAAAACAATTATAACATTATGACAGTACTTTTAGTGATAAATCTAATAATATAGTCAATCTATATAGTTTTAAATATATTGTTGCATGAACAAACTAGTTTAACGGCATGATTTTTAAGATGCCAAACAAAAAGAAACAAAGGGAGTACTAGCTAGTCGACTTGATTGGAATGATAATGGTATGATGTATAGATGGAACAGTGGTGGCAGCTTGGCGTTATGGCGTTAGGGGATCAAGCAAATAAACGCACAGGTATGGAGAAACACATGCCCTTCATCCATTTACGTTGGCATTGGCGAACAAATGCGCACATACGTACACATGAATGCTCAATCAGTGATATGAGAACAGTTTCCCAGGTTCAACAAGCACTCAAGCAGATTTCAATAAAAAAAAGAAACACTCAAGCAGCAGCACGAACTACATTTACAACTAGGGCTAGAAACAAGCCGAGCCGAGCCGGCTCGAGCTAGGCTCGGCCGAGCTCGCTCAAAGCTGCGGCTCAGCTCGGCTCGGCTCGTTTCGGAAACGAGCTACGCGAGAGGCTCGACTGCTGGCTCGAGCCAGCTCGCGAGCCCGAACGAGCCAAAACGGCTCGCCGCTGCCGGACCGAGCCAAAACGCATAACATAGAGCAGCGCAGCAGAAATAGCATAGCATGCATACAGAGAGCATTCAGTGCAGAAATTCACAGACAGAGAGTTAAAAAGTTTACAGACAGAGATTCACAGAAATTCACAGACAGAAATTCAAAGAAATTGACAGAAATAGCATAGCATACAGAGAGCATTCAGCATAGCATACAGACAGAGAGCAATTCAGCCGCGCGCGTAGGGAAGAAGGGGTTCGGGGATGGACGGCGGCCGAGCGCGTGGGGAAGAAAGGGAATCGAGGAACGGGGGAAGGACGGTGGGCGGCGGCCGAGCACGTGGCGTGGCGGCGATCGCTGATCGGGGACGGGAAGGGTTAGGGTTAGTGCGTGCCGACTCGCATTGCTTCGGCCGATCGGCGCATCGCATCGACTATCGACCACATCGATCGGATTGGGCTGGGCCGACTGCGGCATCACTAATTCATTGGGCTGACTGGGACCCGACCGAGCTCGCACGAGCCAACGAGCGGCTCGAGCTCGTCTCGTTATTCTCACGAGCTGGACGCTGGGCTCGGCTTGCCTTGAATCAATTACGAGCTCGAGCCGAGCCGGCTCGAACTTGTTACGAGCCGAGCCGGCTCGCAAGCCTCAAGCCAAATGTCCACCCCTATTTACAACTGCATTGGTGAACAAATGCACACACACATGCATGTGCATGCTCAAAGCTGGGGGCGGCTGCTTGGACACAGGGGCGAAGAAGCCAGCATTATGGCATTGGGGTCCAGTAACATCAATGTGGCTTAGTAGTGCACTGAGTAGCTCATATATTTTTTGTAGGTGAACCCAATAACATTAATCAAATGAACCCAATCCAGGCCACAGCAGCTCTCATTACCCATTAGCCAAGGCATGAAGCCATTTCCAGCCGACAGCCCAAAACCCCTAGTCCAAGCGTCCAGCGCATGCATCAGGCCATCAATTGAGCTCCCTCTGTCCCTCATCACTTGACCTAACCTGCTAACCAACCCCGCCTCTAGTAGAAACTGGCGCTGCGGCGGCGGCGAGAAGCTGAGAAGCAGGTCGCAAGCCGATCGCCTGATCCCTTCCGTTTTTCTTTAGCTCTTGTTCTTGACTTCTTCTGAAGTTCCGATCACAATATAGGCTATAGCAACGAGACTGTGAGGTAGTTACTAAGGCCTAGTTCATCTTTTCTTGTTGTATGTTCTCTTTGTAGTCAATAGCTTGCTTTTGATTTTTGATGGAATAATACTTCAAATTGGGCACTAGACTAGCCTAGATTGGAGTTTATGTGTTAATTAATCAAAGTTAAAATTTTTTGTGGCAACTGACTAAGAGATTGTGGGTTGATGGTCTGATGGATAGTTAGGAACATGGAAAAATATAAATAGCATGGGTGCATGGGCGCTGCATACAAGTTCCAAACTTCCAATTGGTTTGGCTCTTGTTTTTTTACTCATGGTCCATAGGTCCAGTAGCCAACATTATCTATTTATCTTGCCAATTGCTATATATAGTTAATAGTTAAGCATGTATATTTAAGTTGTCGAGCCTTTTTCTTGATTCTTCTAGGTAATGCGTAATGGTACGATTTTTGAAAAGAAAACTATCATCAGATATGATGCGGGGACTTCACTGCCAAGAGAGATTAATTTAAATGAACTTCCTTATGATCCAGTTGATTGAAAAAAAAATTGTACACTATAGTAGTAATCCGAAGAAACAAGATGAGATAAGGTGAAGATATTTAAGTAGAGGACCTAACAGGCCACAACTTGGCTTTAAATATCCACAGAAGCCCATAGGTGAGAAGCTACGAAGATTTAATCCAAAATGGTTTAAAGAATATGGTGATTGGCTAGAATATAGTGAGAAGGTGGATAAAGCCTTCTGTTTATGCTGCTACTTGTTTCGAGATTGTATTGATGGCCAAACTGGGAATGGTGCATTTGTAATTGATGATTTTTGTAGTTGGAACAAGAAAATTAGGTTTGATACTCATGTTGGTAATTTTAATAGCTTTCATAATGTAGCAGTGAAAAGATGTGATGCTCTCATGAATCAAGATCAATCAATTCAAGTTGCTCTTAATAAGCAAAGTGATCTTGCAAGAAAGGAGCATAAAATTCGACTAAATGCTTCCATTGATTCGGCTAGATACTTGCTACATCAAGGATTAGCTTTCCATGGCCATGATGAATCAAAAGAATCTAGAAATAGGGGAAACTTTTTAGAGTTGGTACAAACTATAGCAAAACAAAATGATTCTATAAGTAAGCTGGTTTTAAGGAATGCTCCAGGAAATTGTCAAATGGTCTCTCCAGACATTCAGAAGGATATTGCTAATTGTTTTGCAAAGGTAACAATGTTCTCTATTATTTTTATATTCTGATGATCAATATCTTGCTAGACTCGAAATAATGTTCTCTATTATTGTTGTCTGGCACAGATAACATTGAATTCCGTTATTGAAGATATTGGTGGTGACGACACATCAGCAATATGTCTCAAGTCTGCTCTTCAATGTTTGTTTGCTGATATTGGATTGAGCTTGCAACAGGTTAGAGGCCAATGTTATGATGGAGCAAGCAACATGCGAGGTGAGTTCAATGGCTTGAGAGCTAAAATTATAGAAGAGAATAGCTCAGCATATTGTGTGCATTGTTTTTCTCACCAACTTCAGCTAATTATTGTGGTAGTAGCAAAGAAGAATAAAGATATCGCAGATTTTTTTTACATGATCTCTCTTCTCTTGAATGTGGTTGGAGCTTCTTGTAAACAAAAAGATATGATTAGAGAGAATTATCGAGAGAACATAAGAAAAGCTATAAGTAGTGGATGAATTAGTACGGGGACATGGTTACATCAAGATCAATCTCTTCAAAGAGCCGGAGACACTTGTTGGAGTTCCCACTATAGAACCCTCTCAACCCTAATTACATTGTTCCCATCTATTGTTAATGTTCTTAAATATGTTGAGAAAGAAGGCAAAAATGATGGGAAGAAAAGTCAAGCATGTGGTCTTATATCATATTTCGAGACATTTGATTTTGTATTTTATTTGCACATGATGTTCCACATATTAGGAAGTGCAAATACTTTGTCATTGTCTTTACAGAAGAAGGATCAGGACATCTTGAATGCCATGTCGTATGTAAAGTCAACGAAGAAGGATCTGCAACAACTAAGAGATAATGGATGTGAATCACTTCTACAGATGACATATTCATTTTGTGAAAAACATGGCATTCCTAAAGTAAACATGCAAGAGGAGTATGTCAATCGGCATAAGCCACGACAAAGAACCAATATCACTAATCTTTGGCATTACCAAACAGAGTGTCTTAACTCAGTTATTGATTGGCAACTACAAGAGTTTGATGAACGTTTCAATGAGGTAAATTCTGTATTGCTCATGCACATGGCTTCTTTAAGCCCAACAGACTCATTTGCTACTTTTAAATTGGAGAGCTTAGTGGAGCTAGCTAAGTTTTATCCAGATGATTTTGATTCAATGCAATTGATGGCTCTTGGTCATGAACTTGGCAATTACATTGACAATATGCAGGCAGATGAAAGGTTTTCTAATTTGAATGGCATTACTAATCTGCTAAATTACTAGTGGAAACAAAGAAGCATCTTTCTTTTCCTTTGGTGTATCGACTTCTAAAGCTAGTGCTAATTTTGCCTGTTGCCACGACATCAATGGAGAGATGCTTTTCAACCATGAATATTGTCAAGACCGTGTTGCGTAATAAAATTGGAGATGAGTTCATGAGCGAATGTCTAATTTGCTATGTGGAGAAGGACATGTTTTCTATTATTCAGAATGATGATGTGATTGATCGCTTCATGAAGATAAAAACTCACAAAGCACAACTATAAAATGTGAGTCACTTCACATGTTTCGCTCAATGATATTCCTTTAGTCTATAAAATTTTTGTACTACCGTTGTCAATTTTGAATTATAACATGTTGTATTTATTCATTGCTTTCAGGAAGCTAGAATTGAAGTTACGAAGTTTTATTTTGGGACTTGGTTTCTTTTCTCCTAAATTATGTAAACGAGTGGTTTCATGACTTCACCCTAACTGGTATTTCTTGCCTTTTGAATATAGAAAAACTATTATATCTATGTATATTCAATTGTTTATGTAATCTTTTAATGTGAGATATTCTAATTGTTACATAGCATGAATTGTACTCTACTAGTACTATAATCAGTTTATGCTCTAGTGGCCTACTGACCCCAACGTCTAGTTTTCATGGCTTCGCCCCTATTGGACATAACGCCCACGCGTGGTGGTAGCAGTAGTCGCTCACGCTCCTAAGAAGAGCCCTGCCCAACAAGTAGATTATAAGGTCTGTCTATGCATCGTTAAAAAATAATTGATTTAATCCCCCGAAATTATTCGTACCTCGTCTGTACCTCGTCTCATAGCCAACCTAACCACTTTTGACCACCACAATGCCGCACCTAAGGTAGCATGTACCTCCCCTCAGCCAGTTACGCTGTACCCTCCCACGCCTTCTCAAACCCTGCCACGCGCTGCCGCCACCTTAGCCCTACCCCTATGCAAAACTGCCATCCTCATTCTATTTAAACCAACGAGCCCCTCCACTTGGAAGCACCAGTGCCCAAGATGAGCTACCCACTCCCAATTGCTCCAACAACCGCTACACCGCCAACGATCACCCGAAAACCCCAAACTAAGCTATATTCCAATTCCCATTAATTAGTTGATTATATTCCAATTGCATTCATCTGTAGCATCCTCATACTCCCAGAAACACCACCAAAGCCTTACCATAGCTTTCCGAGCTCCCTTCTTCTTTGTCACCAAAGTTCACTACCCGACCATGAGGCCCCGCTGTGGACAGCCCAACCTGGTGAACCCCTTCTCAAACCACCACTTCCTCAAGCCCCCTCTAACCCAGAGATACTCAAATGCTCCAGCTATTGCTCTCAATCAGCCAAACACATTTTGCGGCATTCAAAAGTCCCGTAAAGAGCAGACCTCACCACCAGCGATTGCCTGACCTCTAGCCACCGCTGAACCCCAAAATGGACTCCCCACACCACCAGGAACCCATCCTTGGTATCCAATCCCATCGCAAATCATTCTAGTCCCGTCTTTCGCTGTTGCCTTTCTTCCCCTACTTCAGTCACTATAGTAGCCGCCAAAGGGAGGAGAAGATGAACAGTGAAAGCTAGACCAAAACAGTAAATGGGCTGATTTTGTTATCAGATCAGGCCAACTAAATTATTGTTCACCACCGTAGCCCACCTAACCCAGTTTAAACAGTAAAAACCCGATTTGAATAGTGCCCAGACCCATGATGAATAGTACCCATACCCGTTACTGTTCACAAAACCCTCAATACACATATACATCTATTTCGATTGTTTCGAGCCCGTCTACCCATTCCTCAGCTCCGCTTCCCCATACCAGACTCCTATAAGCCCTAAAGCCATTTTATTTGATTTTTCTGGATCTTATTTCTTTATTTTCTTTCTTTTTATTCCTAACTCAATCCTTCAAGCACGGAATTAAATTATTTCTTTTGCTTTGCGCTAGCACACGACGTCGTAGACCAACCAGTGTAGGAAGGAGAAGCTCAAGTTCAAGCACAAGAATAAGAAGAATACGAAATTGTAGAATATATTGATCCACAAGGCAAGTCACATGTTTTTGATCATATTGAACCTACATTCCTTTAATTATTCATTTACCAGTATTTTCATTGTGTTATTTACCTGTTGTTATTTCATATACAATAAATGTTTATAATGACATAATATTAGTTATATCTTACCACCTGATAAAGCCTAGATTAACTTTGATAGCCATATTCACCTTGACAAGACTTAGTATTATTAAAGATACTATTAAATAATCATGGTAGACTAGGAACTCAACATTTTGACACTACTAAGAGATTTGGCATTGTGCCAGTGGAGTTTTAAAAAGTGATGCTAGAATAAAGAGATATCATGGGAAGCCACGGGATGGTTGGGTCCCATGACCTTATCCTAGGGTGGAGGCTTGGACCATAAAGGTAGTAGTGCGGATGAGCATTGAAACAAGAGTTTGTGGATGGAAGTTACCTTAGTGAAAATATAAGGGCTAGAACCTTATGCCAAGTAAAGAATATAGTAATCACTCAACAACAAGTGTTGATTTGTCAAACCTGGTCTAATAACTACTCAAATCCATTGTATATATACAAAGGGTGGGAGAGACTGAGGGAACTTGTGGTATGGAAATGGTAAAACCATACTTAACAATAGTAGGGCCACTTCAAATCGGGCAAAGCCGTGGGCCACTCGAGTTTGTTGGGATCAAAGATCTACTAGGTAAAGGCTATATAAATATATGAGTAGTGAAATGGTTTATTTTCTTAATTCAGTCATGAGAGTTAAGAGATCTTGTGGGTAAACCTGGGCAACTCTGCAGAGTCACTTATAAATGGTATTTGAATACGCCGTGCTCCTAGTAAATGAAGATATGCTTAATGAGTGACTCCAATAACAAAGCATAAGTAGATTTGGATTTGCTAAGTTTGGTAATCAAGTTGCTAAAATCTTAATTTCCTTATGAAGTTTGTGTTTTATGTTCAAAATGTTTACAACTAAAATTGCATCCGCATAAAATAATAAAACAACTATACACTATCCCTTGGAAATCCTTGCATGTAATTAGATAGTGTTTCCCCATGTGACTTGTTGAATATGGTGATTTGTACTCATACTTGCTAAAAACATTAATAGAAAGTACATTGCAAGAAAACGAGGAAGTCTAAGAGGACGACATTGAAGAATACTACGACATAGATGATGTTTAGAATTAGGGTTGTTCTATGCTCAGGCGTGCATGTGGTGTTCTTTTGTATTATAATCTCAACCCCTCTATAATACACCAAAATTTTCTTTACTAAATCCACCCCCTGAACCACCCCCACAGTCATGCCTAATCTAAGTTCACCCAGATTTGTGTACCAAAGTAATCCAACTTCATACAAATGAATGGCCTGGATCTCTTCTCAAGCCTTCTTCTCTTACTCATTGAAGATCCTAAGGTCAAAATCATCCGGATCATGCACATCATTGAACGCAGAACCCACCCCGCACCCACGCACACGCCCCCGACGCTGCCTCCCCACGTCTCTCCCCCGCACGCCAAACCCTCGCGCGCCCGCCGCCTCCGATCCGCCCCATCCCCTAGCTCCGACGCCCCAGGTCCCCTCGCCGGCTCGCCCTCATGTCGCCGCCCTCGTCCCCTCGCCCTCGTGTCGCCACCCAGCTCCCCAGTCAGTAGTCTCCTGTCCGTCTCGCTGCTCTCAGCACAGACCGACCCAGCCGGGCAGGGAGGCCGAAACCTAGCGACTACTCGAGCCCCTCGAATCCGCCTCCCATGGCGAGCCAGGGTGAGCCCTCCTCCTCCGATCCGTAAGATCCAGCCCCGATCTGGTCCTCGCCTCTAGGGGTTTCGATCTGGTTGATGATGGAGTTGTTTTGGGGATTTTTTGTGATTTTTTTTGGGGATTGGAGCAGGAAGGGGAAGAAGGACTACTCGACGACGATCTAGCGACTACTCGAGCCCCTCGAATCCACCTCCCATGGCGAGCCAGGGCAAGCCCTCCTCCGATCCGTAAGATCCCGCCCTGATCTGGTCCTCGCCTCTAGGGGTTTCAATCCGACCACCGCCACCACTCGTCCTCGAGATCCCGCCGCCGCCCTCGATCTGGTCCGCTCTTCATTTACTGTTTCTTACTATAGATGAGTTAACTTTTTACTTGGGTAACTCTAGAATTTTTGTTGGAAGATTGCTGTGCGATGAAGGTGTTTCATACCATTAATTTGTGATCATGCTAGGAAGATCGAAACTAAGTCTTTCGGTAAGATTTGGTTTGCGCTCGTGTATGATGATTTGCCCAGGGGGTGTGTTGTTTGATTCAAACTGTGTATGATGATTTGCCCAGTGTGTGAGATGTAGGTAGCTTCAAGTCCCTGTTCTTCAGGGAGAACCTACTTGGGGTCCTATATTGTCATGAGATGTTATGATTTTGGGAAGTGTTTGTGTGCTTTTTATGTTAAACTTGATGTTACAAACTAAAAAATATTCATTAACACAATCGTATGGGTTGGCATGTGTTTAATCTGGGGTGATTTTATTTGGTAATTTCAGCAATGGCATGTGACCTATGATGTGTTGCCCAATGTGTGAGATGTAGGTTGCTCCAAGTCCCTGTTCTTCAGGGAGAACCTACTTGGGGTCCTACATTGTAATGAGATTGGTGGGCATTTACTGAGGTTTCAACCTTAATTTTTTAGTAACTTAGCATGTATTTTGTTATGAAGTTTCTTTTTTTAATTGCATGTTATTCTTTTGACTCAACAGTATAGTGAGTTTATGTTCCATCTGAAGAACTTTATTCCTATGATGAGTTGCCCACTGTGTGAGATGTAGGTGTGCCGAATCTTCCAGAAAGCTGGCCCTGGTCCCCAGAATGGTGTGCAGTATGGAGCACCCTTTGTGGAGGAATGGGAGGAGGATGTTGGTCTGCTGCCGGTGGAGAGAGATGTCATTGCCGATCGTGAGGTTCCTGGTGCTATGGAGAAAGGCTATCTTCAAATGAATGATCTCACTCAGGTATACCTGCAACTTGCATGCTTTTCTATTTGCATGCCCCGCCTCCTCCCTCGCTGCGATACTGTATATATGTTTTGAGTGTATTGCTTCGATAATAATAATTGAATAGATGCATACATCATCTTGTTAGACAGATTGTATCTTTGTCAATTGACATGAATCTGTATCCAGGCGGTGAATGCAACGAAAAAAATAGTTATCCAGCAGTTTTTGTTAGGCATTTTTGTGAATAATGGCTTTGGGACTTCCCGGATAAAGTCTTGAGAGAAGATTGGCATTAGTTGCCACTAAGTAATGTAAATGTCCAGTAGATGCAAGTTCTTGCTTTCTAGCAAAGATTGGCCAATCAAAATTTTGTTAAAATTATGTTATATTTAGGAAGCCAATGTCGTCATTTGCATGGTCCTGATCAAATGTTTTTTTTAAAAGGCTCCTTTTGCCAAACACTTGGTGTAGATGGATGACTTGATGGCAAATATCTCGCCTTTCCTGGCCATTTATTGGCTTCTAGAACCTCTTGCCAAATTGTGAATTCTAATCATAGTTGGATCCTGAGTCCACAAAGTATTTACACCGTGTTTTCTTGCCTCTTAGTGGATTTCATGATACGATGACTTGCAGTCAAGTTGTGTATTTAAATTTTCCGCAGTATTAATTCCTTGCCCTTGGTTTCAGGGATAGATGATGATCTCCCCCCGACACAAAATAGAGGACTAAGAGGACGATCTTTCAGTGGGAATGGCAAAGCATCTGTTGGGCCATTTCCTTATGTGAGAGCACACAATGATTTGGAGAGCAAAATACATCGGGTTGAGCAAGAGGCGTACACTGGTGTTCTTAGAGCATTCAAAGTGCAATCTGACGCAATATCCTGGGTACATATAGCAAAATGAAACTTGTGCTAACAATTTCAGTATCCACTCCTTGTCCTGTTGTTTGTGCTGAGAAATAAATATGTTTTTTCGCAGGAAAAGGAAAGTTTGATTACTGAACTCAGGAAAGAACTGAGAGTTTCTGATGAGCAACACAGGGAGCTATTAAACAAGGTTAATGAAGATGTGTCCATCCGTAGAATGAGGTCTTTGCATACATCACTCATTTTTTTTATGCACATGTTTCAATTAATCATCATATTCGTCATTAATTGTTTACACTTCTAAAATTTCTGCAGGGAGCTGAGACAGGGAGGTGGAACCCTGAGTGGTCTGCATCGTGGCAGCGGAGTTCTTCATGATGCAGAACCTGGGCCGACTGCCAAAAGGCAGAAGACATCTCATTTGGTTCCTTCGCCCAGCCCGAGGCCCCCGCCAGCGATGGCGACGGCGACCGCGCGCCTGCTCCTGCCGCCGATTCGTCCGTGCCAATGCTTGACATGCTCGCTGAAGTCACAGCCCACGCGTCTCACTGGTGCTAAATGGTATGTGCCTTACTTCTAATCTCACTGTATCATCTTGGAAGTTCCCACCTTTAGTCTCGCACAAAAAAGGGGTCAATTCCTGATGAGATTTTCAGAAATTACTTCCAAATTTACAATGATCTACATAACGACGGGGCTATTTGGTGGGCTACTGTACGAGGAGGGGTTCTTACATGTTAAACATGATGTGTCAATCAAATGTTTTGTAGAAGCAGATGTCAGTAGGCCTATATGTGATGCTACTTTTACATTCCGCCTCTGTATTGTGCATACAACAAAGAAAAGCTTGAATTCATTATTAATCATATGGTGTTACTTGATTTGTTCTCGCTGTTTCTTACATGTGGAAGATGTCTCTCCAGGCTAGATAGTGCACTTAAAAGGGAAAAGGGTATTCTCTATTATAGCAAGCAGTACTAACAAACTATACTGATTCTTGGTACCATACTAGCAGGACGCATGCTGGGGCCTGTCAGGTTCCTTTTTCAGCTTATACTTCAATTCAAGGTCAAAAAGTGCTTTTATTTTCATCATCATATGGTATTAGTATGTGCATTGCATATTGGTTTTAAATGGTTTTTATGTGCAAATCCGAAATAAGGATATTTAGTTATACATATTTAGCTAGATTACTGATTCATTTCTTCTGACATCCGAGTTTCAAAACTGAACCACATGCTTTGGTTGATTGAAATGTTCCATTGATTGAGAAGATATCTGACTTTTCTCTTCAGCTCCATGAAAGCCAAACACAATAGTTTAGTCCGATGATTCATTAAAAGAAATCTAAATAGTGTAATGCATCTTAATGCTAATTTGATGTTTGTTATATCCCTTTAAACTTACAAAACTTTCTACTCGCAGCCTGATTATGTTGCAAAGAAAGGAAGACTAATGTATCAGATGTTTTGCAGCTAATCAGCACCTCTGCATACTACCACGTCATATCAGATTCAGTAACATAAATAAAACATAAGATCATAAGAACGCCAACATAAGTTTTCGTTAAAAAAAAGAATGCCAACAGAATTAACTACGTGTTATTGATTGCAGGGTTTTTCTCTTGAAAGCAGAACAATAGAATTTGTCCAAATGCTCAATCTGTTGTTTGCATTTGCTTCTCCTACTCATTGTCTTTCACCTTATTTTTGATGCAGTATATCATGGCAAAAAGAATTGCAGTCATAGTGCCTCATGTCTTAATTGAAATTTTACAAGATTATACTGTTTAGCAACATATCCGCAACACAGTTATTTAGCACTCCATCGAGCTACCCGCTGAAGGGAGTCATAGTGATGATGCTTCTAAATAGATATATCTTCACTAGGCATGTGCATTTCCACTACGGGAGAAAAGGTGGAGAGGAGAAATGAATTAAAAGAAAGGGAAATGAACTGTTGAATCATTTATATGCCAAACATAGTATGGATGCTATATGCCATGGTTTAATTAGCCCACCAAATCCAAACGAGTGGCATTTTACTGCTTTCATGTTATATGTGCTACATTTTGTGCTAGGCAGTGAATGCTTTTCACATGTGAGAGACCACTGGTTATCCCTGATCCTCTTTTGCTCCACTGGCATCTTAATTTTCTGTTGTACAGGAATTCGCCTCTCATGGGATTTCTAGATGGTTCTGTAAAGCATTTCTACATGACTTATGATATTAGGAACTTGTTAATGTTTGTTGATATTGTTCTCTATGGATCTTTAAGACAGGAACCTGATTTCCCTCCCTTGTTACTGCAGTCCATGTCCTCTGAAATTCCTATCATTGCACCAAATATAACCGTTTTGAGGTAATATACCTGTCAGTCTTTTGCATTAGTTTGATTGCCATATTAGTCTGGCAGAAGATGAAGTACCTGCGCTTCCTAAGGAAGCGCATGAATTTGGTGTTCTTCAACAATTTGCCCAGATGTTTTGAATTGAGCCTGTGATGTGAGCTATATATTTGCTACTCTTGATGGGTTTTCCCAGTTGATGATCTCGAACCACCAAGATCTCTGAGGCTCATTACTATTGTATTACGTAGTAATCCAGCAAAGTATATTATAGGTTATATATGTTGGTAAAGTACTTTGCAAACCATTTTGTTTTGTTTCAAATATGCATTAGGCCTTTACTAATTATTATCCAATATGCTGCTTGATGTTTGTTTATCTGATTGCCCATCATGTCTCACTGCTCTGTGGGTTGCTTTTTCAGGAGCTGGAAGAGAAGAGAAAGGAAAAGGCCAAGGTTGCGTATGAGAGGAGGAAGCAACTGGCGAAGCTGCGTGTCAAGGCTGAGAAGGCAGCCGAGGAGAAGTTGGGTTCTCAGCTGGAGATTCTGGCCCCGATCAAATATTGAGAAGCTGTGCTTTCAAGCATCATCATTCATCAATTTTGTGGAACAGTGTCCTCTTATTTAAGTAGTTTGGTAACTGTGATAGTACAATCGGGGTGGTGAACCGTTGTTATGCATCCTGTTCTGCTACTCGTTTTTGAAACTTTCTGGTCGGTGAACTCTATTAAATTTGTGCGTTTTGGAGATTCTACTGTGGCTATCAGATGCTTATATTGCCATGCCATTTTGCTATTGTTGTGGTTGCCTGTATTCAACTGCCGTTGCAGTCCTTATTGGGTGTTTATTGGTTAAAATTGCGTGCAACATAGATTGGAACGCAAGGGAAGACGATCCGATTAAGACAACGGCAGCTCGGAATCACTGGATAGCATATTTGGTCAGGTCGATTTTTGCTCCAGCTCCTCCTGCAGGTTTAGCTGCCGGTTGCAGAGTTGAGAACAACTACTGTAATGTGGAGGAGGGAGGGAGGGATTACCCGATGCGCACCAATGATGACTGCGTAGGCATTAATATATAAATTTATGATTATGTTCAAAAATCACCACCACTCGACGTGGGCTGTAGTGTACAAGGCACAAGCAATATAATAAGTTATCGGCCGCGGCCGCATCCACCACTGTCACGGCTTAACCCATCTAATCCTCATGTCAGTACTTAATTCCTTTTGCTTTATAATATCAAATTGAACTCAGGTTGAGAAATATGATTCGATCATTTACCGAAAACTATGGTGAATTATTTAGTTTGTGAATGATTTCTGAACCACCTTAAACATAACTATGCACTTTTGTAATCCAACCACAGAAACAGGAGCCAACGGCTCAGCCATCACCACGTCCGCCGCCGCGGCGCGTGCCCGCCAACTATAAACCGCAGGGCCCTGCGACCTCAGCATGCTTGCCATCTCTGCGGCGCCACATCTTCGTCCACGAGAAGGCACATGCCCGTCCGTCGTGTCCCAACTCCCAACCCAGCCCCGGCTGCTGCTTTGCCCGCTTGTACTCTACCCGTTCTGTCGCCCATGTCAGCCCTGAAATCTCACGGCCGAAAATAAGAAGGGCTGAATTGAACAATAGGTGGGTTGTTCCGTATAATCCTAGGCTATTGATGAGGTATAACTGTCACATCAACGTTGAAGCCTGCTCCAGCATCAAAGCTATTAAGTACCTGTTCAAATATGTGTATAAAGGCCATGACTGTGCCTCATTCTCAGTCGACGATATCTCACTTCCTTTCAAGTTCAAGCGGAAACAATTCCCGATCCGCCTGTGTTTTGCAGTGACCATAAACAAAGCGCAGGGCCAAACCATCCCAAATGTTGGCATCTACCTTCCAGAGCCTGTTTTCTCACATGGACAGCTTTATGTCGCGCTATCAAGGGGTGTATCAAGACAAACGACAAGAATTTTGGCCAAACCAAAGAAAGAAGTAGATACCTCAGGGAAGAGCCTGAAAAAATATTGTGTATAAAGACGTCCTAGCATGGTGATGTGGTAAGTAAATAGTCCACAAACACCTATTTCCTTACTTATTTCTTTACTAGTAGTGTGCCCGTGCTAACGTTACGGTAAAATACAAAACAAGATAAAATTTGTAAAAAATAAAACGAACAATCAGATTCATTAAGATTCACGTCTCATATATTGTATAACCAAATATTTTTGTCACATAACGACTGATCCTTTGAGGCGACAACATCATTGGACTCACCCACCGACGACTTTCTCCATCCCCACATTGTTTAGATCATCATAAGAGGTCGCACCTCTTACATCCATCCAGTGTTGACACTTGCTATGCACAGCTCCCTTCCCATTATTGAGTTAGAAAATGGGATGCGGTGAAACGAATTCGCAGGAAATTTGCTCATCTGCATTTGTTTGCAATCGAATCACATTAGTAGGAATAAAAGAACCACCGGGAAAAAAAGTAAACTGTCATAAACTAAAAAAGAAGATAAACTGTCATAAACCGAAAGGGGGAAAGCAGTGAGTAATAACACTTCAGGGCGCGCAAAGTTGAGGCACAAAATAGAATCATAGAGACAAGGATTCAACTTCAGGAAGAGAAAAGCTGAGGCACAAAATAGAATCATGGAGACAAGGCTTCAAACACCTCAATTCATAAAAAGACAGCTTATGAGCTTGTTTGTAGTTCTATTTTATGATCGAATGTGTTGCTGTTAGCAATGTGCAGAGTAGCAAGGTAATTAATGTCTGTGTGCGCGAGCGTGTGCATCCATTGCTGTGTGCCTGAACAGTAGTAAGCCGCGTAGAACACCAGGTCATCTATGCTGAGTCTAGATGGTCATGGCAGGATAACTCACGTTTTCAGACATGGCAAACTATGGGATAGTGATTTGGCTCACATTATTGAAACCTCCATGAGGGAGGACTACAGAAGTGATGTGGCAGCTACATCCAGTATTAAACCATGGTATTAATAAAATCCAACAAAACGTACTCCCTAGTATCTATGTTACAAAATAAAAGGTATCATAAACATGCGGTGAAACTCCAGTATCAATTATTTGTTGTCAAAAGTGCTTTCATAATCCTATGTTTTCCATAATTTTTGCTGGCATTATATAAATAGATGGTCAAGAACTCATGATACATCTTGGAGACCATGAAAAGTTAAAAAGTAAAGTCCTGTATCATGCAAGAAAGAGAGTAAGACATAGTATATACATGTAGGTTTCCTTAGAAGAGGATCAGTGAACAATCTTTCTAGATGCTTTGACTCGTACCATATATGAAGTTTAAGAGAAGGATGACCTGCATGCAGTAATATGGTCTCCTAATAGCCATCTCATGTGACAACAAGCATTTGTATTCTTGCCACCACTCAGATTTTTGCAGAAGTAGATATATGTATGGTGTAACCTCCTGCAGTTCCACATATGAGACCCATTGAGAAGGGGGAAAATAATGTAGTTCAAATTCTGGACCTGGAAGCATATAAGGTCTGGTTTGTGGTGCTGAATAAGATCTCCAAGTGCATCCATCCTTCTTTGCAGTTCTATATCCTCCCGGAACCAGACATTGTATGTCATGACTTTGAAGGTCTTCTTATCCAAGTGAGTCTCAAAAGCTCCTGTGGGAAGACATTCAGTTTTTAATGTGAATATACCAAAACAGAAGCGTAAAAAACAGCTCAAAAGATGAAATGAACTTCTAACTTGCATAAGGAGATATGAAAACTACCAAGATTAGCAATATGAAAACATCTGCAACTTTAAAAATAAAATAAGATAAATATTATGTGGTGAAATTTTATCTAACTTATAACCTTAGAAAAAAAACAGCGCTTTGCTTACAAAATATTTGTAAAATCACAAGTAAGATCAGGTTCTCAATTAGACAGAGAAGCTTACAATGTAGCAGATATGCAGTTAAATCACAAGTAACAGAACCAAAGATTGTGAAGCAATCCTTTCCCCATTGGAAATAAATTTGCAAAATACAGTCAGGCTCGCCATGATAAAAGATTTTGGTTACTACGGGTAAAGCCTTAAACACCAGAGGTAAAGTGTGAACAATAACACCAGAGGCGAAGAGGGTGGGGCCGTAGGTGCGGAGGCGCGGCGGGATGCCGGAGGCAGCCATGCGTCGGACGAGCGAGAAGGCCATGGATGGGTCGCGGCGCGCGGCAGCGAGGCGGGCGACGCTGGTGAGCGTGGCCTCATTGGGCTCGACGTGGTCGGCCTCCATCCTAGAGAAGATGTCGATGCCTCGCTGGGCGACCTCGGGGGAGGAGGCGGCGGCGTTGGAGCAGAGGTAGAGGAGGCAGTTGTAGTGGTGGAGGGAGAGCCGGATGGGGGAGGCAGGGGAGAGGGCGGCGTCGTAGAGGCTGAGGGCGGTGGCGAGGTCTGCGTCGCGGGAGCATATGTCGAGCTGGTGCCTGAGGAGGCCCTCGGGGGAGTCACGGGCGCGGTGGCGGGCGGCCTTGCCTCCGCGTCCAGGAGAATATGGCAGTGTTGGAGACGGGGAGGCGGCTGTGGACGTCGAAGAGGAGGAGGCGCGGGGTGGGGTTTTGGGTTCAATATGTGCATGATCCGGATGATTTTGGCCTTAGGATCTTCAATGAGTAAGAGAAGAAGGTTTGAGAAGAGATCTAGGCCATTCATTTGTATGAAGTTGGATTACTTTGGTACATAAATCTGGGTGGACTTAGATTAGGCATGACTGTGGGGGTGGTTGAGGGGGGTGGATTTAGTAAAGAAAATTTTGGTGTATTATAGAGGGGTAGAGATTTACCATGGTAACACCTTAACACAATTGACACACCCCAAATAAGCTAGTCCTCAAAGTACATCCATTTTACTTATTAGTGGCTCATCATGTACCCGCAACTCCGCGTCGTGCCGTCATTAACATTATTAATCATCCACGATTACTCTCATTGATTTTACCACAACGTCTAGTTTGTTGCACTCCATCAACAAAACTTCTAAGGATGGATCATAACATAGCCTATAGAACATAACATGCTCTCTCCGAGATCAGGTTAACCGTTAATATAAAGAAAATCGCAAGTAGATCAAAATAATTTTGTCACTAAGTATAAGCATGATATAAAAGACTCAAATATATGGTTAAATGTGTAGTCAACTCACTCTGTCGGGTTGAGCTGGTGGCTGCTTAAGTGGAACCACCAAGTTCAAAGGTGGACCAACTGGTTTCTCTTTTGGTTTCAGTTCACGATTTTCATCTGATTCGTACGGCATATCTTCATCAGCCACTACATCATCTGGATGCAAGTCCTTTTCATAGTGCCCTTCATCCTCCATAGGTGATCTCTACAAAAGAAAAGAAAAAGGAAATTTATTGAGTACATCAGGCATCCGAAAAGGCTATATATAAAAATAACAGGTAATGAGGTAATAGATGTGAACATTCATCAAAGCTGATTGGAGGCACAATACTCATGTAGAACACATGCAAGAAATGAAGAAAAAAAAAATAAGGCTTCAATTCAGACAAATTACGTACAAGCAAAATTGTTGACATGAACTACTTAATAATTCCCTGATTTATTTGGGTCAGCTCGAAATAGTAATACTGAAGGTAAAGGAATATAAAAGATCACATTATTCTCTACACGTTGAATTACATGAATGCCTGTGTAGATATTCAGTTAAACTAACATGACACCAAGTTATCATTAGCATCCAGTGTTAACATTGACCAGTGTAACATCCCAAATAGGGAGCTAGTATAATTTCAAAAATCTTAAAAACCTTTTAATCGTTTTTCCTGTGTTCTCAAAAATTTTGGTGATATTTGAATTTCTCGAGTTTGATTTCTTGCCAAAAAGCCCGATTAATAAAAGTCCAAACCCTGGAATCTGGAACCATAAATTAAAGTTTAAGATTTAGAAAATCCAATTTCCCTTGGAAGTGTGAATTTCAAATTTAAATTGAACTCCAGGTATTCAAAGCCAAGAATAGAAATTAAAAATTTATATAAAATCTTTCCATTCAATTTGCGTATCCGGAAATTCAAATTCGGAAAATTAAGATTTATTTCTCCCAAAACCCGGCGATCTCAAAAGTTAAATTGTTGAGTTCAAAAATCTGAACCTAGCTTCCAAACTCAAAATCCTCTCACAAATCCAAATTCGGAAAATCTTAAAACCCCCTTAAATCCCTTCTTGGGCCCGGCCCATCTCTTTTTTTTTCTGGTCCGACCAACCCGTTCGGCCGCCCCTCCTCTTCACTGGCCTTCGGCCCAGCCGAAGCCGACCACGCCCCGTTCTTCTCTTCCTCCCCCGTTTCTTCCTCGTCCTCCCCTCTGTTCATGGCGTCGCCGGCCCGGCCCCTTACTCCGGCCGCGCCCACCAGCTACAGCCGCCGTAGTTTCGCACAGCTTCCCCGGTTTTCCCCCTGTCACCTCTGCGCCAGTAGCCTACCACCGGCCTACTCCCCGCGCCACTCTCCTACGCCGCTGCGCCATGCCGCCGCCCATGCCACCGTACCCGCGCCCATGCCGAAGTACGCCTCTCCCATGCCGCCGCCGTACGCGCGCTTGCCTATAAAGGGGCCCGAGCTCGCCTCCCTTCTGCTCCTCCTCCTCCTCCTCCCACCGGCCTAGCACGGCTCGTGTCCGCCGCCATTACCGCCACCACTTCCTCCTCCCGCGGTCCCGGGCCGATTCCGCATGGCAAGAGCAGCGCCTCGACGCCCTGAGGTCTTCCCCACCGCCGGCCTGCGCTCTCCTCCACCGCCGCGACCCCGCCACGGCAACCCGGCCGCACCACCGCTAGTGCACGTCGCTGGCCCTTCCCGATCTTCCTCCGGCCACCCTAATAGCTCGGGTAAGCTCCTGTGACTCCGCTCGTGCTCCGGCGCGCCTCCTTTCCTCCCCCCTTGCACCCGGCCGCAGGCGCCCCTTTCTCCCTCACCGCCGGCCGCCTAACGCCGCCGCCAGCCCGCCTTGGCGCCTCCCGAGCTGAAGCCACTGCCCCCCAAGTTACCTCATCGCCGGGGCACCCCCTTTGGCCGGTCGCCGTCGCTACCCCAGCTGCTCCTCGCCGGCGACGCCGCACGGCCTCACAGCCACCGAGCTCCCCTGTTTCGCTGTTTTGGCCCGTGCTCTGCTCTGGTTCCAGCCGAAGCTGCCCTCCCTCTCTGTCCATCTCCCTTATGACATGTGGGCCCCACTAAAAGTAACCTCTAGCAAATGGGTATCACTTGCAGCCTCTCCCCTTTATTTCTAGGATCAATCTTAGAATATGAATTGTAAATAAAGATGGGAATAATAATATAATTGTGAAATTAAACTAAAAGGGTTATGAAATGAAATTAAAAATTTAAGTTTGATTAATTGCAGGTAAAGACACCTTGTGCATGACAATAAGAATAAGGAATCGTTTATGAATTCATAATAAAAGGATTTATGCAATTAAATTAACAACTTCACATTTGTAAATCTTATGCCAATCATGATTAATAAGTTGATTCTCATGTACAAGATTAATCAAGCTAAATCCATGGCATGAACTATTTTCCCATTACTGAGAAAGTAACATAAAGTTAGTAACCTAATAATCTTCGTGTGAAATAAATTAAATGATTCTCTTTTATTCATAAAAAGTGCTAGAGACTTAACCCCAATAATTAAAGATGCATGTTTGAAGCCTTATAAAGATAATTCTAACGATTCCAAATTCTACTCTGAAAACTCGGACAATAATTTTAACCCCCCTAAAATCTCAAGTGATCTAAGTGTTATCTTCCATCTCTTGATCTAAATTGAAATCCATTAGTGCAAACTAAATAAATCAATTTAACAAGATTTTGCCACATAAAATATCAAGTGTGATTTGCTCATCTCTGCTGCCATGGAAACTCTCCTTCCAAAACTGCTTAAAAATAATTGTAATGAAGACTTTAACATTATCTTAAAATACTGAGATTAAGATGATAAATAAAATACGATTAAGAAAGCCCTAAACAAGAAAGAGCAATCCTTAGTCTTTGTCTCGCACCCAAATCCCCAATCATTATCTCGGGATTTAACTTTAATGATCGAAATTAAATAATGATAATAAAAGGAATAGCTTTACTAAGAAAGTCCTTGTAAGGATCCTAACTCTCCTTTTTGACAAACCACAACCGTTGATCCTATCGAATAAAATTATTAATCAAGTAAGATAATTAACTTTAGAATTGACAGCTACAATCTCAGATAAATATCGCCTCATGAAATATCAAATTTCATTAAATAATTAAAATTACTCATCTCCTGTAAAGCTCCTGCATCCTAAAAATGCAAAGTTCAATTCTTCTTTACTATCTTCTCTAGCCCCTTTTATCTATCCGTAAGTCCTGCCTGACTCACGGGACTTCCTTGATAAATATAAAATTAATAATGAGAAGGTTATCAAATAAATGGTCGAACCTCGCACTGCCCCGATCAGCTATGTTTTGACCTCTACCTTTTCAAAAGAGGGTATATTCCTGTAGATACTTCTTCATTCTGGTCCCTCCTTATTCTAAATTTTCCCTCACGGTAAAGCTATTCTGCCACCTCATTCCTTCGCCCAATTCATCTACCGCTGTGCTTACGGCACACTAACCCGAATCATCCTTCTATTCTCAAATCGTAATAAATGTATAATTTAAATTAACTTGGGCATTTAAAGTGTTTGGATTTATTTGGTCTTTCTTTTCTTTGCCGCGTATTAGAATCTGAAGACTCAACCGGACGACGGACTCGAACAAGACCAAGACTCGGGTAAAAGCAAGGACTAGTAAAATTAAGATCAATGACTGAGAAGGCTTTGAATTAGAGCAATCAAGGCCATGGTACACCAAGCAAGGCAAGTCATCACTTTGATCATATTGATCCCACATTTTATGCAAAACTATATTCTTTTAAACTATCAACTTGCATGCCTAAGTTGTTATGCAAATATATGTCAAAGCTTAAGGTAGCTACATGCCCACTTGATGTTGTATTAATTTATTATGCCATCCCTTGATACTTGAATCACCTTATCCTTGTCACTATAGATTTTAATGATAACTTTACTAGCTATAAGTCGAATTAAAATGCCATGCTAGTCTTGTCAAAGTCCAGGGCACTAGTTGCCCTGATCATCAATCTTTAACACATAAGAATTTGTTTTGGGACAGTCATGGGATGTACGTGGCTGAGTATTTTGCTACAACTGTTTTATGCTTCTCAAAACCTTAAAAATCTACTTTACCTGTCTGGGCGGTTAGTGAGAGTGGATGGTGCTGATGTCGCACGAGAACCCCTGGTTTGTGGTAAGAACCGCCTGGACAAATTAAGGACTGAATCTTGTACTGACCTCCTGGTGTAAAACAGTACAACCACAAGTCTATATGGGTACGACCTAGCTGATTAACTTGCAAAGGTTTAGTTTAGATATCATCACGGAAGATGGGTGCCAGAGCACTGGTTTACTCATACGGCGCAAGAGGGGGCTTCTGACTGTGGCGGATGTAACCCTTCAGCGGTGAAACCTCAGCGGGGTGGTATCTAGCTAAATTGGAGTAAGGTAAAGGCTTTGTGATAAACCATCTGGGTCTCATGCCTAAGGAAGCATGTTGGCTATTAAGATGACTTATCTCTTGTGGTGAAAGTGTACAACCTCTGCAGAGTGTAAACTATTCGAATAGCCGTGCCCACGGTTAAGGGCGGACATGGGAACCTACTCGAGTTAGTTCTATTTCTAGAAACATTGTGGGTGGGATAAAACCTATCAGAGAGATGTACTCTGACCATGAACTTTTCCTGGAGAGATGTACTCCAGCGGCGAAAACTAGCATTGGTGGAGGTAACCATGCACTGTAAAAAGGTGGATGTAACCTACACTACAATTATTATCGCATTCTCACAATCAATTTCATAAAACATGTTTCAGTTAAAATTGCTACGTCTCAGGAGATTTTTCTTACTTAATGTAATTCCAAAACAATGCCTTTAGCAAATAAAAGAAACTCAAGCCTCCCTTGACAGCTTTGCATCTATTATTACTGCATCCTGTGTGGTGGCTTGCTGAGTATCATCGTACTCATTCTGGCTTAATTGCCATCATTCAGTCAGAAAGGAAATACAAGCCCTGCGATGCCTGAAAGGAGTCGACAGAGCTGGAAGACGAAGAGGTCATGGACTAGGTCGCGAACCCCAGTTGGCTGCCTGTGGGCAAGTCCTGCGGGTCCCACCTGTGTGAAGTTTCCGCTGCTGCATTTTATCGTTTTCGGCCTAACCGGCACATGAGTAAGTATTACTGTGTTATTTCCGCTTCCGCATGATATGTTGTTGATATACAGTAATGTATCTGTGAGCATTATCTACTGATCCAGGGAATAGTGCGGTGGAATCACAGAGGATCTGGGTTTGTTAACCCGAGGTCTGACAGAGCTGGTATCAGAGCATATCGACTGTAGGTCATAACCTTAGTTAGCATGGCCGTTAGCTCTATGACTAGAATTATTTCTTCAAAATCTAACTGCAAAATATAAGTAGTATTACTACTCTTATCCCTCTTAGATGATTCCCTCTCATCTATTTGCTGCCCTGGCCATTTTTAGCTCCAAGGCTCTCTTATCCCAAATTAAAACTAACGCGTACCTGTGTTCTCTTCTGAAAAATTACCATGGGCCAAAATCATAAAACCTATATTGAGTTTTATTTACAAAAGTTGCTTATCCTTGGAAGATTAAATTGCCAACTTTTGTTTGCAAAGCATATTTCTAAGCTCATTTCAACAAACCTAAGCTTCCAAGGAAAATCTTTCCAAAAATAAACCCCCCCTGCTAGTTTATTCCAAGGATTCGCTTTGATTTCCCAGACATAAGTGTAAATCCTGGGGGATTCATGTCAATCGTAAGAGAGAATCAATGGTGTGAATGTTTGGATGAAAAATAGGCAGATCAATTTGAAAGACTGGATTAGTTACATGGGTGAACCAACTTGATAATCGGATTGACTGAGTGGATAGACCAGTTTACATGATTGAATTGGTTAAAACGGGTGGACCAATTTAAATGATTGGAATTGATTAAATGAGTGGACTGACTCAAAAGAGATTGGATTGGCTAAAATACGTGGGTCGGTGGAATTTTAGAAAAGTGGGGAGTCTAATAACAATTGTTGGTTTGCAGCTTTAATAAATAGCATGGCTCCCAGAGAATGTTTATACTAGTGGGATAATGGAATATAGCTTGATTAGTGCATGGGTTATTGAAAATTCTGAGGAAATTGCGATAAGTCATAATAACCCTTGATTTATAGATTTGAGTAATAATCTTATTTCTTGGTGGACGTTTATGACAATGAAGTCGCTTGGAAGAAAATTTGCGGATAGTGAGACTGATCACTTGGTAAACATATTACGAGTATACACCAATAGTGGAAAAGGTTGGATTATAATACAAATGCTACTTGTGGGTTGAAATATTGGGACCATAATACAAGTGGTACTGGTGGATTTAAAATGTACAATATGTGAGTGGTACTGGTGGATTTAAAACATGGAGATATTGAAACCATGATACAAACAGGTATGGGTGGATTTAAAGGTAAATAATTTGGAGTAAAGTTCAAGTAAATAGTTGAATGGGATTGTGGAATGATGAACCCAAGACTGAATTTATGATTTTAGATAGGAGAGTGAGATCCACTTGAGGAATAAGTAACTCTGATTTGGTGAATGAAACCATAGATGATACCTTGGAAGTTATATGATTGTGGATCGGATAAATGATAACACTTACGGTTTGGAGTATTAGATGAACAATCGTGCTGAGACTAAGTAATGAAGGAAGTCAGTTTTAGATTCAATCAAGTATAAGCAAGTTTAACAAGGCTATGGATTCTAAGCCTACGAATGAAAAGATTATGGGGGTAAATTAGTCTATTGATACTGTGATATTGGAGGATGCTAGGATACCTTTGCCAAAAATGGGGTATTTTATAAGTTCTAGTATTCCGAAACCATTTCGCAAAAAGAGAATCAACCTTGATATAGAACTCTATATCAAGGGTATACAATGCATTTTCGTTGCAAAAAGACTTGATTCAAGTTACTCCAAAACTTGGGAACCTACTAGCTCTAAAAACTTTTGATGGGGTTTATCATGAAAAAGAAAATATTTTCAACCTCAGCATTTTGAAAATTGATATCTAAAAAGCTCTGTTTCCAAAATAATAATAAGAAGCATGAGCCTCGCCACCAACACACTTCTCCACCCTCTCCTTCTCTGCTTCTGTATACAAAAAGGAAATTTGACTTTCTCCTTCACCCTCCTCTCAAAAATTTAAGCTCGAAGATATCAAGGATTGCTCGTGAAGATTTGGTGGCCTCGCTTCAGCAAACCTAGTATTCAGAACCCTGTGCCTTCTTGTGTGTGTTCCCGCGCATAGACGTTGCTTGGTCAAAAAGATTTTATTGGCCCTGTGCACTGCCTTCTTGCCCTCGGGCGTTGTATTTCGTTGTCACAGGAAAAGTTTGTTTATAAAAGCCTGGTTTTTCCGTGTGGCTTGTGTACTGCCCCAGCTGCTGGATGTGCACTCCTTAGAATGGGTTAAAATATCTCATCCGCGTAATCTTTTTCGTACCTCATGCTAATTCCCCCTTACCTTATTGCTGTAAACCTCGTCAAGACTGAAAGCAAGAGGTAGCAGATAGCCAAGGCAAGGTTCTCAAAGGTTTGAAAATTAAAAAGGCAACATCTTTGGAAAAGACAACCACTAAGAGGCCTTAGACCGCAAAAGGATCAAGACTCAAGTTTCTATCTCACGACAAACCCGCTGATACAGTCATCACCAAGCAAGTAGTGGCCAAGAACAAGGCTAGAAACAAGAAGGAGCAACCGGTAGCCTATACTCGTTTTGGTCCTTACCACTCAATAAATATTCGCTCAGACCCACTCCGCAGAGATTGCTGAGAAGCAACCATCACGATGGGAATAACAGTGGTATGACACCAAGCAAACATCGAAAGGATATTGTTTGCTTCTGTTGCCAAAATACTGGACACTATGCTAACCGGTGCCCCCAGAGGAAGCAAGACAAAGTGGCCAACTGCTTCAAATACAGTGACCCAGGACATTATGTGAGAAACTGCCCTTCGCGGAGATTGAACAAGCAAGAAAAGGATATCGTCGCCATCAGCCTCGGTCTTGAAAAAGGGAAGGACTTTAACTCCAAGTGTGTCATCCAGGAACCAACAGGACCTAATGAAGCCCTACTACCCGGTCCAAAAGAATTTCCAGCTACTACATAGGCTGAATGTGGCAAGACCGAACATGACGCCCAGTCATACCCTCCACTACGACAGGTTACATGCTTTGCCTGCGGACAACCAGGACACTATAGTTACAATTGCCCAGCTCCGTACTGCCCTTACTACAAGGAACACCATCTATCAGAAGGCTGTCTCAAGAACCTAGTGGCATGTACACGTTGTGGGGAAAAAGGACACCAAGCAGATCAATGCACTGCAAGCTGCCTCAACTGTGAGGAAGATCATCAACCTGGAGAATGCCCCATGAGCACGATCACATGCTTTCTCTGTGAAGGATAAGATCATTGCCCCAAGGACTGCTCCATAAACTTATTGCTAACCAAGGCTGCCAAGATACAAAAGCTGAGTCTCCAAACTGCCATCAGACTCACAATGACCAAAGCTGACAAGCGCAATTAGTACCGGTCACCCGCCAGTTTAAGGGGGGTAGCCAGAATAAACAAGGAGTGTTGGGACACCACGATGAAGGGCCACTGCCACCAATCCAAGGTAAAGGGAAAGTCAACAACCAGCGTTGAAGAAACCACAATCCTCAAAGATGTCGAGCAATGAAGGGAAGCCAACATCAAATTATCAAGAAGAGCAAGGTTCTCTCTGTGTGACATTTTTCTATGTGCTAATCCACTTTTGTGTAGCTCCCTCTTTTCCGGCAGCATCAAGAGCAGTGCGCGTAGTATCAAGCAGTACCCTAGAACCTTTTTGCTAGTCAGCTTGTTCCCACCTACTTCTTTCTACTCCACTCGAATCTCGAGGACGAGATTCCTGTTAAGGGGGGTAGGATCTGTAACATCCCAAATAGGGAGCTAGTATAATTTCAAAAATCTTAAAAACCTTTTAATCGTTTTTCCTGTGTTCTCAAAAATTTTGGTGATATTTGAATTTCTCGAGTTTGATTTCTTGCTAAAAAGCCCGATTAATAAAAGTCCAAACCCTGGAATCAGGAACCATAAATTAAAGTTTAAGATTTAGAAAATCCAATTTCCCTTGGAAGTGTGAATTTCAAATTTAAATTGAACTCCAGGTATTCAAAGCCAAGAATAGAAATTAAAATTTTATATAAAATCTTTCCATTCAATTTGCGTATCCGGAAATTCAAATTCGGAAAATTAAGATTTATTTCTCCCAAAACCCGGCGATCTCAAAAGTTAAATTGTTGAGTTCAAAAATCTGAACTTAGCTTTCAAACTCAAAATCCTCTCACAAATCCAAATTCGGAAAATCTTAAAACCCCCTTAAATCCCTTCTTGGGCCCGGCCCATCTCTTTTTTTTCCGGTCCGACCAACCCGTTCGGCCGCCCCTCCTCTTCACTGGCCTTCGGCCCAGCCGAAGCCGACCGCACCCCGTTCTTCTCTTCCTCCCCCGTTTCTTCCCCGTCCTCCCCTCTGTTCATGGCGTCGCCGGCCCGGCCCCTTGCTCCGGCCGCGCCCACCAGCTACAGCCGCCGTAGTTTCGCACAGCGCCCCCGGTTTTCCCCCTGTCACCTCTGCGCCAGTAGCCTACCACCGGCCTACTCCCCGCGCCACTCTCCTACGCCGCTGCGCCATGCCGCCGCCCATGCCACCGTACCCGCGCCCATGCCGAAGTACGCCTCTCCCATGCCGCCGCCGTATGCGCGCTAGCCTATAAAGAGGCCCGAGCTCGCCTCCCTTCTGCTCCTCCTCCTCCTCCTCCCACCGGCCGAGCACGGCTCGTGTCCGCCGCCATTACCGCCGCCACTTCCTCCTCCCGCGGTCCCGGGCCGATTCGGCGTGGCAAGAGCAGCGCCTCGACGCCCCGAGGTCTTCCCCAGCGCCGGCCTACGCTCTCCTCCACCGCCGCGACCCCGCCACGGCAACCCGGCCGCACCACCGCTAGTGCACGTCGCCGGCCCTTCCTGGTCTTCCCCCGGCCACCCTAATAGCTCGGGTAAGCTCCTGTGACTCCGCTCGTGCTCCGGCGCGCCTCCTTTCCTCCCCCCTTGCACCCGGCCGCCGGCGCCCCTTTCTCCCTCACCGCCAGCCGCCAGCCCGCCTTGGCGCCTCCCGAGCTGAAGCCACTGCCCCCCAAGTTACCTCGTCGCCGGGGCACCCCCTTTAGCCGGTCGCCATCGCTTCCCCGGCTGCTCCTCGCCGGCGACGCCGCACGGCCTCACAGCCACCGAGCTCCCCTGTTTCGCTGTTTTGGCCCGTGCTCTGCTCTGGTTCCAGCCGAAGCTGCCCTCCCTCTCTGTCCATCTCCCTGATGACATGTGGGCCCCACTAAAAGTAACCTCTAGCAAATGGGTATCACTTGCAGCCTCTCCCCTTTATTTCTAGGATCAATCTTAGAATATGAATTGTAAATAAAGATGGGAATAATAATATAATTGTGAAATTAAACTAAAAGGGTTATGAAATGAAATTAAAATTTTAAGTTTGATTAATTGCAGGTAAAGACACCTTGTGCATGACAATAAGAATAAGGAATCGTTTATGAATTCATAATAAAAGGATTTATGCAATTAAATTAACAACTTCACATTTGTAAATCTTATGCCAATCATGATTAATAAGTTGATTCTCATGTACAAGATTAATCAAGCTAAATCCATGGCATGAACTATTTTCCCATTACTGAGAAAGTAACATAAAGTTAGTAACCTAATAATCTTCGTGTGAAATAAATTAAATGATTCTCTTTTATTCATAAAAAGTGCTAGAGACTTAACCCCAATAATTAAAGATGCATGTTTGAAGCCTTATAAACATAATTCTAACGATTCCAAATTCTACTCTGAAAACTCGGACAATAATTTTAACCCCCCTAAAATCTCAAGTGATCTAAGTGTTGTCTTCCATCTCTTGATCTAAATTGAAATCCATTAGTGCAAACTAAATAAATCAATTTAACAAGATTTTGCCACATAAAATATCAAGTGTGATTTGCTCATCTCTGCTGCCATGGAAACTCTCCTTCCAAAACTGCTTAAAAATAATTGTAATGAAGACTTTAACATTATCTTAAAATACTGAGATTAAGATGATAAATAAAATACGATTAAGAAAGCCCTAAACAAGAAAGAGCAATCCTTAGTCTTTGTCTCGCACCCAAATCCCCAATCATTATCTCGGGATTTAACTTTAATGATCGAAATTAAATAATGATAATAAAAGGAATAGCTTTACTAAGAAAGTCCTTGTAAGGATCCTAACTCTCCTTTTTGACAAACCACAACCGTTGATCCTATCGAATGAAATTATTAATCAAGTAAGATAATTAACTTTAGAATTGACAGCTACAATCTCAGTAAATATCGCCTCATGAAATATCAAATTTCATTAAATAATTAAAATTACTCATCTCCTGTAAAGCTCCTGCATCCTAAAAATGCAAAGTTCAATTCTTCTTTACTATCTTCGCTAGCCCCTTTTATCTATCCGTAAGTCCTGCCTGACTCACGGGACTTCCTTGATAAATATAAAATTAATAATGAGAAGGTTATCAAATAAATGGTCGAACCTCGCACTGCCCCGATCAGCTATGTTTTGACCTCTACCTTTTCAAAAGAGGGTATATTCCTGTAGATACTTCTTCATTCTGGTCCCTCCTTATTCTAAATTTTCCCTCACGGTAAAGCTATTCTGCCACCTCATTCCTTCGCCCAATTCATCTACCGATGTGCTTACGGCACGCTGACCCGAATCATCCTTCTATTCTCAAATCGTAATAAATGTATAATTTAAATTAACTTGGGCATTTAAAGTGTTTGGATTTATTAATTTATTATGCCATCCCTTGATACTTGAATCACCTTATCCTTGTCACCATAGATTTTAATGATAACTTTACTAGCTATAAGTCGAATTAAAATGCCATGCTAGTCTTGTCAAAGTCCAGGGCACTAGTTGCCCTGATCATCAATCTTTAACACATAAGAATTTGTTTTGGGACAGTCATGGGATGTACGTGGCTGAGTATTTTGCTACAACTGTTTTATGCTTCTCAAAACCTTAAAAATCTGCTTTACCTGTCTGGGCGGTTAGTGAGAGTGGATGGTGCTGATGTCGCACGAGAACCCCTGGTTTGTGGTAAGAACCGCCTGGACAAATTAAGGACTGAATCTTGTACTGACCTCCTGGTGTAAAACAGTACAACCACAAGTCTATATGGGTACGACCTAGCTGATTAACTTGCAAAGGTTTAGTTTAGATATCATCACGGAAGATGGGTGCCAGAGCACTGGTTTACTCATACGGCGCAAGAGGGGGCTTCTGACTGTGGCGGATGTAACCCTTCAGCGGTGAAACCTCAGCGGGGTGGTATCTAGCTAAATTGGAGTAAGGTAAAGGCTTTGTGATAAACCATCTGGGTCTCATGCCTAAGGAAGCATGTTGGCTATTAAGATGACTTATCTCTTGTGGTGAAAGTGTACAACCTCTGCAGAGTGTAAACTATTCGAATAGCCGTGCCCACGGTTAAGGGCGGACATGGGAACCTACTCGAGTTAGTTCTATTTCTAGAAACATTTGTGGGTGGGATAAAACCTATCAGAGAGATGTACTCTGACCATGAACTTTTCCTGGAGAGATGTACTCCAGCGGCGAAAACTAGCATTGGTGGAGGTAACCATGCACTGTAAAAAGGTGGATGTAACCTACACTACAATTATTATCGCATTCTCACAATCAATTTCATAAAACATGTTTCAGTTAAAATTGCTACGTCTCAGGAGATTTTTCTTACTTAATGTAATTCCAAAACAATGCCTTTAGCAAATAAAAGAAACTCAAGCCTCCCTTGACAGCTTTGCATCTATTATTACTGCATCCTGTGTGGTGGCTTGCTGAGTATCATCGTACTCATTCTGGCTTAATTGCCATCATTCAGTCAGAAAGGAAATACAAGCCCTGCGATGCCTGAAAGGAGTCGACAGAGCTGGAAGACGAAGAGGCCATGGACTAGGTCGCGAACCCCAGTTGGCTGCCTGTGGGCAAGTCCTGCGGGTCCCACCTGTGTGAAGTTTCCGCTGCTGCATTTTATCATTTTCGGCCTAACCGGCACATGAGTAAGTATTACTGTGTTATTTCCGCTTCCGCATGATATGTTGTTGATATACAGTAATGTATCTGTGAGCACTATCTACTGATCTAGGGAATAGTGCGATGGAATCACAGAGGATCTGGGTTTGTTAACCCGAGGTCTGACAACCAGTAACCAACTAACCATCACTAACAGTTACATAACTCGATACAGAAAGTCTACAGAGTGCCACTACTGGTAATTTTGATTAAGATCTCTGCTGGAGTTTTTAAATTCCTAATTTTTAAATAGAATGGCCGAAAAAAATATTTTTAGCATGAATCTCACATGGGAATCTTCATCAATTTCATGTTGGGCACGATAAGGAGCCGGCTCATCTTCGTCACTGTCACCAAACACATCACGGACAACTTCATGATCTCTTTCCTCTTCCATTGGTAAGCTGCATAATAAGATTATGATTACTACAAGTTACTACACTATTAGGGAGGATCTGCATAAGCAAAGAATGCATATAATTAAATCACTACCAAAACAATGAAACCTCTAATCAGCTGTTGAAAGGACTACTTAGCAATGTCAAGTCTAGCAAGCATATGACATATGATTCAATATGTAGCATTCTGGTTTTTCCTTGACCTTGGTTTCCTTGTTTCCTCATCTTCATGAGCTTGATCAGCATAATAATTATCTTCAGACCCCTCTGATTCAGAGGCAACAACTCCCCTTCTTCTGCTGACTACTGCCCGCTGCTCGTAGGCTTCATCTTCACTATCCATGCCTCTTGCATCAGTTTGCATCATCCGATCACTAAGTTCTCTTTCTGGGGAGCTCTGAACTTTTTCCCCATCACTTTCTACTTGATCAAGATCAGCGTGATGAGCTTCGGCTTCACTTTCCTCTTCCATTCCAACTTGCCCCTCACTTTCACCTTCTCCTTTAGCGTCGCCTTCCCCTCCATTCTCTGCCTCACCTTCCCCTTCTTCCTGGACAAACACATCAATAAGTAAATGTCACATAGCTTAGCTCCACTGAAAGCAAACAGGATTAGAACATCATACATCCATGAAGAATTACGGCATAAGGAAACCTACAAGAGCTAAACTTTAACTCTGTACAAGACTAGCAGAGCATAATGGTTCGATTTTTCCAGCAAGATAGGTCCATCGTTGTTCCAGGTCACTTGCTACACCACTCAAAATTCCCAAGATATCAACATATTTATCTCTCGATAATTGACAGACTGGTGAACTAAGTGTCAAAGCCAACAATAGATTTCTCAAGTCTCCGCAATATTCTAGAGGCACGTTAGTTATTCTCGTATAGTTGATTGAGTTGATTGAAACACAAATCCGCACGATTTCTCAATCTACTGCAACCCCAATCGCGACTCGCGAGATTTGCAACCAATAACCTCGAAAAAAACCTAAGCCCCAACCCAGGACGGGGAATAGCAAGCAGGGGAGAGTCTGAGATGCGGCTTACGGAGTGGTATCCGGAGCGGCCATGGCCGTCGTCTTCCTCGTCGTCCTCCTCCTCTTCGTCCACCTCGTGGAGGCGCTGCTGCTGCTGATGCTGGTGGTCGTCCTCGTCGACGACCTCGACGGCCTCGTCGTCCTCCTCGTCCTCGTCCTCCGATTGGTCGCCGAAGAGGTTTTGCATCATCTAGTTCCACGTCTCCTCCTCGACGTCCCTCTCCCTGTCACCGGCCGCCATCGCCGCTCCCCTCGCTCGCTCTCCTCTCCAATTTGACTTCGTTGCGTTTTGATTGTAACATGTGCAACACCAGAAGCCAGAAGCAAAGAGAATTTCGACCTCGTTGGTAGAGTTGACAACGGCGTCGACCTCGAGGTTCCACGGGTGGCCACGCCAGAGGTAGATCTTTGAGTTGATCTCATGGTCGACGGGGAAGCGAGACGCGCCACGCCCCCCGGCCCCAGCTGGCCGCGTCGTCGCTTGTGAGCACCTGCACATCAACAAACAGCACAAATTCAGCACCAGGTCAATCCTAAAAATCCCCACTGGATCAAGCAAAGCAAGATTGTGAGATCCCACTGACTTGCGGACACCTGCTGAGACTTGCTATCGATCTGGAGCACGATGGACTTGCTGCTGAGTCCCGGGTCCCTCTGCAGGTCCACCACTATCGGAGCCCTAGTCGCGCCATTCTCCCCCGTCGGCTGCACCACACACCACCACACAAATCTAATAACCGCCGAGAGAGAAAGAGGGCTGAGCTGGTCGAGTAGAAGCTCACCAGCACGGGGTGGCCGATGAGGCTGTTCAGTACGGCCAACTTGCCGGCGCCCTGCACGAACAGATCAGAATGGGTCAGATCGGAGCACGAGCGGCGGATCGCCGGGGGTATTTTGGCGTCGGGTGGGGTGGGGAGGAGGAAGAGGAGGCGGCGGCGCGGGGTGGTGTGGGGAGGAGAAGACGGCGGCGCGGGGTGGGGTGGGGAGGAGGAGGAGGCGGCGGCGCAGGGGGTGGGGGGAGGAGGCGGCGGCGGAGCGGGGGAGGAGGCGGAGGAGGAGGAGCGGGGGAGGCGGCGGTGGAGGAGGAGGAGCGAGGGCAGAGCGGGAGGAGTGGGAGATGGGACGCGGGGGGGGGGGGGGGGGATGGAAATTTCACGAGGTGGGGGGATACCAGAGAGAGGAGAGGTTCAATGATGTGCATGATCCAGATGATTTTGGCCTTAGGATCTTCAATGAGTAAGAGAAGAAGATTTGAGGAGCGATCCAGACCATTCATTTGTATAAAGTTAGATTACTTTGGTACACAAATCTGGGTGGACTTAGATTAGGCATGACTGTGGGGTGGTTGAGCGGGGTGGATTTAGTAAAGAAAATTTTGGTGTATTATAGAGTAGGTAGATGTGACAAAAATGTTTGTTTTCTTTGTAGCCTCAAGTTTAAACAATGTGGGGATGGAGAAAGTCGTCGGTGGGTGAGTCCAATGATGTTGTCGCCTCCTCAAAGGATCAGTCGTTATGTGACATTCATTATGTGACAAAAATATTTGGTTATACAATATATGAGATGTGAATCTTAATGAATCTGATTGTTCGTTTTATTTTTTACAAATTTTATCTTGTTTTATATTTTACCGTAGCGTTAGCACGGGCACACTACTAGTATATCTAAGGTCCGCACGCCCTGTTGTAAGAACTGACTAATCAGCCATTATCTTGTAATAAAGTTGGCTTTTGTATTTGAGCATGTGATGACAATGATGTACACTTGACTACAGTACCTCATAGCTGAACAGTCATGGACAGTTACAAGAGAATTACAGCGCGACAGTTACGAGAGAATTATAGCGCCCCTAAAAATGGGGGCATTACACCATCGTTCTTCTCTGTCTCTGGCAGCTACCACCCGTCACCTCCCCACCTCTCTCTTCTTGTCACCCTGCCCCATTGCCCTCCCCCAAACCTGCAACCAGTGGCGCCACCACCGCCTCGCTGCCCCTATCACCGCCGTCACCTACCGCTGGTCCTTCCTTACCCTTGGGCTCTCTCTAAATTCAAAGGCTTCGGTGAAGCTCGAATCCTAACCGGTTAACTTGAATCTTAAATCGGCGGCGACGGGAGACGACAGTGTCAGAGATGAGGAGGACAATCTCACCGGCCAGAGCACAAATCTCTAAGTGAATTATAAATCTAGAATTTCGAATGATATGTACAAGATTTTTCATTCCACACACTTCACTTCCGCTGTGAACGCCAGGGTCGAAGCTGGGGCGGAGGCTGGCTTATCATACATAGCTCATCTGTAATGCATATGGAGAATCTTTCACTGCTTGCATGCCTAGCTTACTGCTTAACTGTAGACGAGATCTAGCTAGCTAGCTAGTGTAAGCACGCACAGACTCAATTGAGACCTCGGATTTTGACTAATTATATGCACGTGCACGCTGGCTAGTTAGCTTATATATGCATGGCCACTGGAACTAGCTAGCTCTTATTAATTTACGTCCGTCCTATTCGATCACAAAAACTATAGCAATTTTGTTATAATTAGCACAGAAAGCATCGCATTACTAGCTAAATTAGCTAGTACACACTACTACAGAAAACTGTATTACAGACAGTTCAAAAACATCATTACAGACGGTTTTCCGAACCGTCTGAATTTATGGGTCAGTGATAATCGAAAGTTATCACAGACGATTTTTGAACCGTCTATAGTGTAAATATCACAAACAGTTTGTAACTAAAATCGTCTGTGATAGCTAATAATCACAGACGGTTTTTCACTAAAAACCGTCTGTGATAGGTGATAATCACAGACGGTTTTTAGTGAAAAACCGTATGTGATATTCTTTTCTACCCCTAAATCTATTTCTCTTTATTGGCTAGCTTCAGGAAATGCTAGCCATGCCCTCTGAAACAAGCAGATCTTCGAGGAATCGAGGAGTAATCTCATATGGTGGCAAACATAGAATCCACACACGTATTGCCTGGCTGCTGCTGGTGGCACTGCAAAAAATAGAATGTGTTAATTCAAGAGGCATTACTACCAAGTGTTGTATAGGTTGATTAATGTGTACTAGCGAATACCCGAAAATTTTGAGCATGTTTCAAGGGCGTGGCCCCTTCCGTCGAGCCACGTGTCTGTGTAACGTACGTGGCGAACGATCTTCATGATTTGAAAAAGTTAGCTTAGTAATTCGGAAGGAAAGAAAGAGTACAATATAGGAGAAAATGTACTTACTTATCGAGTAACTGTCCGATAACTGTGTACTCACAGGGATCAGCAGGAACAAAATAGCCAAGTAATGACCAGAGAATGAACAAAAGATGATTTAAAAGAAAGCTCAACATCAAGCTACCATCACATCTATATATAATCTCAGTTTAGAGTCAATTCATCACAGAGCATGCAGTAAACAAAAAGCTCAAGATCAGTCTACCATCACATCCATGTACTCACAGTAGAGGTGATATTCTAAACCGCCTGAAGAAACCAAAACCGGCAACGGGCGGCGGCGTGGATGGGGGTCGACGGCGACTGGGGACGGAGGTCCGAGGAGGCGGCGGCGACGACGTGGACAGGGGTCGATGGCAACTAGGGACGGAGGTCCGAGGAGGAGGCGGCGACGGCGTGGACCCGAGAAGGAGACCGTGACGGGCTAGATCGGGAGAGCGGCGACGGCGTGGACGGGGGTTGACGGGCTAGATCGGGAGAGTGGCGACGGTGTGGATGGGGGTCGACGGGCTACATCAGGAGAGCGGCGACGGCGTGGACATTGGGCTAGATCGGGAGACGGCGACGGGCTAGATCTATAACTGCAGCGCACGCGCAAAACCCTAGCTCGAGTATATATAGGAGGGCTTAATACAGACGGTTCTAGTTTAGAACCGTCTGTGATAATGCAAAGTCAGAACATATCTCTCGTGTTTCGTCTAACATATCTCGATCGTTATACGAAGTGTCTATATCATTAATGTTTGGTATACGAACTGTCTATATCATTAATGTTTGGTATACAAACCGTCTGTGCTAAAGGTTAAATATGCACGCCTAATCCAGGTCTTCCACGTACGTACATACTGTCCTCTAGCTACTCATCTTCTTCTCCAGAATTCTCAACGTGCGTACAATATGGCTTCTACTATTCTTGTGATCATCTCCTTCCTCTCATCGTTCATCAAGAGTTGTTCGGCCGGAACCTTACACAGGCGGCCAGCAATTTACATCTGGAGCAGCTTCTCCGCACATGCCCTGCTCTCCTTCCCCGACTTTCTTACATCCGTCAGCTCGACCTGATCATCCGCCGTCGATGGAGGCGTTTTGCTGCCGCTCAAGAAAGGGAAACAACCCTCACCCTGGTTCTTCTCAACAATGTGCACAAAGCGGAAGAAACTCTTGTGGCATTTGAGAGACTGATGGATAGCATTGCCAATCAAGCAGAAACAACAGATGCTGAGGAATCTTATAATGCTATCCTCTACGAGATTATGGGCTATGCTACTGATCATTTGCCCAGGCTGGAAGAAGATGTGCTGAGAATAAGGACAATCTTAACGGCGTTCGAGAACTCAGCGGTTGATCCTCCAAGTCCCAAAGTTGAAGAAGAAGCGTACGAAGCCCAAAAGATTAGAATATAGGAATCTCTTTATCTGTGCGACTTTTGTAATAAATTTGCCTCGAATTGAAATTAATAAATTTGCCTTTAATTTGTGATCTCTTGTCTCAGTAGTTCTGTAATTAAGTTATTAGAAGCAATGTGTACTTGTATATTAACCTCTGATCATGTACAGAATATCACAGGCAGTTGTTACGAACGGGACATCGCAGACGGTCGCAGGCGGTTCTTGTTAAGAACCGTCTGTGAAAGTCACATAGACGGTACTCAGTATAAACCGTCTGTAATATAGCTATCTAGTATAGCATGTTTTGTAGTAGTGACAGAATCTTTGTTTACTTGGAACGCCGCCTGACTTCCATTTCATATGTATGCTTCTGACACGGGGACGCCATCCCATTCCCATAACGTACGCGCGGCGCGAGGACGTCGTTGACGCACGGCCGGTGCGACACAACACGGTTCGATCAATGCAAGCACTTGGAACAAATATTATTATTGCAGCAGTTGCAACGTTTCTAAAGATCATCCTGCCAGAAAAGTCCAAATCGTTTCAGCCAAAGCATGAAAGTTACGTACCCCGTACTTGGCGGAGAGCTCGCTCGCCTTCCGTTGGATCAGCAACTCCATGCTGCGCCTCTCTGTGTCCTCTATGCATCGCTCTCTCGCCACCGTTGAAAACAAGGATAATATTTTAATTCTAGATTTACTGAAGAGCAAATAACGTAAATAACTAGTGATGCGTTAAACGAATCTAACAATAGACTACTCATTGTAATTCAGAAAAATATAAAAAATATTATAATAAAGTCGATCGATCACGTGAATGACTTACAGTTGAGTCTGATAAAGAACAGGAAGCAGTACAGGCTCCATGCAGTAATGGAATATAGACGTAGCAGTGAAGCGAGCGGTCGCGCAGGTATACACTACCTAGAAATTTTATTGCCGTCCCGTGTAGTTTCTCTGTGGCAATGGTTCGGAAATCCTACTCTCCTTTTTTGGTGCAAACTGAGAAGAAAGACCGACGTGATTGAGCAGCTTGATACTACAGTACAACTATCAGAGAGAATGCGGAAGAATGGAGGAGGAATTCTATATATTTCCTAGATGTCTCTAGACCCTTT
Organism: Dendrocalamus latiflorus; assembly: GCA_017311315.1. Taxonomy (NCBI): domain Eukaryota; kingdom Viridiplantae; phylum Streptophyta; class Magnoliopsida; order Poales; family Poaceae; genus Dendrocalamus; species Dendrocalamus latiflorus. The sequence goes on along the minus strand of CM029651.1, from coordinate 37,369,965 downwards.
TAATGACACTACAATCACTCACAAATAATTGCTGCAATTAAATAGAATTAACTCACTGGTAACTGCCTCATGAAACTAAATAATGATATTTATGTTGTGGTTATCAGCTGCAGGACAGTTTAAAAAGAGAGAGAAATGCACAATTTAGAAAAAGAAAGATGAACTTATTCTGCCAAGTGGTGCGCCATGTTACATGATTTTTCACGCGAAAATGCGAATACGCGCGCATGTATTTAACCAAAGTCCTCCCTATATCATTTCATGTATCACATGTTTTTGGGCCTGTTCGGCAGGCAACAAGTCGGTCGGCTTTTCGCAGCCGCTACAGTACCTAACTTTTAAACGGAGTATTTTCTCAAGACGGAATCTACAAGTTAAACATAGTACACGTTAAAAGTCCAACATCTGTACCAGCCAAAATCGAAAGTGAGTATCGATCTCTCTGTAATCTGTACCGTAAACAGCCAAAATTCAAAAATTTCAGCCAAAAGCCATAAGCTGCAGCCAAAAAGAACATGTCAAAGAGTAGCAATAACTTCAGCTTATAAATTATCTTTCTTCTACTTGACTAGACAATATAGTACTAGATTATATGTGCTTTGAAATTATAAGAAATAGTCCTCACACTCTAGAGGCTGCGTACTCGGACGCGGTCCATGCAGATACACCGGAATGTAGTTTGTATTGCGGTTGATTTGTTAATTAAAGATGGGCATTACCGACACTAGGTAATGATATTTGGGGAAATGGATTATCTGCCATCGCAACCACTGGCATCTATCGAATGTCACCGTAAATGTTATCCTTAAATTACTAAGAAATAGCTCACCTATGCCAATCAGTTTTTTTAAAGGATGAATTGATGATTTGTCTCATTTTTTATTGAAATAGCAAGTGATGTTTTACTAACATGTGGGTCCTGATTCTGTATGTCAATGAGATATCACGGTGTATTTTATCAAGTGACAAGGAAAGATGGAGCAAATCATCAAATCTCCCTTTTTAAAACCAAAAGGTCGCATGTGAATTGACAAAATTGCCCATGCAGCCTCCCACTTAAAAGGATAGCACCACCTGGTTGAGCCCATATTCCATGTTGCTCCTGTCACCGTTACCTTTTCCTTATCTCTCGCTCCTTGCTGTGGGACCAGAGGCGGCAACACATGGAAAGGGGGGGGGGGGGGCGTGAGCTCCACATGGTTCTGGGGTTAGGGTTCATCACTGAAAGAGGGAATGGGAGCGTCAGGAAGACGATGGGTTCAGGTGGTTTTGGGTCGACCGAACGAGTCAATTTAACCCGGGTTATGTTGCAGGGGTAATTTGGTCAATTCACAAGTAGGTTTTTTGTTTTCTAAGAAAAAGTCATGAATACTGATCTGGTGGCAAAGTTGGCTAAGTATTCTGTTTGTGGTAGCAAATAATCTATTTTCTCTTAACATTTCCGCCCACCACCAACTGCTCCCACCCGGCTCAGGTGCAGGGGCCCCTGCACTTAGCACCGTGCAGGGGTGTCCAGGAGGGGGACACGTGTCTGCCAAAATTCAAACAATACTTAAAAAATCTAAAAAATTGTAAAAAGTACTTTTTGTAAAATACTTTTATTAAAAAGTATTTTTAAGTACTTAAAAAATATTTTATAATAAAAGTAAAAAATCAAAAAAAATTAAGTACTTAAAAAATACTTTTTATACTTAAATTTTTTTACAATTTTTAGATTTTTAAGTATGTTTTGAATTTTTGAAATCTTTTTGAATTTTGGGGGACATGTGTCCCCCTCCTGGTCACCTCTGCACGGCGCTAAGTGTAGGCCCCTGCACACCACCACGTTGGAGGATGGCCCCACGCGTCATGTGCACTGACACGTGGGCCATCCCCCCGCAAGTACAAACAGCGGTGGAGGCGCACAAGAGTGCCGTTGCTCTCCGCGGCTCCCACACATCCGAGGCCGGTTACTTCGAACAAAAGAAAACTGAAATTAGAAGGAAAAAAACACGCACCGAACAACAGAAAAGAAAGACGTCTCGTTGGAAGCGAAGCCGAAGCCGATGACTCTTCTGAGTCTGTACCCCCGGGCCTAGGCGCGATCTGCTCGTCCCCTCCGACTCGAAAGGTAGGCGCCGGCGCCTGCTCCTCGCCCCGCTGCGGTTTCCGATCCGATTCGCTTGCTGCTCGATCCGCCGGAGGTGGTTGATCTGGTAGATGCGCGTGCTGGTGTTTTTTTTCTGAAGAAAATTGGTGGTTTTTTCAGTGGGTTTGGGCTTCGGAGTAGGATGATTTGGGCGCGGGTGGTGCGAGCAGTTTGTTGCGCTAATCGCGCTAGTTTTCGTCAATGCTGGGTGGTCTGCGCGGTTGTGGTGGGGATAAATCGCGAGCACGCAGTGGTGTAGTTTTGAGTGGTTCCAATTGCTTGACTTCTCGTTCACTCGGTTCTGCTATCTTTTTTTTTATAAAAAAGATTTGGCTAATACCTGCTACTACGGGTGAGACGAATCAATTGATGAGTTCGCATTGGATGTTTGGGCTGTGCTGTGTCTACTACTATTAGTGGAGCGGTCGCTAAATTGGTTGGACCTGGGCAGTTGCTCCAGTTATTCCGTTAATACTGGCCTGCTCGCGTCGATTCCTAATTCGTGATTTGGGTAAATTGGTTAGGTGCTTCAGCCGTGGACTGGTTGTTGAGAAGAGTGGTTGGATTCTTATGCTAGTTTGTTGGTGCTGTACGTGATGTCGTATAATGGGCAGTGTGTTCTCTCGTCTTGTGTTGCTCAAGACATTGAGGAGGTAAGCTTGTTTAAATCGAAGGGGTAAGATCTTTTGCTCTAGTACAATGGATAGGGACATGATTCTGGGATCGAGTGAGATGTATTAAGACGTATCTTTAAGAAGATTCAGAGCGTACAGCAAGGGTAGTACATGGGCTGCAGGGGTTTGCCTCTACAATTAGTGGTGTGTTTTTCTTTTGCTTGATTTCTGGCTTGATGCCCTATATATGTCTGGGCAAAACACATATTGATTGCAGGGTTTAACTGTACTCTACTCTTCGCGACTGGAACAAAAGGGCCTTCAATTAAAAATTTAGCGACATGTTTTGTGGGATTTTGTACTAGTGATTGTTCACAGTTTTCTGTTTCGCTATGGTGGAAATAATTCCATTATTGGCAATTTTGTTTTTACCACCTTGTCGCTAAATAAAGATTGATTCCAGAAATGCTGGATAGTGTGTTAATTACGTAATATGAAGATTTTTCCTGGAATATTGAGAATATTTATCAACATGGAGTTGTTGGTTAGCGGAGTATTTAAAGGGTCGTATCTATGTAAGAGTCCAACAGGCTTTTCGCGGCCTATTTGTTACCTTTACTGAATCAAAGGGAGCATGATGATGAAAAAAGGAAAAAAAATTATGATTCATTATTGCATTTTTTTTGTGAATAATGGAGATGTACATCTGCCAGCATTGATTATTTGAAGTGAAGTCCGTAACTCATTACAATAATTTTGTTCAGATATTAGGAAACATGCAGTCATCCCAATTTTCATAGTGGAATTATCAAGGGGGGAAATGGCTTTCTGGTGATGTCTTAGGTGTTGTTGACAACTTATTTAATTGTGTATGAGGTACGTTCAGGTTCTATAGTTGTATGCAACAACAACAAAGCCTTTTGTCCCAAACAAGTTAAGGTGGATTAGGAACGAAATCTTCTCAAGATCAAAGAGATGAGAGTCTTGAAATAAAACTTATAATGCTAAAACTCTAAGTCGTACAACCTGCTATCTGAGCCAAGAACCTAAAACATTACTCCTAACTTTTTTATGGTTCCGGTACGTGGATCGCTAACTTCCATGCGCTCCTATCCAAAGCTAATTCTTTAGATACATTCAAATCCCTCAAGTCTCTTTTAACTGCTTCCTCCCACATCAGTTTTGGTCGACCTCTGCCTCTTATATTTTCAGTACGTCTTAAAATTACACTACGTACCGGTGTCTCAGGAGGCCGTCGTTGGAGATGTCCAAACCATCTCAAGCGATGTTGGACAAGCTTCTCTTCAATTGGTGCTACCTCCACCCTATCACGTATATCATCATTGCGGATGTGATCCTGTCTTGTATGACCATAGATCCAATGCAGTATCCTCATCTCTGCTACACTCATTTTCTGTATATGTTGTCTTTTAGTTGCCCAACATTCTACTCCATATAGCATCATGGGTCTAATTGCCATCCTATAGAACTTACCTTTTAACTTTTGAGAGACTTTTTTGTCACATAGGAGACTAGATGCTTGGCGCCATTTCACCCACCCTGCTCTTATCCTGTGGCTCACGTCTTCATCAATCTTACCGTCCCACTGTAGCATCGATCCCAAATAATGAAATATGTCCTTCTTAGGCACTACTTGTCCATCCAATCTAACATCTCCATCATCTATCCTAGCACTACTGAAATCACACCTCATATACTCAGTTTTAGTCCTACTAAGTCTAAAGCCCTTTAATTCTAAGGTCTTCCTCCATAACTCGAGTTTCCTATCAACACCTATCCTACTCTCATCAACCAGCACCACATCATCAGCAAAAAGCATACACCAAAGGATATCTCGTTATATATCCCATGTGATCTCGTCCATCACTAAGGTAAAAATGTATGAACTCAACGCTGACCTTTGGTGTAGTCCTATCTTAATGGGAAAATCATTAGTAACATTACCACACGTTCTGACATTAGTCACAACATTTCCGTACATGTTCTTAATTAGGGTAATATATTTTGTTGGAACTTTTTTCTTTTGAAGCGCTCACCACATGACATTTCTTGGCACTTTGTCATAGGCTTTCTCCAAGTCAATAAATATCATATGAAGGTCTTTCTTTTGCTCTCTAGACCTCTCCATCAGCTGTCATAGCAAGAAAATCGCCTCCGTGGTCGACCTCCCAAGCATAAAACCAAATTGATTTGTCATCATGCTAGTCACTTTTCTTAAACGACGCTCAATCACTTGTTCCCAGAGCTTCATTGTGTGTCTCATGAGTTTAATTCCTCTATAATTAGTACAACTTTGAATGTCTTCTTTGTTTTAAAAAATTGATACTAATGTGCTCCTCCACCACTCGTTTGGCATTTTGTTCAACCTAAAAATGCTATTGAACAACTTAGTTAGTCAAACAATCGCCACTTTCCCTAGGCATTTCCACACCTCAATAGGGATGTTATCAGGCCCCAACGCCTTACCCACTTTCATCCTTTTTAAGGCATCTCTTATTTCCGACTCCTGGATTCTTTGAACAAACCACTTATCGGTGTCATCAAAAACATTATTCAGTTCAATCATACTATAATCATTATCGTGATTGAACAATTTGTCGAAGTAATTTCTCCACCTATCATTGATCTTCTCGTCTTTCACCAAAAGTCTATTAGTGTCGTCTTTGATGCATTTAACTTGGTTGAAATCTCTTGTCTTCCTTTCTCGAATTTTAGTCATCTTGTAGACATCCTTCTCTTCCTCCTTTGTACTTATTTTCTGATAAATTTCCTCATATGCCTTGCCTTGTGCCTCACTCACCGCTTTTTTCGCATTCTTTTTTGCTGCTTTGTATTTCTATACATTGTCGTCACTCTTATCATGATACATGTGCTTGTTGCATATCTTCTTCTCTTTAATAGCCTTTTGCACTTCCTCGTTCCACTACCATGTGTCTTTTGGTTCTCCTCTTGTCCCTTGGGTCACTCCAAGCTCCTCCGTAGCCACCTCCCTAATGCAAGTTGTCATCTCTATCCACATACTATTCGCTTCTCCCACGTTCCACGTCCTTTCCGTGACCATCCTCTCCTTAAACGGCTATACAGTATCTCCTTTGAGTTTCCACCACTTCGTCCTCGTGACTCTGGCGACCTTAGCTTGTCACACCCGTAACCTAAAACGAAAGTCGGAGACTACCAACTTATGTTGCTGGACAACACACTCTCCAGGTATAACCTTACAATCTATGCAGGCTCGTTTGTCCTCCCTCCTAACAAGAATAAAATCAATTTGGCTAGAGTGTTGACCACTGCTAAAGGTTCTATAGTTGTATGAGAAACTATATTAGATACTTATATGTGTTCCTCTACATTTTATGCTTTTGTTTACCAAAATTTTTATAACTATATCTTAAAAGCAAAAGCATTCTGTGTATCCTAGGATCTTCATTGTTATGCTTTATAAATTTTAATCACATAACTTTTTAATGTACAGGGAAGGACCAGCATGCTCCGCAGAGAAGTGTCGTAGAAGACTGAAGAGAGTTTGAGCATATTAAAGAAGCGCAAAAGAAGATCTCCTCAATTGCTGAATTCTGGAATTCTCTAGCTTGTAGAAGAACAAGTCCAGGAGGCCCAGGAATTTAGCTAAAGAGGACGGACCACAACATTTATACTCATGTTACTGTCTCTAGCAGTATGGCACCAAAAAATGTGATTCGCTTCATTTTGGTGTTGATCCATGTGAGCAATTGTTTGGGCCGATCAGGGAAAATGTTTTATCCTGGCTTTGTTTCAGTGTCAAAGTCATTACCAAGCTGGCCGATTCTGAGTGCAGGAACATCTGTTACTGCTGCACTTGTTCTTTCCTTGTTTCTAATTTTTGAGCATCTCTGTGCATACCATCAGCCTGAGGTATCTTTCATAAATTCATTTCATTTATTATAATAATATATTTTAGTATGACAGGTTTTATACATTTGTGAGCAGCAATTGCTCTAAAGTTTCAATTATCCATCCTATTCTTTTCGATTGTGCTACTTTATAATTCAATTAATTACTTTCTCCATTGCAGGAGCAAAAGTTCTTGATTGGTCTCATTCTGATGGTTCCAGTATATGCTGTTCAATCAGTAAGTAAACCCAGCTGTCTTTCGTTTTCTATTCCAGTATTTCTATGCATTGAGCTGTTAATAGGGATGCAGACGGATCGAATATGGACGAATAATGCTTCTACTATATCTGTTTTCATATTTTTTTTCTCGGATGCGGATACGAATATGGATACCTCGGATACGAATACAAATACGAATAATATCGAATACAGATACGGAGTGAATACGAATCGAAACGAATACGGTCACGAATATTTATCGAAACATAAAAACCCCCTTAAACTATACATCCAAAATCAATGAAAACACATAAATAGTTTATCTTGTCAAAACATTAATGAAATCTAAACAAGCATTAGTATTTTTATCCACAATAATCATACCACTGTATAAATTTTAAATCTTCAAATGACAGTTATTTTTTCTAAAGTCCTAAATAATTCTTAATGGATTTCTACCATTTACATGTGACTAATAAATTAAGTAAGAATTTAAATTTGCATCAGAATGATTTAAATGGCAGTACATCAATTTAATCGGTACAAATTTTAATCTACCGACAATACTAAATCTATTTTTAATAAACATAAATATTTGCTAGTGGGCTGGTTGCAGGGGAGATGAGAGGCTGGCTTGGGCTGGGCAATGTTGGGCTGAAATCTCGGATATCCGAATCTGTATTATCCGAATAATCCGTATTTGTATCCGTATTCGTCGGATATTAGGCCTACTGTATTCGTATTTGTTTCCGACAAAAAAAAATCCGTATTTGTTTCCAATCCAAGAATTATCCGAAGAAAATCCGATCCGACACAATCCATATTCGTTTTCATCCGGATCAGTCGGAAACTATCCGATCCGTTTTCACCCCTAGCTGTTAATGCAATTCTTAAATTAGTTTAGTGTAAATGTCACAATTCTGATAATTGAAGTGAGCATTGGAGCACCGAATATTTTGGAAAGTGGCAACATAAGCTTTGTGTTCATTATATTAATATGTTTGTGAATTTTCTATAAAGATTACTTTGCTATTTTTGTGTGATCATAATTCGTATATATATTTTTAAACATATCTGATCATATTATTACACATTTATGTTATCGTAATTATGCCCCTCCTGACTGTTGGAACTCTAGGAAGTCCAGAATAATCTTTACATATTTGAATAGTCACCTCCAATTCCATTTTCAAAATATGCTATGAGGATCATTAGTATCACTTTCTAATGCTTTTGTTCCCTTCTTGTACCTCCTCTTGGCTTTCATCACTTGAATTTGTTGTGTATTGTGACTTGCTTTTGTTTCCTTCAACGTCAAGTCGTCAATAGGATAACCTTTCTTATTTTTTTGCAGTTCTTCTCATTACTGAATTCGGATGTTGCATTCATCTGTGAACTGATGCGAGACTGTTATGAGGCATTCGCCATGTATTGCTTTGAGAGATATTTGATAGCATGTTTAGGTGGGTATTTGAATTTTTTCATTGGATTTTTCATAAGTATATTCTGTTTATCAATAGTTGGAAGTCACACATATACGTTTTTAGCTTTTGAGCAATAAATCTTCTTAATCATTACTTGCATAATGTTATATCTGTTAATATGCAGATAGGTATCACCACAAAGAGGAATTTAGCTGAATTAAGTTTTCAATTGAGATGATTTTTTTTCTGCTTTTCAAATGGTGGAGTTACATACCATCGAGTTTTCATCATAAAGAGGTATCATCATAAAAATGTTGGTGAAGCACCTTATTCTGTTCCCTGCTATTTGGTCACTGCACAGGACCTGATTAATTGGATTGAGGATTAATATACAAATAGTCTATATTTTGAGCATACCATGCTTTCAGGTTTCCTTATTTATTTTTCTATGTTGTACATTTGACTGAAAGTTTTGTCATTTAAGGTGGGGAGGAAAGTACCATCAGATTCATGGAGGGTCGGTTTCAAATCAGTGAGAGTTCCCCTCTGCTAGATGTTGATGGCATTGTGAAGCATCCTTTCCCATTGAACTGGTTTATGAGAAACTGGTACCTTGGTCCTGACTTTTACCATGCTGTGAAGATTGGGATTGTGCAATATGTACGTATGAAGGCAAGCTCTGTTTACTTTTTTTTCGCAGAATCCACATTTACCGCTCTGATTGAGTATATGCTGTTCTGTAGATGATTCTCAAGCCTATTTGTGCTGTCTTGGCAATTTTCTTGGAACTTCTTGGAATCTATGGAGAAGGAAAATTTGCATGGAGATATGGGTAGGAGTCATTTCCCTTTGCGTGGTGTTTCTTTTCCATTGATCTTTTTCAATCTTTGTAACAAAATTTGAGATACCATTTCTTCTATTGTTGTATATTTCAGTCAGTATTCAAGTCATGTATGCATAAATTTGTCATGATTCTGTGTTGGAGGATGACCAAAATATTTCAAGTATGTTGCATTTTCACAGAATTATCAATCCCTTTGCAGGTACCCATATTTGGCTGTTGTCCTAAATTTCAGCCAGACATGGGCGTTATACTGTCTTATACAGTTTTATACTGCTACCAAGGAGAAGCTGGAACCTATTAAGCCCCTGTCGAAATTTCTAACTTTCAAATCTATTGTATTTTTGACATGGTGGCAAGGTATTGCTGTTGCATTTCTTTTTTCAACTGGGCTTTTTAAAGGACATTTGGCACAAAGATTACAAACACGTATCCAGGATTATATAATATGTCTTGAGGTATGTTTTATCCATTATGCTTTCTTCACGCTTTCTAGTTCTGGGTTGGTTCACTTGCTTTTACTTCATATCCAGATGATGCAGCAAGTAGTATTTAGTGCTAGTTTTCCTTGTTTTAGATCATTTCATTCTTGGTTTTCACAGGAAGTCATTTCTTTCTATTATCTAGCGTTATAGAAACCTGCATACTTAAGTGATAAAACTTTTGTCCAATTTTTACATGTTTATGCTTCTTTTGTTCATTCCATCATGATATAGCTACTTTCTAAAAGAGTTCTCTGATAGTACAACATGTTTGTTCCTCCATAGTCCATATTAGCCTGGAAGCCTGGTATTGCCTGGAGTGCCACTGTACATCTTTGCATATTGATGGATGATTTACTGTAAATTGTTTCTCCGTGGCTTTCCTTTATGTTGTGTGTTCACATTGCGGATGTTATGGACGTGTGTCTTTCGTATCTCCTTTTCATTTTTGTTGTGCTTGTGTTTGTCCTGAATTTTCTTCTGTCACAAGTGAATATAAAATGCGCTTGTTGGACTAGTGAAAATGTTTGACTTTGTGCACATTTGTATACATCACCTTCTGTTCACAATTGAGGGTATTTTGCATTGTGCTTGACTAGATGGGATTCGCTGCGAAAGGGACTCTAGCCTAGTGGTTAGAGTGCCTCAGTAGCACCCCCCAGGCCCTGGGTTCGACTCCCAGTGGGAGCGAATTTCAGGCTTGGGGGAAAAAAAATCCCCTCGCCTGCTACCACACCAAAGCACAGGTCTAAGGACCCGCCAGGGCGTTGATCCAAAGGATCCGCCGGTCGTCTCACAAAGGTCGGGCGTTGGTGCCGCTGTGTAAGGGTGGAGCAGGGGTTCGGGGGTTTTCTCGGTCTACATGAGAAGACCTTCTTCTTAAGCATGATGCCCGGGGGGTTTCTTCCCCCCCCCCCCCCCCCCCCCCCCCGCAGGTCGAGTTTTTTTTTTAGATGGGATTCGCTGCAGACAACGGCCCTACTCTAATATCTAATTTTTGAAGAAGTTTATCTGTTCAAGTTTATGCCCACAACATTTTGTGTCCTGTGCATGACAGATGGGGGTGGCGGCAGTGGTTCATTTGAAAGTATTCCCAGCTAAGCCTTACAGACGTGGGGAGAGAAGTGTTTGCAATGTTGCTGTCATGTCTAATTATGCATCCCTGGGAGCTCCAGATCCTGAAGACGAAAGGGAGATTGACAACTTAACAATTATGCAAACCGCTCGTCCTGATTCCAGAGAAAGGCGGTTGAGTTTTCCTCAGAGTGTTCGTGATGTCGTGTTAGGAAGTGGTGAAATTGTATGATTCTGATACTTATCAGTTTTCTATACCTCCCATCCCATATCGTTTTTCATTCGCAGTTGTCACATTTTTTGTGTGTGTACCTTTTCAGATGGTTGATGATGTCAAATATACAGTCTCCCATGTCGTGGAGCCTATGGAGCGGAGTTTTTCAAAGATAAATCAGACACTTCATCAAATCTCTGAAAATGTCAAGCGGATTGAGAAGCAAAAGAGGAAGGCAAAGGACGATAGCTTTCTCATTCCCCTGGAACCATGGTCAGAGGAATTTTCAGAAGCTCATGATCATGTTTCGGGTGGTAGTGTTAGTGACAGTGGATTAGCTAGGAAAAGGTACAACAGAAATACAAAAAAGGCGACGTCATCTCTGAAACCATTCGAGTTCAGATTTGGCAGATGGTTCTAGCAGTAAACCAGTTGTGGTGGGTTAATGGATTTTGATTTTGTCCAACAAGGGGCTAACCTTTACCCAGAAGTTTATACATCATAGGACATAGTGAGGCAAAATAGCGACAATTCTGAGTACTAACAGTTCGCAGGAAGATGGCTTCGGATCTTCAATTTCCGTCCTACTTCCTCCTGTTTATAGCTTACTCTGGCCCAAGGATAAAAACCGGTAGTAACCAAAAATCCCGGTTGGTACCGGGAGAAAAAAAACCAGTAAAAATCTCGATGGTTATAAATGCATTTTCTAGGTTGGTTTGGACTTTTTGTGCTAAATTACCTATTGTATGTACTAAATATATATAAATATGTTAGTCTCAACATTTTGTGCTAAATTTTCTCTGTCCTTTTTTGGTTTTTCAAACCGCTCAAATTCAAATTTTCATACATGAAATTTATCCAGTTTTCCCTCGGATTTTCCGGTTACGGTTATTGTTACTACCTGTCGGCCTTGTTTTGCACTGGTTCTGATATTTCTATCCCTGCTCGGGCCATTGACACTTTCAGGAGGCAGTTGTTACATGGGGGTTTTTTTAATGAGAGCGGCCATGTTTAGTAATTACCTCGACTATAGGCAAAATATTAAGCTCCGACAATTACTGACGTAACCCACCCCAAATTTCTGTGAAGGGAGATAATTGTATGACTGGATCAGGTTCCAAAAACCAACGAAAAATCTCGGTGGTTATAAATGTACTTATGTTGGTTTAGCTCTTTTTTATACTAGATTATATATTATATGAACTAAATATGTATAAATATGCTAGTTCTAACATTTTATACTAGGTTTTCTCTAGCTTTTCTCAGTTTTTAGCGGGGTTTTTGATTTTTTTTCAGTAACCGGTCTGGTTACCGTTTTTAAACCGTTCAAATTCAAATTTTAAAGTATAAATTTCGCCTGGGTTTTCTCTAAGATTTCCGGTAACCAGTCGATTACCGTTACCAGTCACCGGCTGAGAATACCCTTGGCTCCAAGATTTGGAACCTTGGACTGGATACGAAATTGAGTAGTTCTGTTAATGGCTTGCCTCTTTTTTTCTTCAAAAAGATGTTCTTCGATAACTCTTACATTCATGTGTGGTATTCATGTGTGATAACTCTTACATTCATTCGAAATAACTAGTTGAAAGAGAGCACTTACCGTAGCAGTATAAATTTTACACATAACAAGCATGTAAGCCTATCCTTTCGAAATTTTTTTTTAAAAAAAATCATGTGAATACTGGCTGCCTCTTTCAGTTTCCGATTGAGATCTGAATTCTTGCTTGAGGTATTGTGGGTTGTGTCAAAGAATTTCTTGATGAAATAAAACAACATTCCTATAAAATAATAAACACGGCACAAATACCGTGGGGATGTAGCTCAGATGGTAGAGCGCTCGCTTAGCATGCGAGAGGTACGGGGATCGATACCCCGCATCTCCAAACTTCCGCATTTTTTTTTCACTTTTTCCTTTTTTGGCAAACCGACGGCGAGGCCAAGCCAAGCCCAACCCGCCCAAAAAATGAGCCGAAATTAGTACAATAGCGGTGCGCTATCAAATGAGCAGCAAATGCCACAAAAGGTCTTTATATAAAACCGCAGAAAACCATTACAGAAAATTTACGAACATGGCAGACAAAATTTTATCGCCATCGGCAAGCTAAGACAAAATTTTACCTCTGGAAAGCGAGTTAGCACAAGGTTAAATGTCAGCAGTTCAGTACCACTACGCCTAACCTCCTAGGTGCATTCCTCATTTACAAATTGCTCAGCCCTACTCAATATTTTCTTTCCCCGTCCTTTCTTTTTCTTGCCAATCAAATCCCTAAATAAGAGCACGCGTTATGAGATGTACTTCATCTTTTGGTGTGTACTGTGTAAATTAATATGCCACTTCTTGTCCAGATTCAAGATGTATTTTAGCTTTTGGCTTGCAAAAACATGTATACCTTTTCTTGCTTTAAGTTATTTGTGCCTATTTTTTTTCACAATCTCACATATGCCTTTTTCCCTCCAAATTCGGTATGATGCATATTTGTGCTTACACATGTATCAACAATATACTCGCCTTTTAATTTCTCGGATAAAGATATACTTTGATCATGATGTTCCATCAGATGTTCTATGTAATATTATTTTGCATGCACCATATACTTTGAATTTATACATGCAAACCATGTGCAAATAGGAGCCACCACTCTATACCCATGAGAATGGTGGCTCTCGCCGCCGATTAGTACCAGTAGGTGCTTGAATTTTACAAAAGAACTATACAAATGATTCAAAAGTTGCAAGTGACAACAAACATTTGTGGAAAGCCAGTTGTTTCACATACCTTTTGAATTTCCTGTACTAATAATTGTCAATCTGATCTCAAAATCAAGGATACTTTTTAAGACAATTTAATTGTGAATTGAATTTGTGGGTATATACTCTTTTTAGGTAATTTGTGAGTATATACCCTTTTTGAGATAATCTGTGAGTATATACCCCTTTTAAGATAATTCAATTGAATTTAATTTCAAAAATAAAACTCTAAAGTCAAAGACTTAAAAATAATTTCTGCAAAAATATCTTCATACAATAAGTAGATACCCACATGATTTTGGAATTAATCCAAATCAGTTGTTTATTGCCTTGTCGGCTGGTTCAACTAATCAATATTAATGCAGTAGCAAATCAAGAAGACCTGCCAAATTAAATACCACGGCACCCTTTTCTTTCTATATCAGTGAATGCAACTGGGTTGACCTGTTATTTCTTGTACACATTCTAATGGCACACATCATAAAGCAATCTAAAGGCAGTGGGGTATGGTGCCCAAGCACCATGGTGTCCCATTCTTGTGTGTGTGTGTGTATAGGAAAAATACTAATTACTCCCAGGTGTAGTTACTCCCTTTATATCTACCGTCTATCTACCTCGAGATACCACCTATTGTATTGGGTTATTGGGTCGGATGATACCACTCGACGTTCGAATAAAACTTGTGCACACCACAGGATGCAGTAACTAGTGGCGTCCTTATCTGTTGGCCAAAAAGTTAATTGCCTCATGCATCTGCTTGATTCTCGGATGAAACCCGAGCTCCTCCCTCCTCCCCGGCAAGCCCCTCGGTGCAGGATCTGGCCTCCCCTCCACCCTCGAGCTCTTCCCTCCTCCCCAACTAAAGGATTGCGCGTAGGCTACGAAAGCAGAAAACAAAACTTTTCTACCGCGCACACAAGGACATCATGCTTAAGGAGGGATCATGGATCGTTACCACTAGACGCGCAGCGTAGCAGAAGAAGAGTTGGAGAAGTCGATCCAACCACGCGCGTTGAGGTAGTAGTGGAATTAGCCGATCGTCCCGAACAGATCGTCTCCTCCACGCGATCAACCACACCACGAGCAGATCCAATCTGTAGGTTATTGATGCCGATCAACACCGCAACGAGCAGCGCCTCCACCTGTATCCACACGTCCGGGGCTGGAACGCCGATCGCGGGTGTACTAGCACCCGTGAGCGGCTAGGGTTTGGCTCGGGAGGTGGCGGCTAGGGTTATGCTAGAGGTTTACAGAAAAAACGTGTACCCCTCAGCCCCTCGCCTCCATATATATAGACCTCCTCACTTGGGCCTTGTGGACCGAGGCCCAATAGGAGTCTATTCGGATCTCTATCTGAATTGAGCCCACATCCGAATCATATTCGAATTAGTGTTCCAACCCGTTAAGCGTGCGACCCTGTAGGTTCACGTATACTTGGTCGCGACCCAGAAATGCCTTTCCGGTCACCCTGTTAATAGCGGCCTCTAGTAAGACATATTAACCCCAAAGTATACGTAAAGATCATATCGGCTGAACCTGTAATGTTCTCATGTATGAATCCCTTTGCCTCACGATATAGATTGAGCTCAAGGCGAGACCTGTGTCATCCTCTTAATAGCTCAATCACTCTCTCGATTCCGTGATGGATTATAAACTTGTGATTGACTCCTCAATCACCTTGGCATGGCCATGCACTTTCATAATCCATTAAATAGAGAGGCACAGAGATATCTCTCCCAAAAGAAGGGGCAAATTCTATCTTGATCATTCACATCCCACTACAAGTTTCATGGCAAACCCGAAGACTACTTTTATGACTACCCAGTTACGGAGTAGTGTTTAGTAGTCCCAAAATAAGCTACTACGCATGTTGGGAACCATGATGATCTCAAGTCTAAGGATTCTACATAAACACTACTTGAGACCAACTGATGACACATGGAATCTCTGCAGTGTCTCATGGCGGGTCTATCCAACATATGTTCACTAACACATGTCCATATTATTGATTTGGTATCACCATACCATGATCCATGAGACATAATAATCAATCAATACATATGATGATCTTTGAATCATATTTGTTCCTCATATGATATATGATCAGGGATCATTTAGAAATAGCAACATTTTAGCATTAAGAGTCTCATGAATAAGTCACATACTCATTGATCAATAATGATAATGTCTATTTCAAGGAACAAAGTAATGTATCATAAACATAGTATGTGATATATATAACATCTCCATGTTGCCTCTAGGGCATATCATTAACACCAACCCCTCGGTGTAGGATTTGTCCTCCCCGTCGCCCTTGAGCTCCTCCCTCTTCCTCGCTCCACGCAGCTCCAAATATGGCCACCCTCAACGCCATGGCGCCAGATCCGCCGCCCCCGAGCTCCTCCCTCCTCCCCGACCCCCTCAGCACCACATTCGGTCATCGTCAGGCGCCAGATCCGTCGCCCTCGAGCTCCTCCCTCCTCCCCGGCCCTCTCGGCACCAAATCCAGCCACCGTCAACACTGTTAACACTAGATCTGCCTGGGTGGAGGAGAATGTCCATGGAGACACGCGGCCATGGCAAGAAAGGGTGGTGTTGGCAAGGTCGTAGCTGGAGGAGTATCTCCGCAGTGATGGGAGATGGCTTTGGGTCGAGAGCAGCGCCGGCGAGGCTGCAGTTGGAGGAGTATCTCCACGACGATGAGCGGCACCGGTGAGGCGCTGTTGGAGGAGTACCTTAGGGGTGACGTGTAGTCGTGCTGGGTCGAGGGCGGTGTCGGCAAGCCCACAGCTTGAAGAGTATCTCCGCGGTGATGTGCAGCCGTGGCTGGTTGAGGCAGTGTCGGCGAGGCAGCGGCTCGAGGAGTATCTCTGCGGCGACGGGTAGCATCGGTGAGGCGCTATTGGAGGAGTATCTCTATAGCGACGTTGGGCCACGGTGGGTCAAGGGCGGCGTCAACGAGGCTATGGCTACAGGAGTATTGCCGCGGTGATGTGCAACCACGGCTAGTTGAGGGCGGCATTGGTGAGGTCGTGGTTCGAGGAGTATCTACGCGGCGACAGACATCACAGGCAAGGCGCTGTTGGAAGAGTATATCCACGACGGGTCAAGAGCGGTGTCGGTCAGGCCGCGTCTGAAGGAGTATCTCCACGGTGACAGGCAGCACCGGCGAGGCCATGACTGGACGAGGGCAGCGCTAGCAATAATATTTTTTTCCTTTTTTCCTTGAAGATAATTAGGCACATAACTACACTAACAATGATTGCGGGTGGTATCTGGATAATTAGGCACATAACTACACTAACAATGATTACGGGCGGTATCTGACCCAATAACCCGATCAAGTAGTTGGTATCCCGAGGAAGATCTATGGTGGATGGAGTGGGAGTAATTACGCCCGAGTGTAGAAACGAGGCTTGAAATGGGGCACCATGATTTCAAATGCATCAATTCCATCTAAATTTTGGTATATTTATCAGTTTTAGGGTATATACTCATCTATAACAATTCAAATGAAATGTATAAGTTTGAAAAAAAATATATTCAAATTCAAAGTTTTGAACGAATTTACATCACATACTTTGCTGATATATATATATATATATATATATATATATATATATATATATATATATATATATATATATATATAATCAGCATATACCTACAATCAAACTACCATAAAAAAGGCAACTACAATACAAAATTTAGTTCAAATTTGTTTGAACTAGTTAGTAAACTAGTTAAACTTGACATCCAAGAAATTTTAAAATTTTTCGCACATGATACATACCTATTTTAGACTATGATGCCTGGGCACCAAGGAGCACTTGTTATTTTTACTCTCTCTCTCTCTCTCTCTATATATATATATATACACACACACATATATATATATATAAAACAAGGGCACCATGGTGCTCGAGCACCATGATTGGGATTTTCCATCCATGATTGATTCAGCATGCTAAATCAATGACTTTCTTTTCAAATCGATACCTTTTTTAATTAATAAATGTTAACGAGTTTACCTCATATATTATATACCATTGCACTAGCACATATCTAAAAGCAATCCAAAGACATGGAGGCTTAGTGCCCAGACACCATGGTACCCCATTTCAGTGTCATATATATATATGTACATATATATGTATATATATATAAGAGTAAAAATAACAAGTGCTCCTTGGTGTCCGAGCACCATAGTCTAAAATAGGTATGTATTGTATGTGAAAAAATGTTAAAATTTCTTAGATGTTAACTTTAACTAGTTCAAACAAGTTTGAACCAAATTTCGAATTATAGTTGCCTTTTTTTATGATAATTTGATTGTAGGTATATGCTGATTATATACATAAATCAGCAAAGTATGTGATTTAAATTCGTTAAAAACTTCGAATTTGAGTATATTTTTCAAACTTATACATTTCATTTGAACTGTTATTGGTGAGTATATACCCTTAAACTGATATTTTCAAAAAATATATCCGAATTTAGATGGAATTGATGCAATTGAAATTATGGTGCCCAGGCACCATGGTACCCCATTTCAGTGTCCTAATTTGTCTTCGATGTGTCACTGGCAGGTGAATCCTAGGACCACATGTCAATGACACGTAAAGTGACAAGTTCTCAAATATATCTATTCGCAGTAGCAAATCCTTAATTTTTCCTGTTTTTTGTTGAGAGGTTCTCTGTAATGATTGATTGAGCAAGAAATTCATTTTAACGGAAAAGCATACCCGGCCCAGCAACCATCTTTGGGCCACACGATTACGCATCCTGCTACTCCTCGTATTCAATATCTGCGTGGCCTAGCCCACAACACGTCAGATCACCTGACTGTCACGTGCCGATCACACCGCCCGAACGTACCCATAAATACACCTCACAACGGCTGCGCGTTCCTTTTCCTTCCCCCCTGCTCTGAACTCCACTAGGGTTTCGCCGCCATGGTAAGTCTCTTCCTCCCCTCCCCAGACCAGCACTCCCAATTCCCGCACCAATCCATCAGGAATGCCGAATCCGGTGTATCACCTCTTTTTTTCGCCTTTTCCGATTTTTCGCTGAATTTTCCGTGCTGGGATCGCGCTGCAGCCGCAGGGTGACTACATAGAGCTGCACCAGAAGCGCCATGGGCGGCGGCCGGACTTCGAGGAGAGGAAGCGCAAGCGCGAGGCGCGCGAGGTGCACAAGCGCTCGCGGCAGGCCCGGGAGGTGGGTGGGGGTGTCCCCGGTTGGGGAGAATCTGTGTTCCTTCTTTATTGTTCTTCTTGTGGGTTTTTCGGTGGTGGGATCGTGTGATTGATGCCTTCGTGCTTGTCTGCTTGATGTGTTGGTGGTGGTGGTGCAGCTGCTCGGCGCGAAGGGCAAGAGGTTCGCCAAGAAGCGGTATGCCGAGAAGGCGCAGATGAAGAAGACGTAAGTGCTTGCGCTGTTTTCCCTTTGTGATTCTGATTAGGGGCTTGAAGTTAAAGGGTTTAACTGCATAGGAGATGGATAATTGAATCTTTGGCCAGCAATTTACAAAATGTTATATCCATTCGATGTCTGCCTCAACCTAAAAGCACTGTAATGCTAATACGAGTAATAACAATTGGTGGTTCTACGTAGGCATGCATGATGTGTTATGTATCTAATTGCTGGAATCAATATAACTAATGATTTTTATATACTATTTGGAAGCTCAAACTGTCAGTATATAGGCTTAAAGTCATTATCTTCTGAATTCAAAATAGGTACATAGGTTGCTTTCTATTCTGTTTGTGCAGTATTTAGGGCATGTTCTTTTTTGCTGCGGCTTATGACTTTTGGCTGAAATTTTTGAATTTTGGCTGTTTACGGTACAGATTACGGAGAGATCGATACTCATTTGCGATTTTGGCTGGTACAGATGTTGGACTTTTAACGTGTACTACGTTTAACTTGTAGACCTCGTCTTAAGAAAATACTCCGTTTAAAAGTTATGTACTGTAGCGGTTGCCAAAAGCCGGGCGGCTTGTGCCCTGCCGAACACCCCCTTAGGCTAAGGACATGGTTTGTCCCATTGTTTAGCTTTTAGGGATGGAGTGTGGGTGGTAGTATGAAACTGTGAATGCATGTTCCCTTGAAAAGATGCTGTATTCCATAATGCTGGCTTCATACTAATGCCCCTAGCTGCAACTAATTCTCTGCAGCCTGAAAATGCACGATGAGTCAACTACTAGGAATAAGGTTGATGATGATGTTCAGGAAGGAGCTCTTCCCCCATATTTACTTGATCGTGATCAGACACAACGTGCCAAAGTAATTGCTTCATCCTTGTCTTATTTTCTTTGCTGCTTTTTAAGGAGTTTTCTTCTATGCATTGATCATTGCAAGATACGTGACTGCTGTTGGTCCATGACATGTAGGTTCTTAGTAACACAATAAAGCAAAAGAGGAAGGAGAAGGCTGGCAAGTGGGATGTTCCTTTGCCAAAGGTAAGTTTTCTAAACAATACCATTAACTCTTACAAGTATCATCAAGTTGGCCTTTTGTGAAATCTTATACTATGTATTGATTAAAGAAAATTCCACACAAGCATTCTGCAATTTCCTCTCAACTAAATATCATTACAATTCATATCTCTTCAGGTCAGACCTGTGGCAGAAGAAGAGATGTTCAAAGTCCTTCGGACCGGCAAACGAAAAAGTAAGTAATGGAAGGCTAATTTTCGTGACTGACGAACTTTGCTCAATGTTTGGAAAAAATATATCATATGTGGAATATAAATCATGTTGTGGTATTCAATCTTCCCATAATTTATTTGTAATGATCAAGTATATAACTTCTGTTGCAAGGACACATTTGCTTGTGCTAATATGGATTCAGTAAATTGACAAGAACTCAATTTGGGCCTGTTCTTTTTGGCCTACAATGTCTATCATAGTCAAAGTTTCTTTCTTTGTTTATTTGGCTGATTATTTTTCTCTTGTGAAACTTGGAAATTATGGTATACTAGTTATTTATAATTTATGTAAGCATTATGGTTATAGCCAACTAAATAATATCTGCTGACTTATTTTCATATGCAGCCAAGCAGTGGAAGAGAATGGTCACTAAAGCCACATTTGTTGGACCTGGATTTACAAGGAAACCTCCAAAGTATGAGCGTTTCATACGGCCAACTGGCTTGCGTTTCACCAAAGCTCATGTGACCCATCCTGAATTAAAATGCACCTTTAATCTTGACATAATCTCTGTAAAGAAAAACCCCAATGGTCCAATGTACACTTCTCTTGGTGTTATGACGAAGGGAACCATCATCGAAGTACGTTATGCATTTTGCTTTGTTTGAAGCAGGACTTCTGTATCATTTACAAGAATACTTGTTGTTCATTCAGATCACCCCCTTCATTTCATTATTGATTGTGGTCTTCCCCTTTCAGGTTAATGTGAGTGAACTTGGTCTTGTTACTCCTGCTGGAAAAGTTGTTTGGGGTAAGATATCTTTTGTATGCTCTGCTCTATTTGCATTTGCTTCTCAGTTCCATAACCTCAATTTGTCACGATGCAGGGAAATACGCACAAGTTACAAACAATCCAGAGAATGATGGTTGTATCAATGCTGTCCTACTAGTGTAAAGCCATTGTATTGTGTTGCGCCTGGTGATGAATCACCCCATTCAGCAGCTATTATGGCTAAAGAATTTTGCAGTGTAGTCTCGCACTGGCTAATATTGATATATGTACCTTTCAACATTGTTGCCGTAATTGTAATCCAGATTGTTCCAATCCTGCACATCTTGTTTAGAACGGACTTGTGTTCTTGCCTTGGAAGAAATTTGAAAATTTTCATTTCACTCTTAAAGCAAGTTTGTGCTTATCTGTGCTTTTGAAGTTTGCTCTGCTGCATCCGTATATGATTCTTGTGGCTATCCTGGATGTGCAATTGAGTGCTATAGTTGACCTAATGTAATAAGTCTCAGCTAAAGGTTTCGTTTGTGTGCGTTGACAGTATTGCTGCTGGATCTGTCATAAACGTTGTCATGGAACTTCTAGCTCTTCATGAACGAAGAAATGGCCCTTGACAACAGGGTTAAGGTAGGCCACCTGTTAAATTTGTGTTGTCATTTCCTTTCTAAATACTTGAAGCGACGGCTCTTTATGCTTCACTAAACTGGCTGGAAATTGGCCAGATGGGACGAATATTTGGAGTTCTGGTTGGCCTCACGTTGCTGATTGGTTAAGATGGTTCAATAGTCTCCTGTTGATAATGCCACTCCGCTTAATTTGTTATTGCTCATGGGAAGAAGATTGGCGTTCCCATGTGTATAACAGGCTAAGCACCTCATGAAATAATTTATTTGCCCACATGTAAGAAATGCGACTGCCTGCTTCCAACACGATTCCTATTGTATTCAGTTACAGTTTAGTTCATTTCAGAAGCAATGGATAAAAGCAGGCAGTCGCATTTCTCTCATTGCTCAATAAAGTATCTGAAGCCGCCTGCCTTGTGATCCGCACGATGAGCTAAGACAAGCCTATGTTATAAGTAGTACCAAGCTAATGGAATGTGACATAAGCACCTAATTGAATTTGTACTGTACTAGCAGTTTATTTTAGCGAGAGCTCGACCAAGAGCAAGTCACACTCGTGCATATTTATCATCACATTGCCTGGATCGCAGTGGAATTAATTTATATAACCCAAATCATGTCTGGAGATACGCTAGACAAAACACGAGTTAGGCCTCAACAATTATCTGAAATTTTTTTGTATTGATATCCAAAAATACGGAAGAACAAGCAAAAAAGAGGCGCATGAAGTGACATTGAACAAACTAAAAAATTCTCGGCGCATGAAGTGACATTGAACAAACTAAAAAATTCTCCGGTTCACCATACACGTGCATCAGCACAGCAAAAAGAAATCGAGTTCTTGGTTAGGTTCTTGTACCGTATGTGCGCTGATGACAACATTGTTAGCGAGGAAAGTTACGCTACATTTGATTGATGAAATCAGAGCTCATGAGTTATATATATATATATATTATAGCTATTATGTGAACACATTATAGCTATCGTGTGAAGGGCGACACGCTCCCGAATAAAGTGTAGATCAATCTCTACGTGTTTGGTGCGCTAATGCTGCATCGGGTTCGTGGAGAGGTAGACTGCACTGATGTTATCACAGTAGACAAGAGTCGCGCGAAGAAGTAGACTATGAAGCTCCTGAAGTAACTGCCTTAACCAGCAGGCCTCGGCAACGACATTGGCCACAGCCCGATACTCCGCCTCCACACTGGAGCGGGACACTGTATTATGACGCTTGGTGGACCAAGAAATAACATTCTCACCTAGGAATACTGCATAAGCCAGAAGTGGACTTGCGAGTGTCTGGGCAACCTGCCCAATCAGCATCAGAGTAAACAACCAGGTCCGTCGAACATGACCGGTGGAGAAATAAGCCATGATCTAGAGTGCCATGGATGTACCGAAGGATGTGCTTTAGTGCAGTATAGTGAGGTTCCCGGGGATCATGCATGTGAAGACAGACTTGCTGAACTGCATAAGTAATATCTGGCCGAGTGAATGTGAGGTACTGAAGAGCGCCAGCAAGACTGCAGTAGTGGGTAGGATCGCTCACAGGAGGACCAGCAGATGAGAACTTCGAGTGAGTGTCCACAGGTGTACTGCAAATCTTGCAATCTGTCATGCCCGCACAGTCCAGAATGTCCAACATATATTGGCGTTGAGAGAGAAACATGCTGCCATTGTGTCATTCCATTAAGACACCAAGAAAATGATGGAGAAGGCCTAGATCCTTCATAGAAAACTCTTGCTAAAGCGCAGAAATAATTCAGCGAAGAAGAGCATCTGAGGAGACAGTCAGCACAATGTCGTCCACATAAAGCAGCAAATAGGCCATGTTGGCACCACGATGGTAAATAAACAGGGAAGTGTCTGACTTGGCCTCAACAAACCCCAGAGATAAAATGTGAGAGGCAAAACGGCTGTACCATGCACAAGGCGCCTGTTTGAGGTCATAGAGGGACTTGTTCAGATGACAGACATAATTCAGATGCGCGGAATCCACGAAGCCAGTGGGCTGAGAGCAGTATATCGTCTCAGTCAAGGTACTATTCAAAACGCGTTCTTCACATCCAACTGATGAACAGGCCAATCTCAGGACAAAGCCAAAGATAAAACAGTGCGGACGGTGGCAGGCTTGATGACAGGGCTGAAGGTCTAATCAAAATCAACACCAGGCCGTTGTGTAAAGCCACGAAGAACCCACCGTGCTTTGTATCGGTCAAGAGAGCCATCAGACTTGAACTTGTGGCAAAAAATCCATTTGCCGATGACGATGTTGCCATGGGATGGTCATGGCATAAGGACTCAAGTATTGTTAGCTAGCAAAGTTGCGCACTCTTCCTCCATGGTGTGGCGCCACTACGGATCATCTAAGGCAGATTGATATGTCTTGGGAATCGGTGACAGGGTGCTCACGTTCAAGTTGAGGTGCTGAACCAGCTGGCGGAAACCGTGTTTGCCTCGCGTCACCATTGAGTGCTCGTTGATGACAGGCGCAACTGGCACGGCACTGGCCGGAAGCTATGAGGCAGAGGCCGTGGCAGGCGTTACCGTGGCAGGCGTTACCCGCGGGAGAAGAGGGCGCCTCAAGTAGAGGCACGGAGGTTGGAGTCCCTGGCTGCGAGACCGAGGCCACGGGCGATGAACCTAGAGGCACGCCGAACCCAGTGGAGGGCCATAGGCGCACACCAAGCCGAGGGTGGGCGATATGCCCAAAGGCACGCCGAACCCAGGTGGAGGGCTGCAGACGAGCACCGAGCCAGGGGTGCGACCGGGGGGTCAAGCAGCAGAGTCATGCTGATCGAGCCACATATGGGGCTAGGGGTCAGCGCATGGACAAGGGTGGCCGGACCACCAGGGAGATTTGCAGTGAGAGAGGACTGTGACGGACCAACGGGCATCGGCACGGCGTGTTAGGAGACAAAAAAAAATCAAATACACCATGAGGTAGCTAGCTGTTCAACTCGGCGAGAGGGAACGAGTTCTCATTGAATGTCACATGTCGGGATATGATAACCCGATTGGATGAGAGATCGAGACACCGGTAACCTTTATGATCGGAGGAATAGCCAAGAAACACACACATGGTGGAACGTGGAGATAACTTGTTGGGCGTAGTGGTGGACAAGTTGGGATAGCACTTCGAGCCAAAGACACGGAGATGGGAGTATGTGGGTGGCATGTTGTAAAGCGCGAAGTGCGGAGTGGAGAAGGAGAGGGTTTTTGTGGGGAGGCGATTGAGAAGATATGTGGCGGCATGAAGGGCCTCAACCCAGTAAGAAGGCAGAAGACTTGCTTGAAAAAGGAGAGAACGCACTATGTTGTTGGTGGAACGAATAATGTGTTCGGCTTTACCATTTTGTTGTGAAGCAAGGGGCAAGACATGTGAAGGGCTACGCCATTGGTGAGAAAGAAGGTGCGGGCAGTGGAGTTGTTAAACTCGCGGCCATTGTCGCACTAGACACTCTTAATCTTACAGCCAAACTGCATAGCCGCAAAGGAGAAAAAATTAGAGAGAGTGAAGAAAGTGTTAGATTTAAGACGTAAAGGAAACGTCCAAAGAAAATGAGAGCAATCATCAAGAATGACTAAGTAGTACTTGTAACCGGAGACACTGGCAATGGGAGAGGTCCAAAGGTCACAATGTACTAAGTCGAAATTATTAAGAGCTCTAGAGTTTGATGTGACAAATGGAAGGTGTACATGATGGCCAAGTTGACAAGTATGACATAGAGTATCACTAGCACACTTATTACATGAAATAGCAGAAGAACTCACAAGCCGTGAAAGAGCATCGCCACCGGGGTGACCAAGACGGCGGTGCCAAAGCGAAGCGGCGGCGGCGGCGGCGAGGAGGGCATAAGATGAAGAGGGTGGTGCTGACATATGAAGAGGGTAGAGGGGACCGGAGCTATTACACCTAGCGATCACGTTCCTGGAACGAAGATCCTTCACAGAAAGGCCGACCGGGTCAAACTCGACAGAACAGTTATTGTCAATGGTGAACTGACGAACAGCTATGAGATTCTTAATAATGTTTGGAGCGACTAAAACATTATTAAGACAAAGATGACCATGAAGATTAGTGAAGCCAGTGGAGGTAACGGGTAGCAATTGTCCATTACCGACAACGATTGATGAAGGAGTAAAAGACTTAGCCGGGAAGGAGGATGACAAGTTACCGGCGTCAGAAGTCATGTGTGCGAAAGCCCCAGAGTCCATGTACCAGTCCGTGTTCGGAGGTGGCGTTAGCGTCATAGTGTTGAACGTGTTTGCTAGAGACGTCTCGTCCCAGGTCCCAGGCCACAGGCCCAGACATGGGAGTCCAGGCGGGAGGAGCTGGCGCCGTCGGAGGAACTTGTGGTGGCAGTGAGTAGCAGGCAGGCGCTGTCATTGGCAGTGGTGGGTATGCCACCATGGCGTGGGGCATGGGTGCACCGCCACGTGACTACGGCGTGTTGGCTCTCTGGGAAAGGCACCGACGCTCTGTTGTGGTCCGGG
Organism: Dendrocalamus latiflorus; assembly: GCA_017311315.1. Taxonomy (NCBI): domain Eukaryota; kingdom Viridiplantae; phylum Streptophyta; class Magnoliopsida; order Poales; family Poaceae; genus Dendrocalamus; species Dendrocalamus latiflorus. The sequence goes on along the minus strand of CM029651.1, from coordinate 37,343,770 downwards.
CCACATTTGGATGGTGCCTGTCCACGGGTTGTAGAAGGAAGGCCACCTGGACGGAGCACCAGTGGTGCCAGATTTTCCGCCCCGTTGCGGTTGCTGTCCCTGTTATTGTGGTGTCGTCGACGGTTGGCACTGCTTGACCCGCCGGAGGAGCTAGTGGCACCATGTGTCACGGCAGGAGGGACGTGAAGTGGCCGCCCGAGGTGGTAGGCTAGCTGCTAGCATGCTGAGCGCCACTCTTTGCGCCAGATGGGGCAGTGGCAAGGAGGATAGTCGTCGTCTACTGGGAAGGGCACGACTCCATCTCGAGTTCCTCGAGAAGAAGGTCGGAACGAACCTCGAGGAACGTCGGAAATGACCGTGGCCGCTTGAGGAGAGCTGACATGTACGCGAACTTCTCATGCAACCCACGCAAGATGGTGAGGACAAGAGTGCGGTCACGAACAGGCTCGCCGAGGGTGCTTAGAGCGTCGACCATGCTCTTCAGGCGGCGGCAGTAGTCCGAGATGGTGAGGTCGCCCTGGACGAAGGCGCGGAACTCGGCGTCGAGGTGTAGCGCACGTGTCTCCCGGTTGCCGATGAATTGCCCCTCGAGTGCTTGCCAGATAGCACGCGCGGTGACGCCGTTCTCCATGACGATCTTACAGAGGTCGGGGGTGATTGTGCTGTATAGCCACTCGAGGACGACGCAATCCATGTGACTCCAGTCGGCGGAGTCACGGCGGACGACGTCGGAGAGGACGTGGGAAGTCAATGAGTACTTGCCAACGTGATGAGGAATCGGCCGCACCATTTATTGTAGTTAGGCATGCCGAGGTCAAGGACGACGGGCACCAGCGCGCAAATATTCTGGATGGCAACCGCCTGGGCGTGAAGATTGGCGATGGCGGCGGCTTCGTGGAGAACCAGCGCCCAGGCGACTTCATCATCATGGGTGGTAGCCTCTTCGCGATCGCGGGCGTCGGCCTCGTCATGGTCACGGGTGGCGGCCTCCTCACAGTGTCGGGCTGCGGCGGCCTCGCGTTCATGGGCAGTGGCGGCCCCACGCTCTCGTTGGGCAATGGCGGCCGCAGCCTCGGCACGTTGGCAAGCAATGGTGTCGTTAACCATGACGGTGGTAGGTGGCATGAGTTAAGGTAGGTGGAAGCGTATGGTCATAGGGAACGAACACACCTCTGATACCATGTTAGCGAGGAAAGTTACGCTATCTTTGATTGATGAAATCAGAGTTCATAAGTTACATATATATAGATTATAGCTATCATGTGAACGCATTACAGCTATCGTGTGAATGTGTTAACATTGAGAAGATAAAGCGTCATGTAGGAAGCCGAGGAGTTTTCTGTCTAACAAACATGAATAAGTTTAGTGTACTCTTAGGTCGTACGGGTTGCTTATATTATCTTGTGTACTAGATCAAAAGCAAACTTCTCTGATGGCATCCTTCACTTTGCATATATTTAATGCCGCAAAAGTGCAAAAAAGTCCTCTAAAAGGGTCACTAGGATGTGTTTTTCATGCTCATTCTGACCAAAGTAGGAGTTTATTAAGATGTGACATAAGCACAACTATCTTAATGTTTATCTATGCTTGAATAGTTTTGGCCCATTGATTTCGCCGTTTTTGTCACGCCTTGCGTGGATAACTATGAGGAACTGAAGTTGAGTGTCCGGTTCGTCAACATCTCAACCCCATTTTTGCCGTGTATTGGCTGACTGATGTGTACCCAACTTCTGTTACCAAAATGTATTAGCCTACAGCCATGCACCGCATGAATATAACGCTCCAGAGTTACATTCTATATTCAGGAAGTGAAGGAAATATATAGTATGAATATACAATATAAATTAGAGCTGCCTATTGTATAGAAGACTAAAATTTTCTTAACTTTTAGTCAATTTTTTTTTTCTAGTCATTAGATCTAGATTCAACTATCCATTTGTCCTTCCCCATTTCATATAGTCCTACCACTAACACCGCAAACTCTAATCCCCACACCCACCCTCATCACCACAGTCCCCTCCCCACCCCACACTCCGCCTCCCACCGCTAGCCAGCGCCGTGGCGAGGCCCACCGGCCACCTCTACCCTCCACCACTTCCACCGCCTGCCGCGGCTGCCAACACCACCTACCTCCTCCTTTGCTTGCTTCCCACCTCTGCTTGCCGCTTTCTTCCTCCTGCTTCGCCGTCCACCTCCCGCCACCTCTCCTCCCTCCTTGGAGCTCGTCCTCAACCCGTATGTTGGCACCACCCTTCTCCATTCCCTGGCCAAGGTGGCACCACTGTTGCCTCGCCACACATGTCACTGACATGCTTCTGCCACCCCTCCCTCTAAGCTCGGTGATTTGGTGAACCTAAACCCTAACCTGTGACCCAAGAACTATTGTCCTAACCTAGCAGTAGCGCGGACAACGATGGTGCCAGAGAGGTGGAAGACGAGCTCTCAGCGCAAGATCCAAAATGTTAAAAAAATTGACTAAAACTTAAGCAGTTTTCAGATGACTGTACACAAGCAATTCCACATAAATTAATGGTTAAAGTTCAATCTTAAAAACCATACTATACGTGCTATGCCTTATATTTCGACACCAAATAGGTATAGCATAGTATTTCTTGTTCACACAAATGAATTCTAAATGGAGCAATTAGTTTCAAACGGACAAGGTTGCACAGTTTGGTGCTTGTCGGGGGCCTCTTACTCTTAATGCAACCATACTTAGGGCATCTCCAATGGTCTGAGTCAGCTAGCTATATGCATGTACACATCAGCATATATCCTATGTGAAGGAAAGAGAGTATGCAAAAAAAATCGAGCCAGCTCTTCCTTAAGCACTAGTCTATAACGCCAAACGAGGCAGCATCTATAAATTCTGTGTGTACATGTAAGCATCAAATAGCTATCATTGTATATAGTTCTTTAGAATGCTAGTTTTAGTGTGTACTATATAAATGATGTGGAAGTCTTATAGTTAGTTGCTAACTATAACCATTGGAGATGCCCTAAGAATATTGTTGATGTGTCGGATTCCCTTGGCGATGTGTGCACACAGAGTGCGGCTGGGATATCCTAATAAGTAATAACTGCCTCTCCGTTCTTTTTAGTAACGTTTTTTTAGTTTTTATAGTCTCCATGATACAACTTTGAATGTTACTTTTTATGATTTTATCTTATTATATATTAATAAATCATAATATTATAAAATATCTTATTATATACTATAAAATCATAATATTATAAAAATATTTTTAATAACAAATCTAATAATATAGTTTGTATGTAGCCAATTTAGATAGTTTTAAATATATTAGTAGTCAAACTTTATAAAGTTTGACAGCATGAATTGTAGGGTGTCACTTAAAAAAACGGAGAGAGAGTACAAGATTACAAATTTGTAACCATAATATACATACATACCATGAGCATGCTCAAGAATAATTGCATTTGCTATTAATGTACACTACTCCCTCCATTCCACAATATAATTTCTCATTATTGGGAAGGGTCGTCCCACAATATAAGTTTATTGTGGAGACCAAAGGTGTAATTATTACAAAGAGACCAAAGGTATAATTATTACAATATTTTCATCATATATCCCTACTTTAATTCTAAAAAATGTATTAGTAGTTGTAGTATACTATTTAATAGGAGTATGCATGGTCCAATGATATTAACTTTTTTCTTAAAATTAATGTCTCCTTGGTTTGTACGTATGGTGTGCTTTAAACTTATATTGTGGGATGGAAATAGTATATAAAAAATTAATGATCAGATAATTTGGCCGGACATATATAATGCAATTTTATTACATGCACAGAAAAAGACAGCACTAGTTTCTCAAAGTACCTGAATATATAGTGAATTATTTGTGCATGGTTTTACCTCTAGATGCATACCTTTTCTCCTTCTCAGCCTATGAGATTGCGCAGAGCATGCAGCCAAAACCCCAGCCGCTAACTACTGCCAACTTGATAAGCGTGACTTAATCAAATGTAGTAATTCTAATGATCGACATCGATCATGTTCATTGGCTAAGCCGAGATGAAAATGGATGGTTGGTTCAAATAACTAAGCTAAATTAACATAAATATTTTTTTACACTTTGATTGAGTCATGCTCTTATCGATTGGAGGAGTACTACTTAAATTACTTGTGAAATAGTTACACAAAGTTTATTTCTCCATTATCGCCTATGGTAGCAGCGCATTGGGGTGGTCGCTCCTGGCCCCGGTAGGTAACAAAGATGATTCTCCGATAGTGGTGCGGGTTACGGAGCGGGCGGCATCGCAAATGGAGGGCCTGGTCTTGGAGGCCCCTGGCGATATCAGTGCCCCCACCGCCCACGTGACGGCCTCTGTCGGCCTCGACACCCTTGCCATCACCGCGCAGCGAACGGAGGGCGCCCTGGTCCCTACACTGGTCCCAAGTGGAGGTGCTCTGGAGGCGATTTGTGGAACGCTACAGTGGGAGCTGCCAGACCTATGGAGGGCCATGTGGGAGGTGTAGGAGGTCCAAAGTCAGCAAACCCCTGTCGCGGCGGTAACAAAGGTGGTCGTAGAAAGGACAGAGAGTCGTGAGGCCACCACCGACCCACAGCGCCCCTAGCGGGTGGACTCCGAGTCCCCCTGGTGTAGGTTTGCAGTGGAGCACCTAGCTGGATGACTTCAAAATACCCATGGTGGAGCCTTACAAGGGCAACACAAACCCTGTGATTTCTGCGCATCTATGAGACAACCATCGAGGCCACGTGGGGAGACGACTCAACGAAGGCAAAGGGACCACCGCTTGTCCTACAAGGGGTCGCACTATCCTGGTTATTCATAATCACACTTGGCTCCATTTACGCATGGGAGCAGGTCTAGGACCTTATGCACAACAACTTTCAAGGCAACTACGTGAAGCAGGTCAATGTGGACTAGCTCTTTGCAATAAGGAAGGTTCTAGGGGAGAAGCTAGGGAGTACTTCAGGCACTTCGTGAAGGTCCACTGCCAGTTGAAGGACGTCAATGAGATGACCATCATTAGTGTCGCCATCTGCGACCTTTAGAAGGGGCCACTTGCAGAGTACAATGCCTGGAAGCCATAAGAATGGTGGCTAAGCTCTTCAATAAAATAGAGGAGAACATGAGAGCAGAGGAGGACGCGATGCGGCATAGGGCCAATGTTGCGGGGCCTACCCCTGAGGCCAAAAGGGAGCATGCCCAAGACGCGGGGACACTGGTGGTGGCGCATGTACAACAACCCCCGGAAGTATCTCTCGACCATCCCACACCGAACGTGTTGTGGATATAGGCCCCCCATGTTGGACCCCGCCAAGTGATCAACACCATCATAGGGGGTCGTCCCTCAAATTTCCCTACAGAGGGCCTACATGCGCCAGATACACTACGTTGCCACATATCCAGAACATGTGCTCACGGTATGGGCCTAAGCTAACATCACCTTCATGATAGAGGATGCTTCAGGGGTGGACTTTCCTTACCAAGACACATTGGTTGTGGGGACAAACACTACAAGGTGTGATGTCAGGCGGGTTAGTAGTAGACAAAGATAGTTTCATGGACCTTCTGGTTTTGGCGCCTTCAACCAAATGGGCATCCCCGAAAGAGGCTCCAACCACCAGGGGTCCCCCTGCAAGGCTTTGGAGGGTGTCCGGTCAGCGTGCTGGGATAGGTGATGCTCAAAGTAGCCTTCGGCCAAGGCGAGCGTAGCAGAATTGAGGTTATCAACTTTGACGATGTGGATCTTCTGTATTCATACAACACCATCTTGGAAAGGGCTACCCTCAACACATTCAGGGTAGTCCCGCACCACAATTACTTGTGTATAAAGCTCTCGGGCCCCAAGGAGGTCATCATGGTGTTTGGTGACTAGGACCTCATTCAACAAATCGAGGTGGGCACATAGAGCCCACATCAAAAAGTGCACGTGGAAGTGAAAGACCCACCCCTCCTTTGGCAACACCCACTCCCTCTGTGCCAGGGTGGACGCCAAAATTGAGGTCGGACGGTGAGGTAAAAATGGTACCACTCAACAGCGAAGACCCATCGAAGCAGGTATCGATCGGGGGTAGCCTTACCCCGGAGGCCAAATGGAACATGCTAGAAGTCCTCCGCAAGAACACTGATGTCTTCGCATGATCACCCGCTGACATCACAGGAGTAGATTACTCCACCATTGAACACAAGCTGACGGTGGGCCCCGATACGAAGCCCATCAAGCAGCGAATGAGGAGAATATCCCTCGAAAGGCAGGTTGCTGCCAAGGTAGAGGTGGCCAACCCGATGTTGGTCAAGAAGATGAACGGCAAATAACGAATGTGCGTTGACTTTGCTAACCTTAACAAGACATGCCCAAAGATAACTACCCTCTGCCACGTATTGATCAATTGGTGGACACCATGGTAGGGTGTGAATTGATGAGTTTCCTCGACGCATACTCCGGATATCACTAGATCTGTATGGCCAATGGAGATGAGGCCAAAACCAGCTTCATAGTACCCGATGGGACATATTGCTTCTTCAAGGTGCCTTTTGGGTTAAAAAAATGCTAGGGCAACTTTCACCAGGCTCATCACTTTGGTACTCGCATCTCATCTGGGTCAGAATGTTGAAGCTTACGTGGACGATGTGGTCGTCAATAGAAGGTGGGCAGCCTCCCACGTTATGGACCTCTAGAAAACCTTTGACAACCTTCACTAGGGCGACATAAAAATCAACCCAAATAAGTGTGTCTTTGGGTCTGGGTAGGCAAGTTGCTTGGCTTCCCAGTGTTCGGCAAGGGCATCGAGGCCAACCCTGACAAAATTGACGTCATATTATCCATGGAGGCTCCCAAGATCGTCAGGGATTTCTATAGGCTGGCAGGGCACCTCGCTATCCTCAACCGTTTCCTGTCAAGGGCTATGGAGCGGACACTCCCTTCTTCAAAACCCTCCACGGCTCTGGTAACTTCCGATGGACTGACAAATGTGCGCAGGCTTTCTAGGACCTAAAGGAATACCTCACCAACCTCCCCAAGTCTGCATGCCCAGCACCAAAGGACTTGCTCCTATTGTATTTGGCAACAATGTCACATGCGGTCAACATGGTCCTCGTGTTGGCAACGCCCGGTATACTATGTCTCTAAGGCATTGCAGGGAGCAAAGACATGATACACCGAGCTGGAGAAGTTGGCTTACTATCTACTAATGGTTTCGTGCAAGCTACAACACTATTTTATAGCTCATAAGATCATTGTGCCCTCATCCTTCCCCTAGGGAAGATGTTGCCAAGGTTGTTAAAATCGCGATTCTAGTCGTAGAATCGTACGATTCTACGATCCCACGAAACCAACCTGACTCAAATTGCATCTTAAGTTGTATCAGGTAGAATCGTGGTATAATCGCGATCCTAGTCGTAGAATCATGTTGAATTGCAGTAGAATCGTGGTAGAATCATAGAATCATGCAACATCCAATATTATGAAAGATTTTGGTGTTTGGTTGTGTTCTATCCCTCAATTCAAGTTGTATGTTAAGTACTAAGTAGTTAATAGTTTAGAAATTAATATTCAGAGGTTTAGAATAATAAAAATTAATTTTATTATTTATTAATTTTACTTTTTTATGTAAAATGATCAGATTATGACAATATTGATAACATCACTCTTCTAGTAATAGCTCACAATGGCATATAATTTAAACCACGCTTTTAGTCGTGAATAAAATATATTTATTAATAAAATTAGATGCTAAATGACCAAATAAACACTCATATAACTCTTGGAATACACGGTAAATTGTGTGTGTGTGTGTGTATCGTAGAATAGGGTAGGATCTTAGATTCTACAATTCGGTCGTAGAATGCGATCCTACCAAATTGTCTCCGACGATTCAGGATCACGATTATGACAACCTTGAATATTGCAGAACAAAGAGTCCACGGACTACATCAGCAAATGGGTGACTAAATTAGCCCCTTCTCCATCACCTACGTCACTTGCACCACAATAAAATCACAGATACTAGTAGACTTCATCGCTGAATGGACTCCCACGTATTAGCCAAGCTATCAACCACCCCCAAACTAGTGAGCCCTGAACACTGAAGGTGCATGCGGCACCGTGGGCGTAGGGGTAGGGGCCATCGTCACAACCCCCGAGGGCCAAAGCCTAGCATACGCAGCGTGCCTCGAGTTCCTAGCAACCAACAACATGGTGTTATACAAGGCCTTGTTGTTCGCCCTCCGCAAAGTGAAGGCACTGGGAGCTAGAAGGGTGCTCGTGTATAGTGACTCCTACCTACTCACTGGGAACATCGACAAGTTGGATCGGGCCAAAGACCCTTTTAATTCTTGATCTGAACTGTCAATTCTTGATCTGATGGCGAGCGGCGAGCAGATGCGTACAGTTGTTTGTGCTAAGGCTTCTGATATGTGTACATGATCTAAACATCAGCTACATGAGCCTTTTTCCTCGATCCACCTTCTCCATAGATATCATTCCATTGAATAAGCTCGTTCATATTAGTGGAATCAGAAGACACACTTGCACAAACCTACAAGGAAGTAACATATAAAGTTAGCAACATACTGCATTTTGAAGGGCACCAAGAACAGTTCAGGCTGTAGACTCGTATCTCAGGACACCTCACATGTGGATAATGAGCCATAGGGTCAACTTCGAGATCAGACAATTGCAATACGATGGACGACCACAAAGTTTTGACGTTTTTGACATCACCAAGACTGCTAGTCTATATCTCTCAAAAAGAAAATCTCTTTACATATTAGCACAACAGAATCGAAAAATTGATTTAACTATTTCTCCCCGAAATCTGTCATTTAAGAATAAGAACAACTACACTGACAGTATTTAGCATAATACGACATGACTACTGTTGTGGACTCGGGGGAAATTTTATATGCGAAGATCCACAGAAACAGCAACTGGAGAAGATCGAGCAGGCGGCCGAGTCAGGCTTCCATGATTGGGGCACGGACATCATTGCTAAAACATGATTGGGGCAATGGTCTATTTTCTGCTTCTGCTAAAGTTCTCTCCTGCAGGTGGACAACACACAAGAAGTTCAATTGTATTTCATATAAAATCATGTTATCATCCATCACTGTATATTAAATATAAATAATTGTGTTCCGTCGATTTTATTACTAACCCAGAAATTAGAACCCAAGGACTACATAATAATAAAAAAAAATAGAAGTTCAGGAGGATAAAACTAACCTTCTCCTTTTCAAGTATCTCTCTAATAGGACGATGAGCAGCAGTAACACAAAATCTGAAAAATAATTGCAGTCAAGAGTCAACAAACAATCAACAATCAACTTTAAAAATAAGCATAATAACATTTGATCTTTTCGTTTTTGCAGAACTCATTAGTAGTACCTTGAGATCACTGCCTGAGTACCCTTCTGTCAAGTTAGCTATGGCTTCAAGATCTACATCATCTGCCAAGTCTTCGTTAGCTAGTATCACGCTTAGAATTTTTTTCTATTTGATGCATCCGGCAAATTCACCATCAACCTAAACAAAATGTTTCCCAAAATTGTGCAGTCAATAAACTATAATTGCTATATTAATATTAGAGTATAGATCTTAAAATGAATGAAAAATATGAGCCACCTCCTAGGAAGCCTCCTAACAGCCGCCTCATCAAGGGAAGGAGCGCGGCATCGACAACCCGCTCCTGTTTTCGCATGTCTGTGCCGTCGACGGCGATAAGCATCATTTTCCACCGCCCCCAAACTGCCGCTTTTTACCCTCGTCGTTGGGCCTTCAGATTCTAAAAAGCTATTTTTAAACTTTTTTATAATAATTAATTTTTAAATAAAATATCTTTTTTAAAACAAGTCTATAAATTAATTATAGTACACACTACAATAACTTTATTTATATCGGCTAAAATCATTGTGAGTTTCTATTATCTTATATTTTCTCCTACAAACAGTCTAAAAATTAGAAGATACAGTGATAAACTATAAGCGGAAACAAAATAACACGCCTATTTCCAACCCAGGGCACCCTGTGCTACAGACACAGCACCAGTACTAGTGGGGCTAGGGGTGAAATCGGGTCGGATACGGTCGGATCTCACCTTTCCCATATCCTAACCCACATTTTCTAATCGGATTCGGGTCGAATACGGATAGTATTGAATACGAATATAAAAACGGATAATGTCGGGCACAAATATGGAACAAATACGTACCAAGACGGATACGGACACTATCGGTCACGAATATTTATTCGGATATCAAGTCGATGCAACAACCATTTTATACCACATTGACAATAGCAATGCAATCATTCCATACATCCATAATGCAACAATACATCGGTACTAAAGTCGTAGCATCACTCACAGAAAATATTCACCTAACATGTAACATGTATTGGTACAATCGAACATGTAACATGAGCAAATATACACTCACAGAAATATTCACCTAACATGTAAATTGATCTGAAGCTATATGTGTTCACGGGCATATGTTTTTTTGCTTAAGAAATGTGGAGTTCACTGATCTGTTCCATGCAACTTGCGGCAGCAGTGCAGGAGTAGCAGGAGTTCACTGATCTGTTCTACAATGCAAGCTTCTGGAGAGGCGGCAGTGCAGCACGGTGAACCGGTGAAGTGACTACTTACTCCATCACAATATACACATATGAATCATCCTCAAATGCATTGTAGAATTGGACATCTGGTTTATTGCTAAGCAAATCCCCTCTAGGCTCTAGGCAAATCCCTTTAAGCAAAGTGCTAAGCAAATCCCCTCTAGGTAGATCTGGCGTACCTCCCCAACACCAAGAACAATGAACCACTTAACCGCTTGAAGATCTTCTAAAAGAAATAAATAACCTAACCTTTTAACACCAATGAATTGTCAAATGGTAGACAAGTCACACAGCAACCACACAGGGCAGCAGATAATTTAGATGTAGCACAAGAAGTACTCTATAAGACCAAATAAAATAACAAAGCATACTACCAACATAGATTAATCATTAATTCCTACATCACATAAGAGAATTTCCCATGCCTGAAAAATGCAATAAGAAAGCAAAGGGTATGACTGTATGGCATCAAGCTTACTATTTCATATACTTGGTATTGACAGCAATGGTGGGTAACCAAAATATGGGCGGGCACACGTAGGGCTATAATTCACCTCAATACTCTGAAACTCCAAAGTCTTGATGTCTAGTGAAACAGATTCTATGACCAGCTCATTCTCTTTTGAGCGTATGAATTCATAGGCATTCACAATACACTGCAGAAATATGCATCCCTTGGCTGTACCAACAACAAAACACACACAATTCAAGGGAGACGGAATCATCTTCTCCCACTGACTGGCACTCTCGCTCTCATTTTGTCTAATGGTATGATACAAGTGAGACTTCCAATTTCCAGTGTCACTGCAGAAAACAGATATCACAGGCCTGCCTACCCCAGCATCCACAACGCAAATCTGCTACATATTGTTGCAGGGCGGAAAGTCGACAGTGGAGAACTCCATCCTGCCTGCGTCAAGCACAAGTAACTTCTTCCTCCCAGTCAACTTCCAGTAGAAGCAGCCACATGCATAGTCACACGAAGAGAAGCACCCGAGTACGGATGGCTCACCGATCAAAGCACTCCAACCTTGAAATGGGACGGCAGATCAACAGATCCGAGAAATAGAAGCCCTTATCGGGGGGCATCGGGTAGTCCGCCATGAGGACGCGGCCATCGGAGACGTCGAGGTGTGTCCAGTTGTCTACCCATGCGGTTGCGGGAGGGAGGGTCGAAGGCGAAGGAGAAGTCTGCAGCCTAAGCCATGGCGGCGGCGGCAGGAGCGGAGCGGTGGGGCGGCTCTGCGGAGTAGAATTCGTCGTAGCTGAGAAGCCGAGGAGGAATGGCGGGTGGAGGCGGCGGAAGCGGCGGACGAACTTAGGGTCGGTGATGATGCGGAGGAAGGACGTGCAGGCGGCGGATGCGCGGACGAGGTCGGCCGGGTCAGGGACGCGGACGAAGATCTTCGCGAGGAGATCGTCCGGCAGGGCCGGCGGTGGCGGAGCCTCGAGGGACGATTGGGGAATCGGCCGAGGAAAGAATGGTCGCGGGTCGCCGAAGCCCCGAACGGCCGAACCGAATGGTTGGAGCGCTGTGGAGCCGGTGAGTTCGGATGATTCGGAAGTTTGGACTGGCAAAGTAATCCGGGTAATACCCGAATAGTTAAGCGGGTAATATCCGAATTTTATACCGGATAATTCGTATCCGTCGGATACCGACCTCCCAAACCCAATACCGTATCCGTCAAAAAATACCCGTATTCGGATCCGATACCCGTATAAGTTTCCGGGTACCCGAATTTACGACCCGAATTTGACCCGCTTTAATACGGGCGGGCGGGAAATACCCGGCCGTTTTCACCCCACTGTGGGGCACTAGCTAGCACTAGCGCAGCGTATCATACGTCTCACTTGGCTAGGCGATACGGGAAGCGACAACGCCGTTCTTGACCTCGAGCACGGACGACGAGTGGTAGTAGCAGGTAGTACTGGCGTTAGAAGGGTTAAACAAGCGACAAGGCCGGTTGGTCACGACCCCCTGTCGGTCAGTCACACCGGCACCGAGAAGCCTCCCCCTTTTCTCTCTCTTTCATTAGCATTTTCTGTGAGGCCAATGCCAAGGACACATGCAGCCAGCAGATGTTAACGTCGCAAGCTTCAGACCTTCAGTAAAGCCAGGAAGGAACATGTGGGCATTGCTCCCACTCATGCCGTGTGTACCACTGAAAACGAACCATCATTAACTAGTCGTACTAAATGAGTACCAGTTAATAGGCCTATTCTTTTTAGCTGAAATTTATGATTTTTCGCTATGATTTATGATTTTTTGACTGTTCGTACGAGATATTACAAAGTAACAAAAACTCACATATGGTTTTTGCCGATATAAATGAAGTCGATACAGTATGTACTACAATTAATTAGTAGACCATATCTTAGAAAAAATACTTCATTTAAAAGCTAATTACTATAGAAAAAAAATCAAAAAACAGCTTTTAGAAGCTAAAAAGAACAGACCCAGTTTCTCTCTCTGTCAATTCATTTCGTTTCGACCCCAGGAGCAATTTCAATCAACTACAATACAATTTCAGCTATAAACCACTATTTTTCAACTTAGCTGAGCGGGTCTAAAACTGTTCTGAACGGGACTGAACAGCATACCCCCAACGCTGGGGCAGAGGAGAAAGATCCACCCACCCACCTCAACGGCAGAACGGGAGCACGGCACCGCATCCACAAGAAGAAAGAAGACGCCGCTTGCCGCTGCGCGAGAAAGCGAACTGCTTTCGTTTGTGCGGGGGGTATTAAACTAGTGCGCTCCCGTTGCGTCCGTCCGTCTCCAATTCGCCCGGGAAGCCACTCCAAGCTAGCTGCAGTTTTCTTTTCCTTTCTCACCGCCTCCACCGAGCAACGACTCCTTCCCTCGGCTTCTCGCTCCAGGCTCCACTACTGCGTTTGGGCGAGCTAGTACACCGAACACCACGAGTGAGTGAAACTCCTCCTCTTCTGGCTGCAATGGCGGCCGCCGCGCTGCCGCGTGCGGCCCTGCTCCTGGCGCTGCTCTGCCTCGCGTCGGCGACCAACGTGACGTACGACCACCGCGCGCTGGTCATCGACGGCGTGCGCCGCGTGCTCGTCTCCGGGTCCATCCACTACCCGCGGAGCACCCCCGACGTACGTCAGCATGTCTCTTTTTTTTTTTGCCGCACTGCTAGTCCTCCTCTGTTCTTGGTAATCAGGCTGGTACTAACATTGCCATGGCGTCGCTGGTGGCAGATGTGGCCGGGGCTGATACAGAACTCCAAGGACGGCGGCCTGGACGTCATCGAGACGTACGTCTTCTGGGACATCCACGAGCCCGTCCGGGGACAGGCACGTAGTCCGCTCCATGCTCAATGCCACTAACCTCTCACTCTGATTATTTCCAGGAGTACAGTAATCTTCTCTTTCTCATCATCCCCTGCCTCCTGGCCGTCTGCAGTCTTGCGCCCCATGCTTTATTCTCTCTCCCCTAGGCTCTTTGCTTCTCGTGTAGTACACTAGTACTGTAGTAGCATATCACTATTAAGAACTTTAAAGCAGTAACATCATTATTATTACTGTTACACAAACAATTATCAATATCCAGTAAGTAGTAGTAATTCTGATGGGCAAGAATTGCTGCAACGCGTGCAACAGTACGACTTCGAGGGCAGGAAGGACCTGGTGAGGTTCGTGAAGGCCGTCGCCGACGCCGGCCTCTACGTGCACCTCAGGATCGGGCCATACGTCTGCGCCGAGTGGAACTACGGGTCAGCCTGCTTATTATATATTCTCCTTGTCAGTCGATCGGTTGCAGAAGCTCGTTACTTACACGAACTGATGGTGATTGCAGAGGCTTCCCGCTATGGCTGCACTTCATCCCGGGGATCAAATTCCGCACCGACAACGAGCCATTCAAGGTAACATTTCTGATCTCTTAACTCTCCGTTTTCTTTCTCCCCTTACGCATTAACGCATGGGTGACAATAACATAAATAAGAGCTGCATAATATATAGCAGTACTGTGCAATGCAACTTGATCAATCAATCACTTAGTCAGTCTAGCCCTGACCAAGTGGCCGCCTGGCACGGCACAACATGGCTCTGGTCCGGATAGAACCTGATTTGGTCCGGCATGGCTGGCCTGAACAAATTATTGTGCTGTACAGTGCTAGCTCATGTGTCTATCCTCTGATCCACGCATGGTACAAAGAGAGATCATATCGGGTCGGTTCAGATAAGCTTCGCTAAATAAGGCACTAATGGCCCGTTGATTTTACTTGCAGTCATAATTAATTTTACTGTCGGTCACAAGTAATTTTACTATGAGTCAATTATTTTTACTGCCAATTACCAAATTTATCACCAGCCATAAGTAATTTTGCTGCCAATTCGCTTGTCCACACTTAGAAGAGTGCAGTAACCCTAACACAAGTAATTTTATTGTCAACCGTAAGTAATTTTATTGCACTACTATAAAAGAGTTATTGTACGGGCCGAACCGGCCCGCCGTATCGAGAGGTCGGCCCAAACACAGGACATCTGGTCGGACCAAGCCAACTACGATATGTTTATTGTTCGTACCGTACTGTTTCTGGATCGAACAAACAATATTGTGCCTCGGGCTGTTACGGTTGGGCCGGCCCTATTTGGCCAGGTCTAAGTGAGTCAATTACCATTGATGCCGTATGTTTTCCCTGCGTTTGTGCGTGTGCGCAGACGGAGATGCAGCGGTTCACGGCGAAGGTGGTGGACACGATGAAGGGGGCGGGCCTCTACGCGTCGCAGGGCGGGCCCATCATCCTATCTCAGGTCCACTGCGCTTGCCTCTCCTGCTTGCTAGCTCCTTTCCAGCCTCTCATGGTCGTGCCCGTGCGTGCCGGTGTCGGTGTACTGGCCCGTACATGCTGTGTGCAACTGTGCAATGTGTTTGACGGTGTGCGTACTGGCCGGGGCGTGTGGTGCATGGCAGATCGAGAACGAGTACGGCAACATCGACTCGGCGTACGGCGCGGCGGGGAAGGCGTACATGCGGTGGGCGGCGGGGATGGCCGTCTCGCTCCACACCGGCGTGCCCTGGGTCATGTGCAGGCAGTCCGACGCGCCCGACCCCATCGTAAGCCGACTATCCATATAATATATCCGCTTGCTGCCAAGCGGCACGTGAACGGACGTTGTGAGCCAACGTTTCTGTGTGCGATGCGACGCAGATCAACACGTGCAACGGGTTCTACTGCGACCAGTTCACGCCCAACTCCAGCAGCAAGCCCAAGCTCTGGACCGAGAACTATACCGGCTGGTTCCTCTCCTTCGGCGGCGCCGTGCCCTACCGCCCCGCCGAGGACCTCGCCTTCGCCGTCGCGCGCTTCTACCAGCGCGGCGGCACATTCCAGAACTACTACATGGTAACGTATATATGCTACTGCGCCGCGCGGCGCGCGCAGAGACGGGCCGGAGCCGTTCTCACTCTCCATTTTCCTCTCTGTCTCCTGCAATGCCCGCCTGTTTCTGACTTTGGATCGTCGTCGGCAGTACCACGGGGGGACCAACTTCGGCCGCAGCTCGGGGGGACCCTTCATCTCCACGAGCTACGACTACGACGCCCCCATCGACGAGTACGGTGAGCGTCCTCTCGCCTTGGCCATGTCTCGTTTTTGAGCTCCTGGACTGGGAACTGCATCATCTGGTTCCTCGACTAGCAGGCATGCTTCAGCGTACTTCAGGCATCAGCGTCTACTAGATATTTTGGGCAAGAATGTTTCATGGCCTATGTATTGCTTTGATGAAAACAGGGATGCTTGATGAATTCATGTTGTAGACTGAAGCATTTGCCTGAAACTATGCGAGATTATCGGCAAGTTATATATGCAGGACAATGACAGCTATGTTATATTGAAGTAGATTAGATATTTGAGGACCATTGCCATTGTCACATTTAGATGGAGAACGGGACAGATTTTTAAAATTTTATTTCCCAATAATGTATTTCCCCTTTTTGCAATATGTGTGACTCAGGACTAGTGAGGCAGCCAAAGTGGGGCCACTTAAGGGATGTGCACAAGGCAATAAAGCTGTGCGAACCAGCCCTCATAGCAACTGATCCATCATACATTTCTCTGGGGCAAAATGCTGAGGTATGTGATCCTCTTTTCCAAAAGCAACTCTTAATTTAACAAAAAAGAAAGAAAGATAATCCAATTCGACGTTGCAGAAGCAGCAACGTAGCAAATCTTGTTCAGGAAGAATATTTACCGTTATGGTCTGCTCGGGTCATAATTAATGACATCTGCCTTCCTCTGGCTTCAGGCGCACGTATACAAGGCTGGTTCGGTATGCGCGGCATTCCTTGCCAATATAGATGCTCAATCTGATACAACTGTCACCTTCAATGGCAAGGCGTATAAACTCCCTGCGTGGTCTGTCAGCATCCTTCCTGACTGCAAGAATGTGGTACTGAACACTGCTCAGGTATGTGCATTCCCTGCTCGCACTTGTTAAAACAGAGCTGCATTAGGGGAAAGAACTTTGAATCGTGGACCTGATTCTGATACAAGTGGTTACTCTTTGCAGATCAATTCTCAGGTAACAGCTTCAGAAATGAGGTACCTTGGGTCCAGCACTCAAGCGTCTGATGGTTCGTCCATTGCCCCGGAACTTGCTTTGTCTGGCTGGAGCTATGCCATAGAGCCTGTTGGTATCACGAAGGAGAATGCCTTGACAAAACCTGGATTGATGGAACAGATAAACACCACCGCGGATGCCAGTGATTTCCTGTGGTACTCAACAAGGTAGAGCATTACATGCGTAGCTGTAATTGTGTGTATAGTAATTAGCAAACTGGAGGTGACAAGTTTACTCACCGATTCCTATTAAATGTACTTTGTGCAGCATCATTGTTAAAGGGGACGAACCGTATCTAAATGGCAGCCAGTCCAATCTGCTTGTCAACTCAAGTGGACATGTTCTTCAGGTCTATATCAATGGCAAGTTGGCAGGTAATGCTTGAGAAGACGATGCAAAGTCCTTCAGATGATATTTGAATTGCTATGTTAATTCTGAACATTGGTCTTCCATACAAGTCGTATTTGTGTGCTGAAATGTAAGTGTTAAAATCTTACCAGGCAGCAGTAAGGGTAGTGCTAGCAGCTCTCTCATCTCGTTGCAAACACCGATTACACTTGTACCTGGGAAGAATAAAATAGATCTTCTGAGTGCAACAGTTGGACTGTCGGTAAGTCAACCTCCACTTCAGAAGAGATACTCTTCTTTCACCTGAATATTCTGCTCTATTTTGCTGTCCATCTGTACCATTTTAGAATAGTATTCAGAAAAGTAAAAAATCTATATCTATACTAAGTTGCTAACATTGATTTCCATCAACTCGTGTGTTACTTCAGAATTACGGTGCATTCTTTGACCTGGTTCCTGCTGGAATAACCGGTCCAGTAAAGCTGAGTGGACCAAATGGTGCGCTCGATCTATCTTCAACAGATTGGACATACCAGGTAGTCTACACTCCACTGTTTCTGAGTTCTTTAACTATTGGCAAATGTTGTTTTGAAATCCCTTTATTATTGTGGTTCAACCATAGTTGTAGTGCGGTTGGTTTTTCCTTGTCACAATTTTTTTCTACTACAGGTTGGACTCAGAGGAGAAGACCTGCATCTGTATAATCCTTCAGAGGCCTCTCCAGAATGGGTCTCAGAAAACGCTTACCCGACCAATCAACCATTGATCTGGTACAAGGTCAGTATGATCCTCTAACCAAGAAATTACGCTACATTTGGCATTTGAGTGCATGCAGTATGACTATGGTTTCAAAAGGCTACATATGTATACTTTATTTGTTTGGCTCTCCATTTACTTGAATATTTACCTTGAGTAAATACGCTAACTACAATGCTCCAAATGCAGACCAAATTTACGGCTCCTGCAGGTGATGATCCTGTTGCCATAGATTTCACAGGAATGGGGAAAGGTGAGGCATGGGTGAACGGGCAGAGCATTGGTCGCTACTGGCCAACAAATCTGGCTCCACAAAGCGGCTGTGTTAATTCATGCAACTACAGAGGAGCTTACAATTCGAACAAATGCCTAAAGAAATGTGGGCAGCCATCACAGACTCTGTAAGAATTCTGAAAAGGCTCAGAACCACCAGGAATATCCTCTCCAAATTTTTCATACTATGTTTTGTGCCCTACTTGCAGAGCCAATTCTAATGTTTTGTATCATTACATGCTCTCATATGGAAAAGGTTTAAGAAATCTTTCGGGGAAATGTAGCATTTAGGTGTTCACGACATTTATCTTTTATTTCAAGATTGAAGTTCTGCTATATTTGTTGGTACTGAAACATGAAGGCCACACAGTTTCAACATTGAATTTATGACCACCATGATGCTGACCATTTTAATTGTGTTTTCTCATGATGCACATGAAATGTAGGAACTGCTAGAATTGAATGACTAATTGAATTTCCTACCTTGTTAACCAGGTATCACGTACCTCGTTCGTTTCTCCAACCAGGCAGTAATGATCTAGTCCTTTTCGAGCAGTTTGGTGGTGACCCAAGCAAGATATCCTTCACGACGAGGCAAACAGAAAGTGTATGCGCACATGTGTCAGAGGCGCATCCCGCCCAAATCGATAGCTGGATCTCTCCCCAACAGGAGGTGCAGAGACCTGGACCGGCACTTCGCCTGGAGTGCCCCAAAGCAGGCCAGATCATCGGCAGCGTCAAGTTTGCAAGCTTCGGGACACCAAGTGGCACCTGTGGGAACTACAAGCACGGCGAATGCAGCAGCTCTCAGGCTCTCGCAGTTGTTCAGGAGGTAACTCCAATCTGTTCCAGACTTGTCATGTCTCAATGTGTGTGCTGTTTCTCTTGCAAGATGCTGACAATGTTTGCTGGAAACTCTGCAGGCCTGCGTCGGGGTGAGCAGCTGCAGTGTGCCTGTGTCAGCGAAGAACTTTGGAGATCCATGCAGAGGGGTCACAAAAAGCCTTGTGGTCGAAGCTGCATGCTCATGACAATGTTTGATAAATGTTGGTTAGTAGGAAGCAAAAGCAGTTGAAACCAGAAACCTTCATTGTGTAGACAAAACAGGCAAGGAGGAATAAATGTTCCCAAAATGCTGGTGAAATGGAATAAATATTCCCAAAATTATTGGAGCCATGCAAGCTATTAGAGTGACTTCTACTTGTTAACATGATGAATCTTTATATTTTGCAATTTTTGAGATGTACTTTGTAATTCAATCATCACAAGCACACCATTGTCTGTTGAATGTAAAGTTTTGTCATGCATAGAAGTACACCTGAAACTCTAATACTAGCTAGTGTGTGTAGTAAAGCATCTGAAACTCTGCACACACAGCTACTGTGCGTTCTGAGGCACCTGAAACTGTTCGGCTGCTGTACCCTGTAGAAACTTATGCAAAAGCTTTTCTCAAGGAATCGATATCCCTTTGTGTGAATAGCTGAAGAGTACACCTTGCTGAAGGTCTGCAACTCTCAGGCCCCCATGATGTTTGCGGCACCATGGTTTAGCTTGCAGCACTTGGTTTCAACCTCTTAAAGTGGCTTTCTTAGCGAGACCAGGACGATCCAATTCCATCATATTGCAAAACGCAATGATAGTAGAACAGGGATGGGCAGCAAGTTTCGACATACAAGTTGCTAAGGAATAATAGAAGCTCTAAGAAGAGTTTTTTACAGTACATTATATTGGTACTTGGTAGTAGAAAAACGATAGTAAAAATTAAATCTGATTATTGATTTGTGAGAGCATTGTAGACTTGTTTTTGTTGTTGATTTTTTTATCCGAAGGATCTTTTGGACTATTCTCGTTATCCTCCGTCTTCTTCAGGCCCGACGGGTTGAGCGCCATCAGCGGGTAGTAGTGCGTGTACAGGCGGATGCGCACCTTGCCGATCCTGTGGTCCTTGGCGTCTCCGCCGCCGGGGACGTGGCAGTTGTCGAAGACGGCCACGGTGATGACGGTGCAGAGGTCGAACACATCCCAGGTGTACTGCTCATTCCACTGCGGCGCGAGCGTGTTGAGCAGCGTGCGCGTGCGCACCCACTTGGCGCCGTACTTGGCCACGCAGTAGGGGTCCGTCAGCCCCCCTGCTTGGCCTTCATGGGAACCAGGTTGTGCGCGCTCAGGATGCCCACCTCCAGGATCCCAATGGCGCCCTTCCGCAGCTTCTTCGCCGACGGCTACAGGTCGCTGCTGCAGTGCGTCTACAGGTCGCTGCTGCAGGCGGATCTTGCTCGCGAACGTCTTGGACTAACTCTGTTTGCCGCTGACCAAACATGAAGTCTCTCTCTAACTCTCCCCTCTCTCCCCTCATTTACACTCTGAACCACCACCAGCAGCAGCGTCCATGTAGGAGGCATCAATGTATAGTACATGTTAGAAATAGTCCCAGATCAAGCATAACTTATAAGTGTGAGGGAACTCTTACCTATTGAACTAGTCTTTTAAGGGGAGAAGACACAATACCATTTATAAGGTTGTTGCTTCGTGGGCTTAGCTATGTTCAGCCCATTTAGACCTGTGGCACCCAGTTGGACCTAGGCATGCGTCTAGGTTCCAAAAGTTGTAACAAGTGGTATCAGAGCTCAGATGCCTAACATCTCCTTGGACCTCATGGTTGCAGAAGTGTCCAATCCATGTGTGAGGGGGAGATTGTTAGAAATAGTCCCACATGGATTGTGGGAGAGGAGCAAGCACAGCTTATAAGTGTGAGGGAGCCCCCACCCATTGGACTAGTCTTTTGAGGGGAGAAGGCCCAATGCCACTTATAAGGTTGTTGCTCCGTTGCTCCGTGGGCTTAGTTGTGTTCAGCCCATTTAGACCTATGGCACCCGGTTGGATCTAGCCATGCGTCTAGGTTCCAAAAGTTGTAACAGTACATGTATGCAAAATGTATTATACAGTACTTATTATTTGCAAAATAATTCTTGTATAGAAAATGCATGTGTATTTATCTGTAATACATGTATTGTACAAGGTTTGTACTATTCCTAATACTACCACTGCTGCTGCAGCTGCTCAGCCTACTATTGCTGCTACTGCTGCTGCTACTCACTACTACTACTAATACTGCTGCTGCTACTGCTATTGCTATTGCAGCTGGTGATACTCAGTTACTCAATACTGCTAAAGATGGAGCTCCGTCCATGTTCTCCGTCTGCTCCGAATCTTAAAGCAAACTTTCTATCGACTGATAAGGGTGATGCGGAGACCCATGAGCACCAAATCCGCATTGTTTTTTTTAAATTCATGGTCAACAAGCTAGACATGAAACATGTTCATACTAGAGCAGAGAAAAAAAAGGAATGCACAAAAGTTCCTAAAGAATACTGCAGTTAAATTACAATTCTGCGACATGGAGAATAATATCTACCTTCATAAGCTGTCCTCTGGAAAACAATTCAGGCCTTTGTAATTGCAGCATCACTAACTCCTTCAGAGTTTCCTTGACGCTTTCCCATGCTCCGATGTCCTCAAAGGTAACTCCTATTTCATCTGGAGGGATAACATCTGTTGTTTCTATAATCCTGTGCACAAATATCGTAGCTCTGTTTGCTTTCTATTTCTGCTTTGGTTGTTATTTCCTTCCCAGTTTGTCGGTTTGATTTCCTGCTATTGACAGATTGTGTGGGATGGCTCACATGGTAACCGATCATGGCATACGTATTGTAGGATTGTATCTTTACTTTCCATTTTCACTGATTGTAAAGCTTATAATAGAGGATGAAGTAAATGAAAACGCTGAGCACTTCAGTCAGCGGCAAAATACTGTTGTCTGTCATTTTCCAGTGTGTGTTTTCGGTTTCAGAGATAGCGTTGAGTTGCAGGCTTGAGGCTGACAAGTGGTATCAGAGCAATGTCAGCGCCGGCCGGCCGTGTTTCCAGGACTCCTCCGCGAGCACGACGAGAGCGCTCTCAGTCGCGCCGACCACGACACCGCGACAACGGTGGCCGTGAGATCGTCGTGCAGCGCGTTGTGAAGGAGGTTGGAGGATCGGCTTCGTACCCAATGCTCATGAAGACGAATTGCAGCGACTGGGCGCTCCTCATGCGCGTCATGCTCCAGGCAAGAGGACTCTGGGACGCCGTCAACATTGGAGATGTCGGGTTCCAGGAGGATCGAACGGCGCTCGAAGCAATACTTCGTGCCATACCGCCGGAGATGATCTCGACGCTCGCTGTCAAGGAGACGGCGAAGGAGGCCTGGGACGCCGTCAGAACGATGCGCGTCGGCGTCGACCGCGTGCGCAAGGCAAATGCGCAGCGGCTTCGCAAGGAGTATGAGGCCATCAAATTCCGCGACGGCGAGTCGGTGGACGACTTCGCGCTCAGGCTGAACACCACTGTGAATCAACTCGCCGAGCTTGGTGATCCTGAGCCGGAGGACAAGGTGGTGGAGAAATTTCTCCGGGTTGCACCAGAGAGGTACTCCCAGTTGGTCCTTTCCATCGAAACTCTACTCGATTTGTCCACTCTCTCGATTGAAGAAGTCACTGGGAGATTGAGGACGGTGGAAACCCGAGCATCAGCAAAGGAAGGCGAGACCAGCGGCAAACTCTCACTCACAGAAGAAGAGTGGGCCGCAAGGGTCAAGGAGGGACAAGGAGAGAGTTCCACCGGAGGCAACAAGTCAGGGAATCGACGGCGTCGTGCACCGCGCCGACGGACGAACACCAGCGACGGCAAGGAGGCAAATACGCGGGACGTGTCCAAGGACAAGTGTCGCAACTGTGGAAGAGTTGGCCACTGGGCTAAAGACTGCTGAAGTAAACCAAAGCGGGGAGAAGCCCATCTGGCGCAAGGCGAAGACGACGAGCCCACGCTACTGTTGTCGGTGGGATGGGTGACGCGGGAGTTTCAAAATCGCCTGCTTCAAGCTTGGTGCTGCCGAACCTCACGCCTGAGCGACTGGAAACACTGGCGGCTGAGGAGGCGACACCAACACTTCCTATGCCGGAGTCACTGAAGATGCCAGCGGTTGGGAAGGTGACCTCCATACTTCCCGCACCGAAGCCGCTGGAGATGCTGGTGACCGAGGAAGCAATATCGACGACGTAGGCCCTTCATCTAGTGGAGGAGAGGGTGCTGGCACAGCTCGACGGCGACGCTGGGCGAAACGACCGCCTGTGGTACGTCGACACCGGCGCCACCAACCATATGACGGGCTCCCGCAGCTTCTTCGCCGAGCTCGACACCGGCATCGGGGGCACGGTGAAATTCGGCGACAGCTCACTTGTGGAGATTGAAGGCCAAGGAACGATCCTGTTTGCTTGCAAGAATGGCAAGCACCGCGCCCTTACGGGGGTGTACTTCATTCCTCGGCTCACCTCCAACATCCTCAGCGTCAGGCAACTCGACGAAAACGGCTGCAAGGTATTGATCCAAGGTGGCATCATGAGGATTCATGATCAACAGAAGCGGCTGCTCGCCAAGGTAATCCGCTCGCCGCGTCGCCTTTACACTTTAATGTTTGATGTTGCACATCCAGTGTGCCTCTCAGCGCGCAGCTCGGAAGAGGCTTGGCGTTGGCATGCGCGATTTGGCCACCTAAACTTCCAGGCGCTACGGAAGCTAGCCCAGCATGGCATGGTGCGCGGGCTCCCACCGGTGGAACATGTCGAGCAGGTATGCGATGCATGCCTTGCTGGAAAACAACGACGCACTTCCTTCCCCGAGCACGCCAACTATCGTGCTGACGACGTGCTCGAGCTTGTCCATGGGGACATCTGCGGGCCGATTGCACCCACCACACCGAGCGGCAACCGTTTCTTCCTGCTGCTGGTCGACGACAAAAGCCGTTTCATGTGGTTGCGCCTTCTCGGCAGCAAAGACCAAGCGTCACAAGCTATCAGGCGATTCCAGGTAGCAGTTGAGATGGAGTCCGGGCGTAAGCTGCTGGCACTGCGCACGGATCGCGGCGGCGAATTCACCTCGGTGGAGTTTGGCGAATACTGCACCGAGCAAGGGGTACAACGCCAGCTCACCGCTCCATATTCGCCGCAGCAGAACGGCGTCGTGGAGCGGCGAAACCAGACGGTCGTGGCGATGGCCCGAAGCATGATGAAGGCGAAGAATCTGCCAGGGAAATTCTGGGGAGAAGCGGTGTCCACGGCGGTGTTCATCCTCAACCGGTCACCGACAAGGAGTGTCGACGGCATGACTCCATATGAAGCATGGTGTGGAAGAAAACCGGCAGTAAGCTATCTTCGCACGTTTGGTTGCTTGGCTCATGTAAAGAACGTGAAGCCACATCTCCAGAAGCTCGAGGACCGTAGCACTCGAATGGTCTTTGTCGGCTACGAAGCCGGTTCGAAGGCCTACCGGGTGTTCAATCCGGTCACCAATCTTCTGCATGTGACAAGGGATGTTGTCTTCGACGAACAAGCCCAGTGGAACTGGGGTTCGCAACAGCTGGAACAAGGTAATTCTCCAGGCGCTGATCCATTCACTGTGGAGTACTCCACCGTCGCTATCACAGGAACACCCGTGGAAGATCCAAGTTCGGAGGCGCATGGAGCTGCAGACTCTGCGCCAGTCACGGCGCAACCTTCTGCGTCAAGCCCTGCCGGAGCCTCGCCGCGCACCCCAGAGCATGCAGCTGCCGCGTCATCCTCGGCCGGAGCCTCGCCGCGCACCCCAGATCATGCAGCTGCTGCGTCAATCTCGGCCGAAGCCTCGCTGCGTACCCCAGAGGATGCGCCTACTACTGAACTCACGGCTCCAACAGGCGCTGCTCTCTTGCCAGCAGACACGGCTGATGTTGAGTTCGCCACGCCTCCAACAGATGTGAGCGAAAATCTTGATGCCGCCCAGGATGATGACGTCCCGATCCGCTTCCGCACCCTCGACAACATCATCGGACCAGTGCCCGTGCCAAACTTGGCGCAACGTGAGCTCGCTTCCCATCTTGGGGACTTGCTGCTCACTTCTGCTGAAGAACCAGCCTCTTTCCGAGAGGCCGAGCAGAGCCATCCTTGGAGGCGGGCTATGATCGAAGAGATGAATTCAATTGAAGGGAACCAAACATGGGAGCTGGTTGATCCTCCTGCCGGTTGTCGCCCAATCGGCCTCAAATGGGTGTATAAGGTGAAGCGGGATGAGCGCGGCAGCATCGTGCGACACAAGGCGCGCCTCGTCGCAAAAGGGTACGTGCAACGACCGGGCATCGACTTCGAGGAGGTGTTCGCGTCGGTCGCTCGCATGGACTCTGTGCGCTTGCTGCTCACAGTGGCTGCATCGGAGTGTTGGGAGGTCCATCACATGGACGTGAAGACGGCGTTCCTCAACGGCGAGCTGTCCGAGCTGGTGTATGTCGCGCAACCACCAGGCTTTGTGCGTGACGGCAAGGAACACAAGGTGCTAAGGTTGAAGAAGGCTCTGTACGGGCTTCGCCAGGCTCCTCGCGCATGGAACTCCAAACTGGACGAGAGCCTGCAGCAACTCGGTTTCCAGCGAAGCCCCTCGGATCACGCCATGTATGCGTGCGGCTACGGCAACTCCCGGTTGATCGTGGGAGTATACGTAGATGATTTGGTCATTACCGGCGCAGGCACAAAGGAAATCCGAAAATTCAAAGAAGAAATGCACAACTTGTTCAAAATGAGTGATCTTGGCCTCCTAAGTTATTATCTTGGGATTGAGGTTAAGCAAAGTGCGGATGGCATCACCATGGGCCAGATTGCATACGCACGGAAGATCTTGGAGAGCAGCGGCATGGCTGACTGCAATCCGAGCCAAGTGCCAATGGAGACACGGCTCAAACTGAGCAAGCAAAGCACCAGCCCGCCAGTGGATGTGACGATGTACCGGAGCATCGTCGGCAGCCTGAGGTATTTGACACACACGCGCCCTGACATTTCTTATGCAGTTGGGTACATAAGTCGCTTTATGGAGGATCCAAGAGAAGACCATTACGCAGCAGTGAAACATTTGCTGCGTTATATCGTTGGGACACTCCATTTTGGGTGCAAATTTGAAAGGCGAACCAAGGAGAAACCACGGGTGCATGGCTATAGTGATAGCGACATGGCCGGCGACGTTGATGATCGCAAGAGTACGACGGGAGTGCTCTTCTTCTTTGGTTCGAGCCCAGTTACTTGGCAGTCGCAGAAACAACGAGTGGTGGCTCTTTCGTCGTGCGAGGCCGAGTATATCGCCGCAGCCACCACGGCATGCCAGGGTACTTGGCTTGCACGCCTGCTGAGTGACATCGTCGGCAGCAAGCCAGACTCCGTGAAATTAAGGGTTGACAACAAATCCGCCATCTCATTATGCAAGAATCCCGTCTATCATGATCGGAGTAAACACATCGATACACGCTATCACTATATTCGGGAATGCATTGAGGAAGGGAAAATTGTTGTCGAGTTCACCAGTTCGTCCGAGCAGCTGGCAGATTTACTCACAAAGCCGCTGGCACGTGAGAAGTTCCTGCAGCTTCGCGCAAGAATTGGCGTCGTGAAAGTTCAGCAAGTGCAGCAGGATTAGGGGGTGATCTGTTGTTTCTATAATCCTGTGCACAAATATCGTAGCTCTGTTTGCTTTCTATTTCTGCTTCGGTTGTTATTTCCTTCCCAGTTTGTCGGTTTGATTTCCTGCTATTGACGGATTGTGTGGGATGGCTCACATGGTAACCGATCATGGCATACGTATTGTAGGATTGTATCTTTACTTTCCATTTTCACTGATTGTAAAGCTTATAATAGAGGATGAAGTAAATGAAAACGCTGAGCACTTCAGTCAGCGGCAAAATACTGTTGTCTGTCATTTTCCAGTGTGTGTTTTCGGTTTCAGAGATAGCGTTGAGTTGCAGGCTTGAGGCTGACAACATCGGCAAGGAGCCTCTTTTCAAATTCGTTCTCTGTAGCGATATCCTGACATTGTTAGAGAGAAGAATAGTAAGCTCTATGCATTCCAACAATTCCTAGAATTCTTGCAAGACTGTAGCATGTTCAGAAGTAGTAATATTTTTTTTCTCAGCTACTACAGTTGCAATAGTCATGTAGGAGTGTTATTGAGTTAGGAGAACAGTATGCTCAAGCTGTAAAACAAAGTCATATTAAAATAGACAAAATTAAAAGAAAGTATACCACCATGAGTGACTTCCTTTTGTTGCTGCTGTTAGGACCAGATTGGATATTTTCCAACATATCAACTCCATGCTTAAGGCTGCAATGGTCAATATTGGTACAATGATTATTTATGTGAAGAAGAGGAATTTATATCCAAGTTGGTGAAGCAGTAAAGATTAGATGGTAAACCTTTCATTAGATAGGGCAAACTGGACATCACTTGAAGGTTCAGGATTTGTACAGTGCTTAAGTTGACGATTCAAAGCAAAACCAACTATTTTATCAATACCTGAAAATAACGACAGTGATCCCATCATGCCATTGGACAAAATTCGAATATAGCAGGAACATGAATAGGAATGCTACTCACACTCATTCGTAAGGACACGATCCTTTACGCATATTGTCTCAAGATCAGTGCATTTCAACCCACTACGTGTTAGAAACTGAAAGCAATTGCAGAAGGACATTGATTAAACAGTTGAAATTCTAAAGAAAGTTCAAGTGTGTGACGAGTTCATGAAGTAACCATAGTCAAACTGGAGTAATATGTAATACAAAAATCCATGATTATCCATTTAAAACATACAAATTTGCTCAACTCTGGATATCAACAAAGAAAAGTCACATTTCTCTAATTATTCATGAAACTTTCTGAAATTTGTGTATGTTTGACACAAATCTGGAGGTCATAATAAGAAAGGCATTTAGCTGATTACACCACCATAAGCTTCTGGGCATGCAAAACAAATAGTAGTCTGAAAGCTAAGGGATTCAGTGTATGTTTATATTTACCACAATTTACAAAACACAAAAAACACCAATGTTCTGTTCAAGCAAAAAAAGGCGGACAGGGGGGGAGGGGGAGCATTACCCAGGACATTCATGTCAACCACACAGTTTACTCAAATATATAAATAATGAAAACATTGCTAAATAAGAAATGTGTTTAGCAGTTAGCACTATAACTTACAGAGCGTATTTTTGAAATGTTATCATTTGCTTTAAGAACTTCAATATCTTGATCTATCATCTGGTTCCATCGTGAAAGTTCCACTTCATCCTGTAAAATTTCTTCCAGATTTTATAATGACAGAAGGGAACTACTTTAAATTAACTATCCTTTTGGGATAACTTGAGTAACATACTATGGTAGTTGGATCGTCACTTTGTTTGAGAAAAGCTTAGTTAGATGCCTCATTGCCTTTGAAGGTCCTGTTTATATTGGATTCTGTTTGTAGTTTCTGCTTAGAAAACCGAAAGTCAATATGAACACGAGGCTTCTTGAAGCGGTATATCACCCACCCCATTTCTCTCGCTTCCATCACGCGCAAATATATTTCTCTTACTTTTTGCACGGCTCACCCTCTTGTTCTAAAAGTTATTTCTTTTAGTCACTACTATTCTGAGAGACCATATGGATGTAACCCCATGAGTGTGATGAGTAATTGACACTTGTTTTGGAAAGTTTGAGTTTGATTTGGTTGGTTCGGGCCAAGTCATAGCGTAGCGCAGTCAGCTGCGGTCGGATTTGGTAGAAATCGGTCGAACGTGCTTGGGACGGCTGTTTTTCTTTTCGACTGGTCGTTGGGCTGTTTTGTGCGTAAGTACTTTCTATTAGTGCAAATGTTGATTACATTATCTCAAGCGGTGTCATGTGATGTTTTCTTGTCTGTGATGGCTGCAGGACTTTGAGGCTAAGTCGTGGTGAGGCACGGGATGACCAGACTAGGCACAGGCAGTGCTGAGGTCAAAGCGGTTGGGAGATGCTGAAGACGGTGAGGGCTCAATGTGGCTGCGAGACGTGGACAACAAGAAAAAAGGAAGCTTCCGGGAAGGAGCGTGAGGGGCAATTCGGTAAAAATTGACTCAGGCTTGCGGAAGCGGATTCGGTTCGAGTTAATGGGTAAAGTGCAGAGTTAGTGGAGCTATTGGGTAAAGCAATTTGTAGACCTGGTATCTTGGAGCTATAAATAGAGAAGGTGGTCTCTAGTGTCTGGTTGAGAGAGAGTGTGTGAGGGTTGTTGGTGT